>JAPZDY010000022.1:11989640-12014184 GCA_029783645.1 Ctenochaetus hawaiiensis
ACAGCATTTTGTACTCTGGTGCCTCAGTGTCTGCATGTTACTATATGTCTGTGTGTGTGTGTGTGTGTGTGTGTGTGTGTGTGTGAGCTTTGTTTTCCTTGTAATTTACCACGCATCTAAAGCAAATGGCGTTCTCATAGCTGCTTAGATTGTAATCACAGCATGGCTAACGTGGTGAGGGCATTGCTGTGAAACACTCATGTTTCAAGGACAACAGATTACAAGAGCCCAAATATGTTGTGCTGTTGTCAAAGAGCAGCATTATATTACTGATTACCTGCACCATAAACAGCAGCAATTTGATATACTTTAGGTAGTACATTTTGTTTTTGTATATATTTTTATCTGCGTGAGTTGTTTTGGGCAAGCACTAAATTTGACTGCCCTAGGGAACTGTACTCAAACACTGTGTCTTTTGTTTTCATCGTGAGAACATTGTTAAAAATAACGTTTACCAAAAAAAGTGAACAAAATGACTTTATTATGCTATTATTTAATGTCTTATTTTTGTGTTTTTCCAAGTATCAGGATCTGAGGAAAATACGGCCTCTCTCAGCATTTTAAGTTGTGTGGAAAAAGTAGAAAACTTTTTTGAATATGTTGCTGGCTTAAAAGAAAATATCTCTTGAAATCAAATAGTTGAACTGTAGTTTCTGACTGAAAACTGTGGTCAGTAGAGCTCTCACAGATTCTCTTTTGGCTGCCTGTCTTAGAGGTCACAGGTTAGTTCAGATGGTGATCACGAGGTTTCTTGTTCTTGGAATCTTCTTGCTCTCTATGTGCCCTGATATTTCCAAAACTTGATGTAACTGCATGAAAATCTGATGCAATAGACGAGTTGTGGAGTTGTTGGTCCCCGCTGTAGCCTAAGTTCTCCCTTAAAAGGCCCCTCAACTAATTCGATCCAAGCAGGAGAGAAAAGCAGACACAAATCTGCCTGTTCGAGTTGAACTGCATGAAACGTTCTCAGTAACTTTATGCACACGATTGTTTTTACTCTTTTTAATGGAAACCAATTATGGGAATATCTCACCATAAAAAAGCTGGGCCTTCTAGAAAAGCAATATTAAAACTGCCATTTGTTTTTATGGATGTAGTATTGACTTATTAGAAAATATGGAACTTGCTAACTCCCTGCATGTCTGTGTTGAAGTGTGGAAAAAAGGAATAAAAGTCTTTTGAATGTGAGTATGGTTTAGGTCTGGAATTTTCCTCACTATAACAGTGACAGCGACACATTTATCTTGGAATAGTTTCATGTTGACCAAAATGTGTACCGTGCATATCTGAACATCAAAACCAGGCCCTGGAATCGATGCCAGAAGTTCCTTTGCAAATGAGTCCCATATGGTTTCAACCAAAACAACTCCTTGGCTTTGTCTGAATTTACACAAAACTGCTGTATCTTTGTGGACTACACAGTAGTTTGACTACATGCTTGTTTAAATGTGTTTGTCTTTGAGTTAACACTCCTTAGCAAAGTCATATTTCAGTAAATGTCATTAGATGCGATACTGTTTCCTTTGTATTTCTTTAAGTCATGTTCTCTCTGGAGTCTGGCAGTCTGATTCTGTGCTGTCTGTTTGCCTTTGTTTCCCATCAGAGTCACTGATTGTGCAATGATGTCGCATTAAGGCAAAGGAAGGTAGCAATGTTCATATCAGCACTGCTTTTCTTGAATGGAGAATGGTGGTGGTGAATGGAATTATTAAGTGGTTTACCAAATGCTAATTTGGACTTTCTGTTTGAGGTCCAGTGTTGCTCAAAAAATGATAATTGACTCAGTTGTGCTAACTTTCTCAGGCTCATGTTTTATGCATCAGTGCTTGCTGCCTGTCTGCTTTTGTCATTGATACTGAGCATGGCCTGCTGTGCTCTGCCTGGAATGGCAAGAAGGCTTAAGTTTCCTTCCAGCACATCCCCAGTCCATTACCCAGAGGGCTGTGCAGCTCATTCCATGGCCTTAACAAGACCTTGAACGGCCTGCGCGGGGTTGTGTATGATTGTGTGCTGGATGTTGTGTTTGACCGATCCCAACTTAGAGTGAGAATTACAATGCTGGTTTCCCACAAAAAAATCTGTGTTCTGTCAGCATGTACTGGCTTCATAAATCTAGAGATAACAAAAATTCATTTCTTTGTTTCTAACTGCATTTTGTTTGTTCTTGTTTGTGTGACCCTGTGACATTGGAAGAAAGAGCTTAAAGAAAATTTTCTTCAGTGAGACTAACAAACAACAGTGTAAAAACACAAAATGGACAAGTAGAACTCTGCATTACAATTTCCATTCAAGTAAAAAAAAAAAACAAAACAAGTATTTTTAGCAAAATGTGCTGAAAGTATCAACATTAAAAATACTTATTATGGAGCATGAACGGCCCCTGCCAGTGACGTATTTCTTATTTTTTATTCTTATGACTTATTTTCATCTTATATTATTAAGTTATTACTACTGATGCATTAACATGTGTGCAGCATGTTAATGTTGTGGCCAGACATGCTTGTTTGAACTACTTCATACAGTATGTTAGGTATAATCAGCAGTGCATTATATTTAAAAGATCTTATTTTATTTTGCACTTTAACCATTGTGTATGTAGTAGCTAGTAACTGATACTTGTTAAATGGATGTAATAAAGTTTCGAGTACAATAGTTCGGTCTAAAAAACAGTCAGTCAGACATCTAAAGCTATAAAACATGTAGAAAAAACTAAAAAACTAAAAAAAAACATACAAACACCTCACTGCACTTCAGTACAGTACCTGAGTACTTCCACTTAGTTACGTTCTACCACTGGTACATGTTGCCAAAGAGCACATCCATATAACTGAGCATCTACATGTGAGAAAATGGCGCACAGGCGTGCCAGCCTTGGTAAAATTAGAACGTCATATTGAGTGTTGACAGAAATGCTGAGAGCAGAGCAGCGCTGCAGGAATTTTAGAGATGACATGGCCTATCTGTCATGAGGTGCAGCTGCTCCTGTCGGGTAGGGGAGGGGGCTTGGAGGGGGGAACAAGAGGATGTGTAAATCAGATCTTGCTTGTCCCCAAACTCTAACCAGAGACTTGAGTGGAGCCTGATGGAAAAATCAGGCCACTCGGAGGGAATCCTTTGGACTCTCAAGGCCACTCAGTGGAGAGTTCATCATCTGTATTCTCACTAAAAAAAACTAACATGAAAATGGAATTAATTTGAGTTGGATCAGTCAAAAGAAAGCTACATGACGTGGCATTATGTGTAATGATTTTGCAGATTTTTCTTCATGTGAGAGCTCTGATGTCAAACATCTGCAGCTGAGCGCTTTTGAATTCTCTTGTCTTAATTGTGTTCAAAGGGCTGCATGAGAAAAACATTTAGGAACGGATCTGAGTACTCTAAAGATTCTAACTGCCAAATGTTCATTATGCCTAATTTTACTTTGATGTGAAAATGCAAATGCATGCACACAAACACACACACACACACACACACACACACACAAAAACGCCTCCCTAACACACACCATGTGGAGACCATGTTATCTCAAGTTCAAAGCATAGACCGGGTGTCTTTTTTCCTCTGTGAAGAGGCTTACTCAACCCTAGAAAATGCTTTTAATGATAAGGCCTGAGTGTGTTGGATAATTTGATATCAAAGGTTCAAGACCAGACGTGCTGACCTTTACTGCATGAGAAAGAAAAGGTCTTTGCTCTTAAGCTGAAGTTAAAGCTACTCACCAGCCAAGTTCGTGGCCAGTAGAACATGAGATGGATCAAACCTCCAAATAATAATTGCTGAAAAGAATATGTGGCCAAAACATGCAGGAAATTAATTTTAAGCTGTATTTCTGCCCTCTTTCAAGCTGGTGGACAAAAAATGAGCTGTAAGCTTTTATTCATCAATTCGAATCAAAGCGAAACACCATGCTGAACTCTGTTTAAATATGGCTTTCTGTCTGCTGTCTTTGGAGAGAGGAATGTTGCCACGTCAGAGAGTGAGAAAGACTCAAAGTGTAACAGTGACATTTTGCTGCCGTTGCTCCTTGTTCTTGTGAGTTTGGACTCTATATCATTGAGATTATAATGATTAAATGTTTGACAGTTATCAACGTCTGCATACCTTTAAAAGACAAAAACTATCGCTATGTGCCAGATGTGTCAAAACATGTTTGAGGTTTGAGGTTGAAGGATTTCAAACGCTACATTACAACACCTTCACAAAGAACATCTGATGCCAGTTTAAGATAATATCACTTTGTTTTTCGATCGGGTGTTGGTGGGTTGAGCTGTGCTGACAGACAAGAAAATCATTGTGTTTAATGTGATCAGAAAAACGTTTAACCTGACAGGAGAGAGGCAGAAATATTGCAGACAATAAGATAGTGTGTCTTTCAGTGCCATTGTTCTCTCAGTGTAAGAGAACACTGCACTTGGTGCATACACGATGATAGGTCTGACATCATCAGGTGTGTTGCTGCAACACTGTCACTGAGATAAATTTCCATAGGTTTGCTTTTATTGTATTTGACAGATTGATGGATTAATCTGACTAGGGGAGATCAAGGAAGATATCAATCTAGTTTGAACATCATGAATTACATTGAGTTAAAACCAGTCAGCATTATAATCTCTAATTAGAGACTTAACTGAGCTTGAAAGAAAACAGACAGAAAAACTTTTATGCGTCTGAAAAACTCCTGCGAAAGGCTTAATTTCTTGTCATAATTGCGGATTTGTTTTAAGGTGCAATGTTAGAAATTTTCGTGTACACTAAGATTAAAATTATGTATTTATTGCAGAAGTGTCACTTCTAATAATAAACCAACAGAGAGTCATTGGGCATCATTCAGATAATTGTTTTTTTAATGAACATACACGACTTTGCTGTGTTGGTTCAGTGTCACTGCTCTCTTCAAATTTGTCCCAGCATAACCAGGCAGCTGTTTTCAGTAAAGAGGAAATAAAAACATGATGAATCCACTGTACATGACCTTCCCAGCACTAAATGGCACAAAGACAAAATTAACATCAAGCTGGTGAACACAGTAAAGCATTCAGCGGCTAAAGAGTCAGAAATTCACCTTGGGAGTTGGGAGAGACTAAAAGAGAGCCAAAAAGAATGAATAATGGGCTTAATCCCACAAGGTGGCCAGAAACATGACTCTGAAAAAATGATGTTGTACACTGGATGTGTGTGAGGAAAGCTGTTTGCTAGCATGGATTATAACTGGCCTAAGCATATTTGTAAAGGTCTTTGGAAAAAACACACTGATAAATGCCAGGTCTGTTTGAAACAATGATAAGAACTTTGTCAGTTTAGGGAGCATCTGTGCTTTTCTATTCTTTTCAAATTTTACCATCTTGGATTTGGAGTTGCCTTATATTTAGACATTTTAAGGCATCTAATTAATGGATCTCATTTCTCATTTTAACAATTATTCCACTACAGTCTAGATGTGCATGGTTAGCCTCACTGCTGGGATAATAAAAGGCACAGAGACCCACTTTTTTAGTCCCAGAGTTCTAAGTTTGAAACTCCAGACTTATCATTAGTGCCCTTGATATTCTCAGGAATATGTCTGGAGGAGGTAGATAAAAGAAATCGGCAGTGGGAGAGAGAGGTCCTCAAGTTGACATTATCCGGCCATCTGTGTGAGAGACTTTCAGATAGTTCAATGTTGACTGATAAATCGGGCTCTGGTGTTCTCCTTTATCTTCATTCGGGGCGGACAGATTGCGACAGAAAGTATGTCTGGACAGGGAAGGCCAGAAGAAGGAGCAGATTGTTCGGCTGCCGTCGCAGATGGATCAGAGGTCTGCTGTGTGCCGGGATGGATGAGTGTGTTAGCTGTGTGTTTGCACTGTCTATATGGGCCCAGACTGCCAGACTCCGTACATAGAGACAGCCAGGGTGCACTGCCGGGTCCAGGAAATGACCGCGATTATGCCAAATGTCCCCTTTGCCTCAGTGTCCCTTGTGGTGATGGATTTGGTATGTAATAGAGAGAAGATGTGGCCTCACTGTTAGAGTCTGCTCTCAAGCATCAGCCTTTGCTGTCCCATGAGCCTCTGTTGTAAAATCTCTGTAATTAGACAATAAGTTTCTCACTGACCGTGTTCGCACTTTTGACCAAAGTTGGTATGTGCTCCGGAACAGTTTGTACGAGATCAAACACCCTCATCATGACTGTGTTTGCAGACACCCAAGGGTCACCGAAGGTTTCTCAAGCAAACCACTGCAGCTCACAGAGGGTGAGGGCACAGTGCACCTCCACCTGTAGAATGTGATGTGCCCACTTCAGTTTCCAAGGAAAACCTGTTGGTATTTTTGGTCACAGTTTAAAACCAATTTTTTGGCTCCCAAACCACTTTTTTTTCAAAATATTCTGAAAATTTCAAAGTAAGTTGCTCAAATTGGAACAGAAGCAGTTCCATGTTAGTGGAAAAGGCCTCAGGGAGGAATCACGAGAGCGTACCTGGTTTGAAAACGTAAGTGGGGCAACAAAACCAAGGAGCCAAAGGGGGAAACTTGGTAGCATTGATTAAAACTGACTTACATACATTTCAAATCTTAAGTTAAATCTACTTGATTTAGAGTTTGTATTTTATAGTCAAAAGCAAAGTGTGTTTGTTTTTGCAGTTTTTTCAGGTTATATTTGTTGGTTTCCTATAAAATCTTATAACTACAGTCCTCTGACATTGTTCATAGTTCTTAAAGCTCCAATCTTACAATCCACTGCACAAGAAGTGAAGTCACCTGTGAAGGTTGCCTGTATATCCCAGATAAATAGAAAATGATCACTTTCCTGCTGTTAATATGCAGCTGTTTAGTGAAATGGCTTTTAACATCATGAGTTCATCACAAATGATGATTCTCACATATTTTTGGTGCCTACTAATGCCTCTTTCTTCTGCCATCTCCTCTTCTGTTTCTGTTAACAAGCTAGGACAGTTTTCCTTCACTGTTTCCATCTTTCTGATGAAGACTAAACACATTCCACTCCTAATTTAGCTTTTATGTGGTGTTTGATTTACTTTTAACAGTCTTAATGGTCATTTTAAGAGCTCGCTGACTTAATTATCAGTTTTTGTGCATTTTACCTCCCTTACAGGCAGTTCACTTGATAGTGGACTGTTGCCTGTTTGTGTTAAAAATAAAGTATAGAGCCTTTAATCAAACAAGCCAGCATTTTACAAAGAATGAATAATAAAGCCATTAGCAAATCTTGAAATAGCAAAAATGGTTGAAGGATGCTTGGAGAAAGTTAAAAATGTCCAAAAAGTCTCTTTTTCTAATGAAGGAATTTATGAAAAAATAACTTTGCTAAACATCATGTTGCAGGAGATAATAGCCAAAGACGTCTTTGGCCCCTGGTTGAAATTTGACACTTAGTTTTTTGTGTTTTTTGTGTTATCCCGCTAACTAACAAAAACAAACAAGCTGAAAAACATTAGCTCTTTCATGTGGGTAATAAAGCACACAGATGCTACAATCAGATGTTCGTAGGCTTGAGAAACGATTAAAGGAGGGAAATAACTGATATGTGACGGACTTGACCAATAAATATTTGCAATGACTGAGCTTCAAGCATCACTATCCTGAGCTCCTCCTTCCTGCAGATCAACGCTGAATTAGCTGTGAATTCCACATGACTTATTGCTTGTTTATACAGCATAAACCAAACAAAAATAAACCACTGTAGCAATAATTCTAATGAGATTCTCAAAACCATCCAATGTGGGAGATGAAGTCATTCATTTTTTTGGTCAACAGATGTTTGGTAGAAAATGCATAATAAGCCACATGTTACGTTTATGTTAACTATATCTTTTCAGTGCAGCATCACAGAGTCAAGTTTAAAAGGACTCAGTCTTAAATAATGTTTCCTTGTGGTAGTTTGTTGGCGTTTTTATTTGACATCAGTGTAATGAGGTTCCAGCAATGCCAGAGGCCATTAACTACTACTTTTTCTGGATCAGACCGGTCCCTAATTCTGCCTAGTAATTACTATTTATGATTTGTGTGGCAGCAGTTGCTTTAAGCTGCCTTGTTAGGTATTTCCCAGGGTGCTGAGGAATGAGGCGGTAGACTGAGTTTCTTTTGTCAGTTGTTCCTGTAATTTAAACGGTGTGTCACATCTTAAAACACAGTGAGAGTGAGTGAGTTAAAGGATGTAGGAGAATCATGTCATCCTGTATGTGTGGATCTAAGTGTACACTACGTATTTACACAAAAAGAGTAAGAGTATCACAGATTTTGTTGATCTGAGTGTGACCTGTGTACAGTGCGGCTCTAATGATGCACATGGAGCTACAAACTAGAAAAAAAAGCCATAAATTTGTATCAATGAAGTCGTGACCTCAACATAAACTGAGCAGCAGAAAAAGTCGCACAGACTTATTTTGCTCTTAAACCGACTCTGCTGAATTAGCTCAGCACCCTGATGGATTACCTGCGACTGACCTGCAGTGTTAGTTGTGATGAATCTGTCCAAAACCATCTGGGGCCCCACTTGAGTTACTGCCTGGCTGTTATCAGCTGAAAGCAGACACTCTGTTGTGTATGTTGGTGCAAAACATCGGCACCAAGATGGCTTTTGTTTAACATTTGCAACTTTGGATTTTTGCTCAGGAGGAAAATGTTGGACAGTCAGTCTTCTTGCACAGAAAGATAAAAGGATTTTAGTCATTAGAGCATAAAAACTGTGCTCTCACAGGCAGCCACGGTGATATAGTGGCTTTGAATGCACCTAATCATGGATAATTTTGTCCTGATTGGCTGACAATAAACTTGCCTTTGTGAAATGATTTAATGGGGTAATTTAAGACTGTGACACACATGTGACCAGAGCCAGTTCATCAGTATTAAAACCTCTGTTTGCTAAGAACATTACATTCATTAGAGGGAATTTTACATAAAGTATTTTTTTTAAAAAAGTCTGAATATCCTCCCTATAAAACTGTCATAGT
Source organism: Ctenochaetus hawaiiensis (assembly GCA_029783645.1). NCBI lineage: Eukaryota > Metazoa > Chordata > Actinopteri > Acanthuriformes > Acanthuridae > Ctenochaetus > Ctenochaetus hawaiiensis. The sequence continues at coordinate 11,998,592 of JAPZDY010000022.1, forward strand.
GAGCTGAAGTTCTCTGACTTTTGCTTTTCTAATCAACCAACTAACAAGATTCATCCTACAGACAAAAAGACGTCAAATTATAAGAGCTTTCATAGAGTTATAGTCTTGTAGCTACAAAACCAATTGTGATAACTGATAAAAATGTTTGTTTGCAACTGATTGAATTATATTTTATTTATGTTTTACAAGGAAACACAACTTTTTCTGAAACTAGGTTTATGAATTAGTCTTCTCTGCAATGTAATGATATGTTTGCTAACTTAGTAATGCTGCAGGATTTAATACTACCAGCCACGCTCATGCAGTGGCAGTCAGCTGATCCTCTACCCAGGAAAAGTATTTGGAGAATAACTTTTTTTAACTGGTTATGTCTGCCTAGTTAAAAAAACAACATCTGATTCAATTAAGATCATAGATCAATATTTCTTCACGTTGTTTCAGAAACAGATGTGACCCACACATGGAAACACCATCTTCAGCATCCTCAGAGGTTTCGGCTCAGTTCAGCTTTTTGCCTTGTGGTTCACAGAAAAGAGTTGTTAACCCTGATCTCTTCTTCTCTCAGCTCTTCATCTTTAGATTTGTCATTTTGATATGCTTTCTTCTTTAAAACTCCATCTTGCTTGAAGGCCAAGATGATTGGCTTAAACCCAAAGGCAAAAGCTAAAATCTGCACTTTGAAAAGGATTCCTGGTGTTCATCATTATGTTCCTTTGCAGAATTTGTCTTTGAATGTTTGGCTTATAGCGCTGATGTTTCACTGCCTTCTGATGTTGTTGTTGGTGTTGTTGTTGGTGTTGCTATGACTTCCTTCAGATAACCACAACTGAGCCCAGCAGTGACCGTGGCCACAGCAGAAACTGTGCAGCCAAAAGTGTATTGATCGTCCCTTTAAAAGCCCACTTTAAACAAATGGGTGGGAATGGGGAAGACCTACATGACGTGTAACACCAGATTACAGGCCGAGTTTTGTAATGTAGATGTCTGTCAGCGTGTTCATATGTTTATTAAAGACTTTAATTTTACATATTTTAGCATACACACAAGTGTTTTTTTACAATTATTGGAGCTCATACAGAGTTCAGACAAAAAAGGACACTTTACACTGCACACCTAAATACATACACTAGCAATTTAAATGCTACATTAGAATATGGCAGCTGTCCCGAAGGAAGAAAATGCAGTCAACATTAAAACTCTAAAACAATCAAATGTATGTATCTGAAAAATGTTTCCTGAAAGCTGACTCTCCAAAATGGCATCTGTGTCTCTTCAAAGGATACATGCAATATGTGGAATGGTTGCATCTTTCTTATTTGGTGTAATCCCCCTCAGAGTCAAGAGTTCATGGAGGATTGATGCATCTCTGATGCTATGTCAGACATGTGTTTTTTATTTGGTCACCAGGCAGCAGCGCTCCCTTATCAGCATAGCAGAACCAGCTGGGAATGCACTTCTGCACAACTTTGTTGGGGACATTGGCATGTAATGCTTGAAATATTTCAAAACACACTTTTGGCTCAAATTTGAAAAGTACATTTACTCATCTTGGTCATTATTTGGTTGCTCTAAGGCTCACACTTCGGGTTTTTCCTTCATGGCCAAATTTTTTAACCCAATTTTGAAACAAAGCAAGAAATGGAATTGTTCATTATTGTCTTTGAAGGAACTAGGTTTTAGTTCGAAATCTCACAAATGGCCCCTCAACGTCAGCTGTCAGTTGACCATAAACTGCTGCTACAGATCTGGATATTACTTATTTTTCTAATACAAGCTTTGTGTATCACACATGTACTCTTTATTCAAATGAGGATAAACTCCCAAATTGGACAAATATAGTAAAACAGATTTATGGAAATTAACATAATCATGGACTAAATTGTTTAAAATTCCCGTAACATTTGAAGCTTTATAGAGTTTATTTGAATATGTAAAAACTATTGTTTCTTCCAACAACTCTACCAGATTAACTTATTGTAAGTAAAGAAATATCTAATAAAAAAATAAAGAAACAAGAGAAGAGAAGAAACAGAAGAAAGAAACAAGGGTCTTTGGTCTAGATTTCATAGCCAAATTACTTCTTTTCTTTTGATAATGGGAACTATAGTACAAAATATCTGTATACAAGGAAAATTTGATTGGAAAGTTTTTTCAGAGCTTCGTCTGTGTTTTTTGCTGTGCTAGTCTTGACTTAGGTTTGGGTGAGTTCCGAAATGATCATATTTTTCTTACTAATTTCTCATAGTTGACTATTCATGTTACACCAAATCTGTGGTCTTTTCACATTTGGGCTCCTCCTGATCTTTGGTCCTGATCTTCTGGTTGCAATGGATCTAATTCTGTACTTTTTTTACAATAACGTTCCCCTTCACTTCCACCTCGTCTTGGTGGTATTTTAATGTTGTTGTTGCCATGGTGAGTCTCCTCTTCCCGGAGATCATCGTAAATCAAACAGATTGGGCAACACTTGATAAGTCATTCCTTAATTCTAATAACATTTGAGCTTCTGTGGCAAGTTGTGTTTCTTGGGAACTATTCAGTTAGTTTCTGTTTCTTCTAACATAAAAAAGCATGTAAACAAGCAGATAAGAGACCTGCCCTTTAAATTCATCAAATGTTAATATTAAAGCTTCAGTGAGCAATGAAACGTTAAAAATACATATCACATATTATTACTGTAATTGTGCTTTTCATTAGCTATCCACAGAACTTATGCATTATTATTATTTGGACGTGCTTCAGTCTTTTTGAAATACCGCAGTAATCTTTCATTGAGAATTAGATTTGATAGGAGTCCAGTGCCAGCAGGATTGTGGTGAGTTCATTTCCTCCATGTGCAGCGTGGGAGGAGGTGTAATGGGGGTGCTTTTGGGGGGCTGCAGAGGGGCAGTGGTCTTGGAGGAGTTGAGAATGACACACAATTAATCAGCCTGTGTGGACGACCGATATCACCCCAGTGCAGAGGCCGGAATAGAGGCCCGTCTGTACTGAACAGCTGCAGGAGGAAACCTGCTCTTTGCCTTTCTTAGACATGTGGACGGAGGGAGAGAGAGCAAGCCAGTGAGAGTGAGTGAAAGAGAGAGAGAGAGTGTGTGAGTGTGTGTGCGTGTGAAGCCACTTACAGATGGGATGGAGGAGGGGATGAGGAGACGAAGAGGAAAAGAAAAAAATGAAGGTTTTAACAGCCTACCCACATCTGTTTATTTAGAAAAGAAACCATTGTGTCATTCAGTTATTCTAACAACCTACACCAGGGCCAATGTTAGTCCCACAATGACGGCTTTTTAAATACACAGTTTACACTCCTATGAAGTGGCCTCATAACTTCGTTGGAGCCTCAGGAACGTGCCAAATGGGGGAACATGCTTGGGTTTCACATTCCCTCCCGCACTACTTGACGTCTCTATAGCAGACTGTGATGCCAGAGGTTGGCCGAAGAGATCTGGTGGGAGCCATTTGTCTTGGTCTTGTGTGCTTTTTCTGGGCCTAATCTTCTAAATTGGTACTCGAGCTTTGGAGGTCTGCCAAAAAACTGCAGGGGGTTTTGGGACACGAGTTTGAAAGCTGTGGCGAGATGGTACTCTGCTGTGTGTTCGGTTGTTTACATACCCTATCAACCTTGCACTCAGATGCTTCGGATGCACAGAGAAGTTCAGTGGTGTGTAGTGTGTGTGTTTTTTATTTTTTTTTTCATGTCCAGTCTAGTTCCTTAAATTACAAAAAAACAAAAAGATCTTAAAGTAGCCATATGGCCATGAAGTGTTGTTATTGAACGGTTATTTAAAACCCCAGTATAATACGTGTTTTAAACCCAAATCAGAGGTGTTAAATGTAACTGCAGCATGTTTAAAGGTGCAATGTGAGAGACATGGCAACCTGTCAGAGGTCTTCCAAACAACTAGGGGGCCTCATATCACCAGAGTAACCACTAACTGATGCTCATTGTACTTTTTGCTGTAGCTGTTAGAGTTGAGGAAGATAATCATGATATATTCACAATGAAACACTGTCTTAATAATACACACATGGTAATATCATGTGGATATTACAGCGCCTGTCAAAGTTTTTTTTATTTCTTTCTATACTCACTTTGTCACAGTAATATACCTATAATAAAACCATAAAACAGAAAATGTATTAAGTGTCATTGTTCCTTTTTGTACACTATTGTAAAGGTATTGTACGAAGCTACACATCTTTCAGAATTTCCACACAAAATGACTAGAAAACATCCAGTTTACATTTGGAGCAGTTTCCAGTGACAAAGTGAGGCCTGTCACAACTCTCTGTCACTCTCCATTATGAAACTGAGCCTTTCATCAACAGCAGATCAGGAATGTTTAGCAGTTGTGGTCAAAGTGATTATGAGTATGTTTGCTTTGTTGTGGTTTTATATTGTTAAATTCTTCCTTGCCCGCGTTCCATGTTAGGGAGATTAAGGTCATACGTCTGTGTCGGGGGTTAGCTCTTTATTGGTTGGTCCATATGTGCTTGTGTTTGTCTGCAGTGATATGAAAGGCCTTCAGGCCTGTATAAACAGCCGCTTATGCCGGCTCATGGCTGAGCAGCATGTGTTGCAACAGCTGCTTGTGTGATATGTGGTGTGTGGAGGCCGTGTGGAGATTCATAGAGGTCTGTCAGGGTAAATGCTGCAGAAGTTACCTGGATTTAATTACAGTTCTAAAAGCACACGCTCCACCCCTAATGGACTACCCTGTTAGTTTACTAGACGTGAACATGAGGGCCAAGATGAGTGCTTTATGGTCAGAATGTCTAGGTCTGCCTGTTTAAAAGGTTCAAATGATAGACCTGACAATCCCTCCGAGACAGATTTCCAGGCTCCTCTTGATAGGCCTTTTGCAGCAACAGGGAGTCAGTTCCATTGCAGTCTGTGCATTTGATTTTGAACTGTTTTGAGTCATTTCAACAAGAAAAGAATTGCTTTTGAACATAAAAGTTGGTTCCCAACTGAAACTAAAAAAGAGCAGGTTTTTCTTGGAAACCAAAGCAAAATTCTGCACGTTTTTGTGCATTTTTGTAACTCCCAACTTTGGCTGGTTTGTTAGATGCACCAAGGTTCCAAAATCCTGACGGTGTTGGTTCAAGTGCCAGAGCTAATTTGGTGAAAAAACACCCCAAGAGACAAGCGGGAGGAGATGTGCCCAAGTCTTCGGATGCCTCAAAGATACATTTTTATTACTTGGTGCCTTGTAGGTGTGACGTATTAAAATCTCTTGTTGCCATCTGGAATTGCTACCACCACCACCCACCTGCTGCTTGGTTTGTGGTTCGGTGATGTGACATCCACAAGCTTTTTTGCTGCAGAAACAGTACAAACATTCTGTCCGCAACACTTGGAACATGCAGGGAGGTTGTCATCCAGGAAAAACTGAAGTTCCTCGTAACCAAGCGGCCTCAAGGTGCCGATTTAACACCACCAAAACCAAAGAAGTCAGTTGTGGGGCATAAAAAATGGAAAACATAACTTCGGTTACGACTCTATTTATTGTTTCTGTCATTGAACATAATAACAAAACAAAATAGACACTCTTTGCTTTTTAATGTAATTTTTTGAGGCATTTTATGTTTTTATTTGATGTGATTAGTTAAGGGGAAAACAGATGTTAGTGCCAAGAGAGACAGGAAATGACATGCTTTATAGGTCAATGTTGTAATTTACAATCAGCGACACTTTAATCTATCTTTTTCAATTATAATATAACTTATATTGTTATATTATCAAAAGGACTTTCTTCTAACCTACGTTTACATATTTTGCAGTTTTAGTTTCCTTTTTAAACAAAGTTGGTGAGTAAAACACCAGTCTATGTTTTTGATTTGCTACATTGATTTCCTAGATTTACACTGTGCGATCTTATCAATAACATGCTACTGCAAATTAAAAGGCACTGAGAAAAACAAATTACTGACTTCTGTAAACTATGACTGCCTGCACCCGATCAAACTGGCCAAACTTGCGATAATTATTTTGTCAGAGTTTGTTTCTTCTTTTGATGTTCGACCAAACGTGTAGATAAGATCATGTTCAATCTTGTAGAAATCAAAGTGCAGTGGACTGTGCTAAAAGGATCAGCAGGATCGGTGCCTCTTTGACATGATGGATGACTTTAATCTTACTGATTAAAGGAACACATGCTTTATAACACTTCATTTAACTTTTTTTTCCCATTTTGCAGAATTATGAAGGAGGGATCCACCCGTTATGTATAGTTACTTTAAAGAAAAACAGGGAAAAAAAAGTTTGAATTTACTTCTCTCTAAAATTAAGGGTTTGTATCACTGATTTATTTTTAGCCAAACTGAACAGTATTTATTCCCTGAAAACTGCATGTTGGTGGGGAAAAAACTACACTATGTTGTTTGTCTACTGCTGCAGGGGATTTTCCTTTAACACTGTCCTGTATTTCCAGGGATTTATCACTTGCAGCCAAAGCACTCTACAAATAGTAAATAGATGGTTTATTTATAGCTTTCTGCTATTTTCATGCAACTTGTAGGGTTGTAATCACTTGTGCGTCACTCTGTAGTTCCAAACCGAACAAATCAGCACAAATCCCCGAAAGAGGACGGACCAAACAGAGGTAAATTAATAGGCAGACACGAGGAAGGAAATGAATCCTTAATCTTGTTTGGTCCTGTTCCAAATAACTTACCACTTGCCATTATCGCTTCCCAGAAATCCCGAAGAGGAAGCAATTTGAACGGATAGTTCCTGCCAACTCATTTCCTGTATCCTGATATTTCCTCTTTTTTTGGACAGCACAGTGCAGGCCCACTGCTGCTGACCCGCTCTGCTGGGATTCAGCCCACTCAGATACTGATGAAATCCTCACAACACTACAACAACAGCAGTCCTGTGACCATTCATGACTTTAAAATTTTTAAAGAGTGTCTGCAAAAGTCTCATAATGCATAAAAGGGAGCATCGGAAATGTCTTTAATGTCATCAACAGACTGTTTTTTAGACAAACTGTCAGCTCAGGTATAAGCCATAATCCAGTTTTTAAACATTTAAAATAACAAAGCTCTTGTTCTCTAGAAAGTCTTATGGACAGATTTATCAGTGACATTACAGTCCTCAGACCCTCATTAGGTAAAGTACCAAAACTTGATTTAAAAAGGGGGCACGAGGGACACAGTGTACAGAAGTTTTTGACTTTTTTATATACATCTTGTAGACAGAGCAGTCTTTGTTGAGAGAACGTGTAATATATAAACATATGAATGAGTTTTAATGCAAAAAATAAACTGTGAAATATGTCATAATAAAGTAAAAAAATTAAAATATAAAAAAAATGTCTGAATATTTTACATGTAATACTTGTTGGCAATGCTTTGTTCTTTAATTGAAATATTGCTCTCTTGTTTCAGTCACCTCAACTTTGTGTCTTGGAATGATGTTCTTCACAAAATGTTACTGAACCTTGAGAGCTCTAAATGTTCTGAACACCAGCAGTGGAGGGTTTTAATATCATTACGTTTGTCCCTTAATTGGACTGTTGCGGCAAGAACTCGGGTTTAATTGAGCCCTCAAAGTAACAACACTCCGCTCTCAGCGCCGCACATCTGGCTCCAGCGCACAGCTGTTGGCAAAGACTAAAGTGTTGGTGATTTGAGGAACTCTTTTTTTTTTTTAAATGTTTGTTTTAGGATTAAAGATTTTTTCATGTGGGTGATAAGTTTTTAAAGAGGCTGTTTCTCCTACAAGTCTTGATTTAATCCATTCTGAAAATATGCAGATTGTTATGGACTCTTAAAGGCAAAAACTGCTGCTTTATTTTCGCTGTTATAACGAGATAGATGAATGAATGCCTCACTTGAACGGTGTTGCCTCTGTTTCATATTACAGTTGTGCTTAAAGCACTTGAGACAATGAGGACGTTGGCGTTTGGAAACCTTTTGTGGAAGCACACAGTGTTTCCATTCTTTGTGCTGGAGGCAAAGCAGCGGAGGGACTCCTGAGGTATTGAGTTCCCTGTATCCATCATTTTCGACGAGTTGGGACCTTGGAGTAGCGCCAGCAGCGTCTGCGCTAGCCAGCCGTAACTGACATTGAGTGCATTGTTTTCAGTGGGAAGCTCACGGCTGTGGCCTAAAGGTACATTCCTGAGATCAGAATGCTGTTTGAAACACAAACAGCCTTTGTGCCCTCGCTGCTCTCTTCCCCTGACTCCCTCATCCACATCAAGCCTCAAGAACTAAACGGCCTCCTCTCGCTCATGTGTCAACATGTGGGCTATCATTTTACTCACACCCACTCTCACACACACACGTACACACACATACACGTACACACTCATGTGTCATTTTGATGATGAGGTCCAGGCAGATAACTAATCTCTTGGAGAGAAGCTGTTAAGTCAAAGTTGTTTCTAAAACAAATGAGGTATCCAGATTCGTATTTTTCTTTTTTAATGGCCAGAGAAAAGGGATCAGAAAAAGAAAGATACACATTTAGGGCTGCTTCAAGAAAAAGCTACACGCTGGTATGTAATTTGGGATTTTCATGCTGTTATATTTGTTTTTAAAGGCATAAATAATGTTGGCAGCATTGATTCAGCAAAAGCCACCAAACGCTAAGCTCAGCTTGTTTCCAAGTATGCAGACATTTACCATAATTTCAGAGTAGGCTGTCAATGTCTATTATGTCTTAAATAATTATTAATTTAAATTCTGATTATTGTTCAACACATTTGAATTCTGGTTTCAGATTCTCAACTGTGAAGGTTTGTTGATTTTCTTTTCCTGTGACCTGAATCTGAATTATGATATGTGACCTGTGCATCATAACATTTAACACCACTTCTGCTGCCGAGAACATCTTTGGAAAAGTTAAGGATGTTAATAACTTAGATTACGCACAACAAACCAAACTGAGGGAAGGGAAACTTTCTGCTGACATCACAGAGGAACAACACAGACTAACTGAAGCAAAACCTGTCATCTTTTGGTTCCCTGTCCTCATACCCACAAAGGGCTGGACTTTGCCTTTACACAAGAGAAGTGATATAGCCAGAGTATCTTCAGGGACAAGAGAGCCATGCTGTCCTTTACCACAGGGTCTCATGAGTCCATGTTCAGTACTGCTGAACAGACAAAGCATGATATTTTAATAGAGTACATAAATCTGTTTTTATTAAACTGTAACAAACACTGTCCACAATTTTCTTACATTTTATTATCAAACAAATTATTGATCATTTATAAGTGTAAGTTGCAGCCCTCCAAGGCTTTAAGACAGTGCTTTGTCATTGCATTGGTCAGGCATGTCAAAACTATTAAACATGCAAATACTATGAAAAAGACAGACTTCAGAAAAGTATGATTCACACCTGTAAGAGACAAAGTTACAGACCTGCTGAATGTTTTTTTTATCCACAAACTACTTTATTCTTTTCTTGTCAGCTCTTCTTACAGCAGAACTCTAAGATAAACTCAAATTTACAGTCAACATAAATTACCTTTATTCATTTGTTTGTTTGTTTAAAGAGATGCAGTTTTAAATTTGCAAAACAGAAATACTACAAAGGTATTTAACCTCAAACTTTCTGCATATTCACTCAGAGTTAAACTGTTGGCGCATGTGAAGAGAGCTTTATAACTCATGTAAATCCTTCTGTCTTCAGCCACAAAATTATCAGTGACTCTTCATATTTACACTAAAGCTATATAACACTGAAAAATTGCTTCTCTGAGTCCAATTTGTTGATCTGTGATGTATTACACTCATCTGTTACATTGTCACATTGTATTTTGAGAGTTTGATAATAGAAATACTGATAGAAATATTTGAAATCTTTATAAAACATCAACAGTAAACTTCTGAATTTTAAGTCCATCTCTCAGAACAAAGGAGCCACAGTCATAATATTTTTTTAATCATTTAAAAGTTTTGCATTGAGAAATCCACCACAGGGGAAGCAAAGGCTTATTATTTGCTCCAGATGTCCATAATTTAGAGGCTGGCTATGTCAGATAGAATAAATTAAATGCAGGAGAAATCACTTCTAGAAAAAAAATGTCTTAATTCTACCTACTGCTAAACTCTTGAATTTAATAACTGAGATGAAAAAAGCAGTAATTGACTGAAACACACTGGAGAAAAGTTCGAAAAACTGATCACATAAAATAACAAAGTGGTGATATAAGTAACGGATAAAGCGGACATCAGTACGACTGCAGTGGGCAGGATTAATATCAGAACACATTTTAAGGAAAGTAACTGCAAAGAAAAGTGCCAGTGTCCTGATTCACCGGCTCAACATTTGACAGTGTGTAAAGTAGTGCAATAATATGAGGAACGTTAGTCTTAATAAGAGATTATTTTAATTGATGTTCACTGAGTGCCTCGTTCTGCACAATTAATTTGTGCTTAACTGCCAGTGAGTAAAGAGTTAATAGGATGTGGATGATTAAATTATCAGTGAGGATGCTGCACAGATCATTAGCTCTGCAGGTGTTTAGTTGTGGAGTTCAGTGTATTATTGTACTGCAGTACAGTACAGTACACAGCCTCATTATCAATCACCAACACGATATTACAATATAAAAAAGGTGTTTATTGGGAGGGACTGAAGCACACAAACCACATACTGTGCGTTCCCAGATCCACTCTGGTGTGTGTGTGTTGTTCCCCACACCCTGTCTTATTTTCTGTCAGCTCTCCTCTTTAGACAAATGCTCTCAAAAATACTCATGTGCAGACACTTGAATAAGTTCTCCATAAATTTAAATAATTGTAACTGAAAAAATCAGGTGGGGTGAAACTTTTTAGAAGCCATTTGTTTGATTTTTATTATTCTACTGTCAATGTAATGCAGAAGAAGTAAGAGGATTTGTAAATTAAACATTATGAACCATAACCAATAAAAACTAATATAAAGTAGATATAATTTCAACTGCTTTTTTTCTCTAAATCATGTTATATACAATTAGGCCTTGCATTAACAAACAATGGGCAAAATCACTTTCTTAATTCAATAGACTACTTTGCAGGTTCGAATATTTCAATACTGAGAGCATCAATTGGAGGCAGTATATCTTTTATTGTCTTACGAGCTTAAAATATAAAACAAGTCGTGCAGTTGTTCGAGTTATTCTTTATCATAAACACACCTGGTGTACACAGTATAGACAAATCAAACAATATCTTTTTGGAAGTCTCCACCGCCACATACTTTAGGGGTGTTCAGTACAATTTTAAGGTTTATGCGCCACCTCCTCAGATAATAAATTAGGAGGACTGCTCTCTCCATTAAATCTTCTTTCCGACACATTCATCCCACTCACCTTGAATTTCTCAAAACCATCTTCCTCCCACCCTAAACTCCCGCCCATCGTTACGTAGAAACCCACAACAAGTGGCCAACCAATGAGAAGCACCTCGCTAATGTGTGGAGAGGGGGCTGAGGAACAGAAAGACAAATGCTCAAAGGGGAGAGAGTAGAGGACCACTTTGCGACCCGCAAGGATTGTTGTTTTTCCTCATGCATTATTTCTTTACCCTCTCGTGCACAACTGGACTGCTAAATGATCCGGCGTAGTCCTCCGAAGGACTCCCGGGACTTTTTGGTGGAGATCCGCTAGCAGAGAGGACGCAAGAGGGAAATCGCCGAGCTGGAGGCAGTTTTGTTGCATGAACTCAGAGTGACTGCGATGGAATGAGCCGCCGCAGAAACTCTCCTAAACTTGTGGAAAACTTTTCTTTTCGCCTCGCTTTCACTCCTCTGAGTTTCTGATGTCGCTGTAGTAAAAAAAAACATGTATGGATAACGGGAGGTTCGCTCAAGAATCCGACTCAAATGGATCAGCGCTGACGGGTTTATGGAGCCGGGATTACACAGCGCAGTGCCAGCCTGTTTAACGCCCACACACGGGCCTATCACACTCCATCTGCCTCGGAATAAATAAGACTCTCCGGTGAAGACACTATCCATGGACGTGGTGTAGAAGTTTTACATATGACCCAGCTGTGAGTTTTACAGTTCCTTTTTTTTGCAGCCAGAACAATGGCAAGCTCTGGCGCACTGGCACAGAGCGTCTGCAGATCTCTTTGGCCTCTTGGTTGCGTGCTTTTGTTTTTTGGCTACTTATCCGTGGCCTCGCCGTCCCATGGTCGGCGGCTGATATGCTGGCAAGCTATCATGAACTGCCAAGCTGAGCCCGAGTGCAATTACGCATACGACCATTACACGCGTGCGTGTGGCCCCGTGCTGAACGGGGAGAGGAAGAAGTGCCCGAGCCACTGCATCTCCTCCCTCGTCCAGCTCAATCTGACCAAAAACGGACCGGCTCTGGAGGACTGCAGCTGCGCCCACGATCAGCTGTGCACGAAAACCAAACGGGCCATCGAGCCCTGTCTACCCAGGACTACCAGCACCGGCTGCACGGAGGCTCGGCGCCAGTGCGAGAGAGACCATCAGTGCAGCTCCGCGATGCACGATTATTTGAACCACTGCGGGAAACTTTTCAGCGGGGCGATCTGCACGAACGCCTGCCGGAACGTGATCGCAAATATGCGTAAAATACCCAAGGGTCAGCAGCTGGACACTTGTATGTGTGACGGGACGGAGAGGGCCATCTGTGAGTTCGTCAAGAGCAGCATGAAGACGCTGTGCTTCGACTCTCCTCCGAGAGATGAAGGCAGCGGGGGCAATGATGATCAAGAAATCGATGACGACCCCTCCGATCCGGAATATACAGAAGATCCGGGGAGCGGAGCCCCTCTCACAGCGGCTCACTGTGTTTTGACCCTGGCGGCATCCATTTTGGCTCTACTGCCTCTCATTTAGTCCCCGGGTTTAAAATCTGCCCCGACTATTGTGCGGATAAAAGGCAATCTAAACTTTTGTCACCCGCTGACCTGCGACCATTGTAAAAGGTCAGAGCCTGAAAGACTAAAGGAAAGGGCGTTTTGGCGCAGCCCATGTTTGATTTAGGAGTTTTAGGCGCTGAAGGATATCACATCAGGATATTTTCTATGCAAATGAGACCAGAAAGATATTTTAAAACCGCCTGAGTCCCGGGCTGCCCTCTTATCAAACCACCACACTCCGCGACTCTCCAGATGCTTTGCTTATGTGATAAGCTAAATTAGATTGTCTACTCTTCTCTCTCAGTCACAGACCCAAAAGTTTTCACAGTAAAAAAAAAAAAAAAACACAACTGGCTTGTTTTAGTAACATTGCAACGTTTATTCAGTATATGCTGTGCACTGCCAATCCTTTTTTTTTTAAAAAAAAGATATGAACTATTTTTATATGACACTGTTGCTGTTTGGCAGCAGACTATCTGATTTACAAGTATTTAATGCTGGAATCTATGGACTTGTAAATAGATGAGGAGTTAAAGTGAAACAGTAATTTATTACATGCCACCTAGTTACATCCAAATGTTCATCATGTGAATAAGAGTAAGAATTCCAGCTTTAAAGGGAAGTTATTTTGACTGTATTCTCCTGTGCATTGTATATATGTGTATAGCCTATATAGATTTTTTTCAGAGAATCCTCTATGTTTGAGGCTATGAGATGATTTATTCACTGTGTATAGCCTAGAGAGAGAGAGAAATGTCTAAATCCACTGTATGATTGCCTTATTGATATACTTTTATAGAAGGCATAAAGGAAACTTGAAGATATCATCTTGACTGTGAGTTATTTGTTGATTCTGCCACATCACTTCCTTGATAAGTGTTGAGCCAGTAGCCAGGCGGAAAGAAACATGTTTAATGAGTTTGAAAAGTGTAATGAAACATTTTTGTTTCACTCAGTTTGGGTTTTTGTAAACAGCAACAACAAACTATGTTTCCTGTAGTGGAAAAAGATGTTGGTTTAGTTAACACAAGCCCAGACACTGGCAATACGAGGGGAAAAAATCAGCAATATGACAGAAAAGCATCAGCGTTTGTTAATTTAACTTACAGATGTTTGAGGTAGCTATATGCTCACTGTTCATCCAGGTGAAAAAAAAATAATGATTTTTACACACCCTTATATTTGGTTCTTAAAATATATATTTGTATAGTGTGCCAGATGTGCATGAAGTAGACCACTTCAAAAGTTATAGGGAATTATTTGAATCCTATGTGTAGGATATGAAATTACTTCTTTATTGAGTGACTGTAGTTGTTCATTGTTGCTATATCAAATTGACTCATTTAAAGGAACATTAGTTGTATTTTTTCAAGGTGTGTTTGAGACAAGTAAGGAGAATTTATTCCTCTTTTAAAGGGTGTTTGTCCTATAAAGTGATATTCCATTCCAGATACAGCTGTGCAACAAATGTTTTAACTTTTACACTCTGGTGTAACTACAGTAGAAGGTATACGAGCTTGTTTAAAATGCAGGCTGGCTTCCACTGTTGACTGATAGCCTAATGACCTGCAATGTCTTGATTTAGCTGGCTGTTGTCAAAAGCAACTGGCACCATAAATCAACAAAACAACCTTTTACCCCCACCACCACCAACACCCTCTGCACTCAGACCTTACAGCAACTGCCTATTACAGCAACATACTGTTAAAAAAAAAACTCTTTTATATGTATCTCTTTTTAACCTAATTCCAATGTAGTTTGTGTTTAATTTACAGGAGGAAAATTATGATTTTCATCATTAAAATGATCAACTTTAAAAAAAATCATGGAAAGCACTCCAGTGTTATAACCATTAGTGATGTAAACAAACCTTTTACAGTTTCAGACGCATAAAAGCTTCAGTTCAGCTGTGAGGGTGGCTGTTGTTAATTTACATTATGGATCAGTCCTTTAATGGATGGTACAAGATGCAGGAAACTAAGTTTTAATTGAAATAATCATTTATGCTGCTATGTGCCATGAGTAATTTTTTAAATCAAAATTGTTATTAATATAATTTTCATGAGACACAGCAGATCAGGCCACTCCTCTCTTTGGTCGGCTTCAGGGGCTTTAAATCAATGATTTGCAGCAAAATGTTTTATTAGAGGGGGGACAAGGGCCCTCCAGCTGAATGGATGGAGGAGAAGTCGAGTGGCATCTTTGTCATGGAAATGTTAAGCACATAATAGTTGGGTAGCACAATAGCGAGGCACTTCATTCTTTCAGGCTGGCTTGACACCTCTGGAGAGCCGAGCGGCGGGGAAGCATGTGGGAACGATCTGCTGCCGCTTGAGTCTCAAGCCTCCACTGCAAGAAAAGAAGTGGAAGAAAACACATGCACACTCTGGAGCACACTCTCAGCATCCACTGTGTTTCTCCAAATCTATCTATTCCATTCGCATTTTTTAAAATCAGTACTTCCTGATTTTTTGCTGAAAAGAAATTACCAAAACAATTAATACAACATTAATACAAAAAGTCAACTCAAAACATTATTTTACATCTTAGAGATTACAGTTAAAAGGCTACACTAAAGTAAAACTCCATGCTGAAAAAGTTCCCTAAATCCTCCTCGTAAGTTTTCCTCCTAAATAAAATACCTTGTCAGTTTCCTGCAGTGTCGTCAGTATGCAGGCCGCCTTGCATGAAGCTTTCTAGCAGGAGAAAAGCTTTGCAGCCCAGTCGATCCTCCCTCCTCCTTCTCCTCCTCCTCCTC
>JAPZDY010000022.1:12033911-12061454 GCA_029783645.1 Ctenochaetus hawaiiensis
GTGTGTGTGTGTGTGTGTGTATGACGTTTTTCATCACTAAATCTTACTCTAATCAGTATTTTAATTCTAATTGCCTGTTTATATTTTTTGGAGGGCTTTGATGTTTAACCTCTAGTGTGCTTTGGGAGAAGAAGCTAATTACAAATTAACGATTAGCATGTAATCACAGCTGATCTTGTCTCTCATGGATTAAAGAGACACTCGGTTGCATGTATAATTTTTTTTCTTCTATTTTTTTTTACTGGTAAGACATTTTCTTTTGGCTGCATCATTCAGAAATTCCATCATAGCTTCAATGATCAGCATCAGGGTTCAAAAAGCAAACAGGCAAGGGAACACTGCAGTGTTATACACAGGAAAAAAAATGTCTGTGTTATATATCTTATGTTTTGGCTCATGCATATGTATTTATGGTTTAGATGTTTTTTTAAAAAAACTCATTGCTTTTTCAGTATTTTTAAATGTTTTGTTTATTTAAAAAAATTTTGAAAGCAATCTAATATTAAAAATACCTTTCAACAATTTGTATTGTTTTTTGTTTTTTTGGTGCAACTTGTGGGGAAAAATAACTTATATTACTTTCTTAAAACAGATACAAACAGAAACTGAATCATCAGTGATCACTGATGTGAATTCACAAAGGAGAGAACCAAAGTTTTTTAATTTTACAGGGCTTTTTGAAGAGTTACAACACAAACCTGGAGACTGAGCTCCAGAGGTGGTAACTTTACAAAAAATGTTACAGATAAGCAAATACAGGGCAGCAACATCCATCAGACAGAGAACCCAACCTTTTCCAAACAAGATGCAACAAGTGCTTTAAACATTTCCGCTGATGAATTAAGAGCAAAATGATGAACAGCATCAGGGCTTAAGAGTTAATGCAGAGGCATGTTAATAGATCACATTCAAAACAAGGAGTTAAACAGCTTCATCAATCTCTTAAAGCATCAAAAAGAGAATCTTTTTAGAAAAAAAAAGAGACTGATTGTCCATATGCTTTTTAAAAGTGAGTTTTTAATCCATCCAAACACCAAGGTATTTATCTTCTATGATATTCCTGTAACACCATCTGGATGAATGGAGTGTAAAAGAAGATAAATGCAGCTTTTTAATTTTCTTTTTTAAACTTAAAACAGCGAGTGGTGAGTTATTTAGGTGGAAAAAAATAATTTGAATTCTGGCTTTTCTCCAGATAAAAGACAAAGACGGGTTGTGTTTGAAGTGTCTTTAGCTAAACCTGTAATTTTCACTCAAACCACAACAGAAACTGTGTAACGAATTCCGCCACATGCTGTTCTGTGCAGCCCTAAGCCATAATTTCAAAATGTTAAAAGAAAAGGTTAAAATTCTGCTCCTGACGATGGTCGAGCTTGTTGGGAATATCATGTTTTTCGTGCTTTGTAGTGTTCTTGCAGATGGCCAGCTGCAAGTGGTTTGGCCAGCCATGGGAAATCTCCCTCCCATTAGCTTGCCTCCTGCCCTGAGTCATCTCTCTTATCTTCTCGCTCAGCCCACTGAGAGAGCTGTCCTCTGCCAATTGGACAGAAATATTTCCCCATGAATGGAGTCTATAGATAAAATCTTCCCCCATGATACCCTAGAGCATCGTCCTTCTCCCTGGGTGCTACTCTGAACTATCAGAGCTACACTCAGGCCTTCCAGCTACTAAACAATTTTAATGAATACACAATTAGAGCAGCCCTGGGTCAACTAAGGCCTAAGGGTGCAAATGCCATCTCTGTAAGACATGTACTTGTTTAGATGATTGACATCAATTCAGTCTTTGCACTTTTGTTACAATGATCTGTGCAGCAAATAATGTCTGAATACAGAGAAACTGTGAGGAAAAGCCACGATTGTGAACTTCTTCACAACAAGGCAGCGAGTCTTCAACAGGCTGGTGTCAAATGTAGAACTTTTCTAACGTGGGTGTGATTCTTTTTACATCCCCTACCATAAAATAAAAAGTCATGAGCAAGTTTTTTGCCTTAAGTAGAAATAAAAAAGTTAGCTTATGCAGTCAAAATGGTGATATTATATTAGCACGTCACGTTTAACACTACAGAGGATGTAGAGTGAAGATTTGAACCACAACACTAATTTGACTAATTTTGAAACTTTACCTGAAACTTGGTAGCAAAACTATGAAAGTCGCCCAAGGGTGGACCTCAGTCCCATTATGATTCATATAAAAATAAAGCAACATCATTTAATTTTCCAGCAACACTGAAAAGGTTTTGTTTAAGTGAGGAAGGAATTCTGCAAACATGACCAAATGCAGCCTGAATAAAACGATAATATATACATCATCTGTGAACTCTTCTGCATGAGTCAGTCAGATAGATTTCATCTTCGATGGTGGCTGTTTAACAATGAAATGAACAAATCCCATGATCCCACACTACTACACAATGCCGTCACACTATGTCTTTTGTTTTTTAAATTCTTTTGATTGAGAGGCCTCTTGCAACAAAAAGTTACACATTGTTTGTTTAAAACTTTACCTTCACTTGTCCTGACAGAATTGAAAAAATGCCCATGGCCAGTCGATCAATTTCTAGCTCCAGTTCGACCAGTATATCTTAAAATGATTTATGTAAAGTTTAAACAAGCAGAGCAGAAAGCAGCCAAGATTGCAGCTCAGTGAGGGCAAAGCAAAGCATATCTAAGCTTTTTTTTGATGTTTTTCTATTTTGTTTTTCCGACTTTTACTGAGTCAGCTACTTTAATTTGAAGGAAGTGATATAAACAAAGTTTTAAGAGGCTCTAAGATGGTTAAATCTTTTGTATGAAACCTAAATAAAACTGCTTTGGTGTACAGAAACAGTTGCCTTCCAGTCATATCTCCAATAGCAATATCTTACATAAAATTAGCTGACTATTCATTTGTGAAGCCATGAACAGTCTGAGGCCTGAGGCGGTAAGAAGTTGTCTCTGTTTTATGTCGGCTCATTTTTCTTCTTGTTTGCTTGCTGATGCAGCCTCCGCCTGCACACCCTGACACAGCAGCAGACATTCTTTGCCAGAAGTGGAAGATAGCACCGGCAAGAGATGGAAAGATAAGGAAAGACTGTCATGACATGCATGTTGTCTTTTGAGTGGAAATTAGAGGAACAAAATCACTGGAGGAATTTCTGCTCTCAGCATTTAGAAAGCCAAGTTCAGATCAAAGACTAAACTCTCTGCAGTGTTTGAATAAAAGAAGGAGACAGTTTTTTTTTTATGTATCTAATGAGGTGCACATTTTTCAACACCATCAAAAAAAAAAAGGAGTTCGTGAAAACGGCACAAACCTCTTTGCCACATACACAGTATCAAAATGAAAACAGTGTGCTTTGAGAAACCAAAATGTGGTCGCAGAAACAAAACAGTAACTGAGATGGAGAGGGTTGTCGTGGTCCATTTCAAACATGTTTTGCCTCGGGGACCAGCTGCACTTCATAAGCGTTCCTTTGACCAAGATGCAGGTCAATAAAAAAGTCTCAGTCAGAACTGCTTCAGGTTTTGAATCCGGGCCTCCGAACGCTTGACTTCATTATTTTAATTTCCGCCGCCCCGACTTGTATGAGTAAGTTTCAATTTCCTACTGTGAACATTCCTGAGCACTCAGCGGTCTGCAGGGGACACGGCATGCTGACAAAGGTGTCAGTGCTCTCATACACTAAAAGCTTTAAAAGTCTCAGAATAACATTTTCTTCATCCATAAAAAAATTTGGGTAATCTTGAAAAAATCTTTGAGTTTGAGATTAAAGAAGAGAAGAACGGAGATATTCGCATGGGAAGTGCTAAAACACAAGTAATGCAAAAAAAAAAAAAAAAACTCTCAAAAACTCTAAAAATGATTTTGAGGCCTAAACCAAACCACACGCAGGATGCAGGTGCGATGGTGGGCTCCACCAGCTCTCAAGGTTTGGAGTCTTTAGCTGTTAAATGTAAGGCTAGTCAACTTTGTCTGCGATTTGGTGCTGAGCAGCTACTCTGTACTGGGTTTTTAGGGCTTGAAACAGATGTTGGAAACTGCTGGAAACGACACTATGCGAGCGATGAGACTGATCTTAAACAGTGAAGCTGCAGGTCAGGCAGCTGAACAATGACCTTAAACTTGTTATAAAGCTCTATCAAACCAAAGAGAGCAGCAGGCCAAGATGAGAATTCTCTTTAACCACATAATAAGACGTTGCTTTATCTGAACAGTTTGAACAGTAGATGTAGTTTGATAACATAGTGAAGTAGCGTGGAATCCTGGAAGTCGGTTATTTGTTAAATGAAAGAAATGGTCATAGACGAGGCAGCAACTTCAGTTTTACTCACATTTAGTCACGTTTACTGACTTGCACCTGAAAAGTTATATTCTTTAGATTTAAATTCATCACTACGACCCCCTTTACATAATTTATGATACATCGTTACAACACAGATTTTGATTGTAGCTGCTACAGAGCTGTAACGTTCAGCTAAGGCAGATGAGTGCTGCTTTGTTTTCTTTGTTGTTATTGTGATTGTGTGGAGTAAACTGCAAGTCTGGGATAAATAATCTTGATTGTTGGATTTTGGGTGGCACAAAAAAAAAAACTGATTGTTTGCATTCTACTTCTGTCATTAAAGGAAATATTAAGTATTAGGATTAAAAATGTGATGCAGCCCCACAAATCTGTAGATTAATAGTTTTTATAGTTTCTTTTCTTTATGTTGTTGACCATGAACATCTGCACCACAGTTTAAGGCAACTTTCTATTCTCTGCAGATGCATATAGGAGCCACTGTGGTGTATGTGATTTCCTCCAGCATGGCATACTGGGTGATGTCATGCAAATTCCTCCGGTGGTGTATCATTTACTGGTGTCAGCTCTCATAATTCAGAGGAGGTAACCCGCCTGATATCACAAGTGACAACCTGTTGATGTGTTTTTGCTGCGCAGCGAGGGAGTTGCTAGGCGCTTTTTTAGTCAGCAATTAATTTCAGCTCCGGCCAAAAAGGGTGGGTGTGACGGTCCAATTGGCTCGGAGGGTTTGACAGCCAGCCAAGAGGGTGTGAGAGGGAGAGAGAGAGAGAGAGAGAGAGAGAGAGAGAAGGAACCCGAGCACCAGAGATTTCTTCAGCTGACTTTATTTTTATGACCGGCAAACCACAGTAAACAAACAAAAGAGCATATAAATTGTTCATGGACTACCCTCTAAAACCCTCGAAGCAGTTCTGAACCCAGAAACAAACTTTCTCTTGCATGACAAACACACAGTGAGTGTTTTTAGTTTAATCTTTTTTATTTAACCGCTGGAGATTTATAGATTATGCATGCAGTGAGAGAATTTATAAACTCTGCCTTTATGTGATTTTCAGCTTTAACTCTATCTGGGAGTTTGTTTTGACAGCCGTGAAGTCAAATTCAAACAAATAATACATAAACCACCCTGTGCACATCATCTCTTTCTTGTGTCTTGACTGTATCCAGACACCCTGCAGGAGTCGTAACACATCATATGGCGTCACTGTGAAATGTGTCATTTCCAAGTGATGACTTAAATGTCAGCTGTAAGGCCGAGGATGAATGTGTCTGCAGCGGTGTCGCCTTTTCAGTGTTTAAATATACAAACTTGAAAATGTAATGTTTGTTTAGACAGCAACAAGACAAACTGAGTCATTTTCTCATTCCTCTTCCTGTTCAGCCTTGAAAAAGGTGTTTTGACACTCTAAGAGTACAGTTATACCTTCAGCAATGAGCCATCCTGTACGTGGAAATAAACATTTCACACAGACAAGCAGGAACTCAAATAAAGACATGTTAGGTTCAAGTTAGATCAATAAAATGAGAGCTTAGGCCTGACGCAGGTTAAATTAGCTTATGAGAGGAATAACTTACACATGTTGCAAAGATGGTTCTTGATAAAGGAAAAGTTCAGTGTTTTGTAACTGTTTTGATACAATAAGCTGCGGAACGTTTTTGTGTCCTTCAGTTCATTGTTTTGGTTTTCTGGTCTGAAAGCTTTTTGAAAACCTTTTTGAATCATTCTCTGTTCTGATCATCACTTTTTTTCAGCCAGAGCAACTTTTTCCAGATGTTTCAAGTGAAAAAGCTCAAAAAACCCTTTATGCTCAACTGACCCAGCACCAAACTAAACTCAGACCAAGTCAAGCTGGTGAAAATACTGGAGCATTTGTTGGCTGAACAGCCAAATATTCCCTCCCTAGAGTTGGTAAAGACCAAAAACAGAGCTCCACTGAGGGGACCTCCACTGCAGTTCAGCAGGGAAACGGTTTAAAGGCAAATGTCTCTTCGCTAAGTTCACAAAATCCACAAAAATCTTTACTTAAAGACTAACTTTGTAAGATACCTGCCAGATCACACTAATGGCTGCAGCCATCGGAGTTAAACAGCCTCAGCAGAACCAGCAGACTGACTTTTACAGTCAATATACAAAAGGAATGATTAGAAACCAGCAACTTTTTAAATTAGCATATTGCATGTGAGTGTGGCAATAAAAATGAACTTGAACAATAATCCAAGCTTTTCGGTAAACCAGATGGTTATTTAATTGCTGAAACTGTGCTGACATGAGAAAATAACCAAACACAGTTTAAAAAAGCACTAATTTAATCGAATCGAGTGTAATTCAAAGCAGAATAAGCAACATTGTATTGTATTATATGTAAGAAGCTGATTTAAAAAGCAGCAAATGAGATACATTTTGATGTTTTAGCTACACAATGTTTCTCTCTGTGGTCAGGTTCTGCTTAAGACTGATTCTGATTCAGTTTGTTGTGGTAATTTATTTTGTGCAGCCAGTTTTAATAATAGAGGCTAAAAAAACATCTGGACTCACTAAAGCACTATTAGCAGCTTGCTTATAATTGGCCCTGACCCCTTATTCTGAGGGGTCATTGGTCAGAAAAGGTTGGGTAGTTCAGGAACAGGAAAATTAACTTCCTGTTATTCGATGATAATGACCACATTAGGTGCAAAGTTAACTTCGGGTCATTAGAGAGAACATCACGCACTAACAGCTGCTCAGTTTTTTGGAAACTGTTTTACTGAACTTGAGGAAATGAAAACAGCTCCAAGAAACTTTAAAAGCTGATAAAAACATTTAAAAACTAACCAAACCTCTGTGGGAATTTGCATGCCTTAAGTCAAAATGGTGCTGACTGATTTGTTGTGCCAGAATTTAACCAAGAGGGCAAAGCCTCTTAAAACATAACTGTGGATGAGTTTATATGTTGTTCTGTCGGTATGAATGTTCATAATTTGCACATAATAAGTCAAATAACATGCCTATAAATTACAAACATCCACCAAATCAAAGCTGAATATTATCCTCTATCAAAGTTTCAGCACACTTAAATGCTTTTGTAGGTGAAGCACCTTCTTAGGGATCCTTTCATCATTATTAGATGCCAGCTTTTTGTTCTCACGTCCAAAAAACATAAACTTTCACTGTAATCTTTGAAGCTTTATGCTGCCTGCGGCGGTTGGAAAGCGTCTCACTGAGGCGACCGCTTGCTGCTGGTCCCGAACAGAGACAGAGAGGGCCCGAGGCTCGCTGCTCTGCTTCTAACTAACTCCATATGGCACAGGTCTGGACATCCAACTGACTTCTAAGACTGTGGCAGACTGGTGCAACGTAAACTTAGCATCTCATCTGAGCGAGGGCCACGGGCAAACTCCCCCTCCCATGCTTTAAGGAGAAGCATCTGTACCCCATCGCTTTCAATATCCACCTCGCCCATCGCCAAAGGCTCTGACAGTGACGTGGCTTACATTTGAACTCTTAGAAGGACTGAAGAAGTCAGTTTCTCCAGTTATTTAAATTTAAATCGATAAAATCATCCTTAAAAAATCAGAAAGGTTGTAAGTTTTAATAACTCATACTTTAGGGTTTAAACAAGCAGTGCAGAAAGACTCCCCTTTCCAGGACACTTGGATCCCTCTTTCTGTGAGAAATTTTCTTTGAGAACCTTTTACTGAACAACATGGTGAAAAGGCCCGCTGGCACTGAGAGCGGATTGGTGAATGAGCAGGGTAAGAAAGAGTACAACAGGTAACAAGGACCTACTGCTGAGAGACAGATGGCTGAGCCTCACAATGAGAGGCCCATACACTGACGGGAAACTCTCTGTGTGTGTGTGTGAGTGTGTGTGTGTGAGTGTGTGTGTTAATGTGTTCGTGTAAGCCTCTTTTTATACGCTCTATATCAATTTGTCCAATGAGCAATCAAAGATTCATGAATGACTGTTTCACAGAGCAGATACTGACGTTTCTCCAGGGGTTACTCACTCCCTGCTCTCTAATGAGCAACGTAAATGTGGCTGCTTGCACGAAAAATACCAAAACCACATGCGTGCAGGAATTTACCTCATGATTAGTAAATCATGCATATTTCAAATGGGTTTTTTTTTCACTTAAAATTAAAACAAGGGTTGCACCGAAGAACATACCCAGAAAAATTTTGAGTCATTTTCACAATGAAATGATTAAAGTTATCTGTTGTTTATTGTGTTAAAAATCTGTGCAGTAATGCATGTAGTAGTTGATGAAAATTCTGTTATTTAAACTAAAAACTAAAGGGTTAAATATTAATATATTTTTATTCACTCACTCTTCTTGAACCTTCTAAAGCCAGTTCCTACTTGCAAAAATACAAATTGTTTTAATTGTTAGCAGTTATTAACTAACAGCAAAGACTAGAGGTAATTCACTAGTAATTTAGTAAATTACTCTTGATTTAAGTAAATGAATCAGAACAAAGTCAAGCACCCAAAAGGGCCTGAGGGAGAGGATGTCAGCACTCAGCAGCTCTCTCAACTAACACGAAAACAAGATTCTGTTTTCTCTTGTTATGGCATTAGTGAGTTTTTTTTTTGTATTAAAACAACACCATTTTATCTGCATTTCTCTCAAATATGCCAAAAAACACCAGTCTGAGTTTCGCCTGTATCCTCCAACACCACCCAACTTAACTCATATTTCCAGTATGATTGAATTTTAATTGAATGTTTGCTTGTGTTTCGGCTCATAAACATTTATCCTGTTGCCATTTTTGCTGAGGGGCCGATCAGTACTGAGCGTGGGCAACTTACAACAAAGTTTTGAAGGAAGTGCAACGACTGGCTTATTTTTTTTGTAGTACTAGGTTTTTAGTATTAGTATTATTTTGACCACATTGAAAACATACATACATATTTTGCTCCTTGTCCTTGTTCTCTGTAACATTAATCAAAGCCTTATGTGATAGGCTGACAGTGTTTTGTAAACTGTATGAAGAAAAGAAAACTTTAATCTGCAGGACACACCTGCTCTCTTTCTCTTCATATGAGTTTGATTCTTAATGATGACCCTACATTGGAAGATATATGTAATGTGGCATTCATTTCAGTTGTTTTGGAGTAATGTGCTATAATATACTTTCTTCAGTCCACCTTTGTCCACTTTATTAAGTCAGTTCCTATACATTCCTCAGAAAAAACATTGATTTACTTGCCTCAAGTCATGCTAAGCTGTGGGTATAACAACAAGACAGGGTGGTGGACCGTGTAGTAAGGATGTTGCTTCAAATGTCAGGCCCCATGAGATGTCTTTGGCCTAAATCCTAAACTATAAACTAGGATGGTTGCGTATTTGAAACCTGTAGAAACCACACAACAGAACCCAGTTTGGATGGACGTGAGGTAAGAAAAAAAGAGAGCACTGCCGTTGACTCATACTGTGCAGGGATGAGTACGAGCGAGCCAGTTAAGATAAAAATTATGTATTGCTGCTATATTGGCCAGAGCTGTCTTGATAATGTCATTTTGTGATCTCACTTTGCTGGCTACATAAAGTTTCAATCATGATAATAAATTTGAATTTAAGGATGTTGAACCTGATTAAAAATTTCTCTACTATCCAGATCAATCAAAAAAACTACTTTGGAAACATCCGTAATCGTATCTGTGAGCATAGAGCTCAAAAATGCAGAGCACATCACAAACAGCTGTATTCAAGCAGTAACAGAGCAAGCATGCAGCATAAAATCTGGATCTTGATGTCACTCTTTGTTAAAATCTTGCAGCTGATCATGGACGCCATCAACGGTACGAAACAACTGACAGCAGGCGGTGAAATGACAACAGATAGCCATGTGAAGGTTTTTGTTTTTCATCTGTAATATTACATGAGAACATGAATACCAGTCAAGCATGCAGGCACAGCACGGATGAATCACAGAGGATCTCAGATTGCAGGGCTCTAGCCACTGTAATTGATAGTCAAACCACCATCCCCCCCTTTGGGAGAAAATCTACAGCAAAGAGTCAAACCACATCCAGTCTGAATCTCTGCCAGCAAATTATTCATTGCTTCAGCTATCTGGGCCAACAAAGAATGATATGGATTACACACCCGTACGCACACACTGGTGCCCTATCAGAGGCAGACAGAGCTATTTTCTGGAAGTGAACTTGTTGGCTGCGGTGGCTCTCCACACTAAATAGCGAGGCTAACCAGTGTTTGCTTTGTGGAAATCCCTTTGGCGTTTGCAGAGTGGGATAGGACGGATGGTTCACACAAGCCTGTTGCCGTCCTCTCTGCAGTCACGTATTGCATGGCATTTGTTAGAGGCTGTGTGCTTGGATTAAATATGTAATAACTCTGCTGGTGGGACAAAATACATTTTCTGCACTGCAGAACTGAGAAAATCTGATGCCTGTTTATGGAACAAAAGGCTGAGCAATGCTAAAAATAATCACATTACATGGTTTCCCTGGTATGTTTCTTGCAGTGCCAGAGAAACAGATTTAAATCCAAGCTTAAGCCTCGAGGTTGAAGGTGTTTGACTAGGAAGGGGAGATTTTAATCAACGCAGTCTAGTAGAGTGTTTCCTAACCAGAGGTTTTTACCCCAGGGGGTGATTGTTTTCTACTTCAAAAGGCTGTGAAGCAGCTTATTCCATTTGAAAAAAACAAAACGTTATTTTATCATAGACAGATAAACATATTTGTGTCCAGGGAAAAAATAAACATCCAAATACACTCAATTTGGTGGAATGATGAATCATTTAAATCTCTAAATGCACTATTACAATAATATATTAGCTATGGGCACTAATAGTAATTATAAATGGTAGCTTACCACAAACATGAGAGCTGCGTTTTATAATTGAATGTACATGAAAACTGGAAAGTGAGCAGAAAAGTTAAAATAGTTGAATATTAGTAACACATGTACAGTTATGTTCATTGGATGCGTTTATATAGAGTTTAAGGGACCCATAGGTGAGTCAGGGGGAAAATCAAGTAAGTATTTGATAAAACAGGAATCAGTTTAGTTTAGTTTTGTCATTTGTTTGATGATTTATAGTTGGAATCATGGTTTTATGAGTGTATGTTAAAAATGTTTCTAAAAAACTAAAAAAATTAAGTCTAAAAACTTCATTTATGATGTCACATCTAGAATTGACATCTGAAAGTTGACAGAGATGCTTCCATTCAGTTTTGTTCTTGTTTTGTGTTTTTTATGGTCTGTCAGACAGACAGTAATATTTCCAACCTGGGAATAAATATTGGATATAGTAAGGTAAAAAGTAATGGAAAAAAATTAAATAGTTAGCTTAAAGTAACAGATTAACTGTTTAAAAGTAGCAAATGGATAAAAGCAACGGTCACACTGTGGCAGTTGTGGTGGTGCAGTAGGAATGGAAACTAAGCAAAAATAAACAAGTAATTAAATGAACAAAATATAATAACAACATTCACTTTAACAATGTATTACTTGGCATCAACTTGAAAATGAATTCAAGCTAAGACTCTTCAAAGATTACAGGAAAGGTGGATGAAGGTTTATACTTGAGCTCATTTGATAGGGATATTGGAAAACACAGGTTTAGAGGTTGTTTTTTCTCTCTGCTTGGTGATCCAAGGAGGACGGGGCTCTCCCCTATCAGGATTCGACCCGGCAACCTGCAGGCCTTAAGTGAAAGCTCAGCCAGAATTGGGGCCCCGGCCTCATATCATCTGGTTTCTATTCTCTCTGCCCTGTCCAATGAAATCTGACCTGCTTTAGAGGAGAACTGAATTATGGGCCCATCAATAAATACCATATTTCCCCCTTTGAAGTTGCATACGTGATGGAAAGTGGTAAGATGTCATGTGTTAAAGTTATTACCCCATTCCTTCTCACTAATCTACTGTGCTTGATGTTCCTGACTTTTGAAGATTGTTGTGGCTTTATCTATTCTGACAGCAGCCAGACTGACCGCTTTTTTAACTTTGCCCAAACGTCAGAACTATTTTCAATCTCTCTTCCACTTTATATAACCCCCGCAAAGGTATGGCTGGAAGAGGGGGAGAGGTGGGTGCATTACAAGAAAAGATTGGCTTCGAATGTTTCGTGACAATGGTAGATAATTTTACCAGCTGGTGAATAGTCTGCTCTTAAGTCAATTGGAGGTGCCTATAAAGCCTGTGTGTAATCTTCCTGCCTCCCACTCTTTAATTGTGCCTCTCACGGAACAAGTTGCCTTTGTTAAAACAGGAGATAGCCTAAGGTTCTTCTGCTTCAACCAGCGAAAAAGAAAAAGAACAGGATAAGAAATGCAGTCATATTATGCTATTGTGTGTTATTTTAAAGAGTTTTGCCTTTGCATATTTGCTCTATTTGGCATTTGATAGTGAAAGGAAACAAGAATAAATGTGAGGGACCAAAATGGATGCAACTAACATTTAGCACCAGATAAAAATCCAGGATTTTGTAATCACATTACTCACACTCATGTGTTTGGTTAGCTTTAAAAGATCGATTTTATAAGACTTGTAGCTTTTGAACCTCTGATTGGCCACACTCGAAAAGTGTGCTGCTGAAGAAAGTGTCAGACAAAAGCACAAATCAGCAGAATCAAAGAGGTGTATTGGGAGGAAGTTTAAGTCACCGTTAAGCACTTTGTTTAATTGTGACCCTGTCTTTACCAAATCAAGTGGACCACAAAGCTTCCTGGAATATTGAAACAGAAATAATTTTACAAGTGTTGCTCCACAAAATATTAGATTTTAGGTAAGCAGAGTGACAAAAAAATGCATAGCTAATAAAACCAAAACAAGACAGTGGCTACTTAAACTACTGAAGAAAACATCAATAGTACCATTCAAAGTGACCTCTCCTGATTTCCAAAGGCCCCATAACAAGTGTCAGTGGAGGACTGTGACCTGGCTGTTACCTGCACATGCTGCATGTCAATGAAGATCTCAAGTTGGGAAACTGTCCTCTCTGACAGGCCAGTGACACCTGAGGTTTCCCCTGCTGTAACAGCTGCCTGCCAGATAGTGAGCACAAGCACTCCTGCCATGCCGAACAGTTGAAAAATACCACGTGAGCCCAGAAGGAAGAAAGGGAGGGGAGGATGATTGCGCTGTCATCTCAGTACAAGATGAGGTCAATTAATCCAACATCTATAATTACAGCTATTAAAAGCAGGCACCTACACAGGCAGCTCTAACATGCATGAAAACTTTAGAAATCTTGGTTTAAAAGGTTTTTTTTCTTTACAGTGGAGCACAAATAAACATCTATAGGAGTGGATAGTTCTTTTAAAAGCCCTACATTTTTTATTTTTTTGAGAAAATATGCTCTTTTTCTATTTTTTGTGTGTGTTTGTATGGGTTCATGCATGCAAAAAATGAACAGCACTTCACTCAAATTGTCTTTATACTACAAAGCATCTGTTGACATAGTCACTGTGTTGTTTCAGTGGTGTGCAGGAGGTGTGAAGATGTTGTCGGTGATATTCATTACAAGCTGGCGCATCAGCCCATCAAAGCTCTCCTTTGTAGAAGGGATCAAGCCAGAGGCAGGTTAAGGCTTTCCAAAGAGACGCCTGTGGTTTACTCCTCCTTTAGATTTCCTCTTCTGTTGCCACGTTCCTGAACATCCCATCAGGGGGGCTGCACAATCTGAACGGGAATTTCTGCTGGGCTTCACTTCATTTCCTCTTTCTCCACAACTTAAATGTAACTGGTTTATTACCAAAACTGCAATTTTTTAAAACAAACCAAACCTTATTTATCCTAGTGCACTGAAAGGTTTGACAGATACATTTCCATCAAAGTAATTTTGCATCTTAGAATACACAGTTTAAATAATGTAACAGATCAAATAGTTTTTAGAATGTACTAAATGTTTAGTAGATCCATTCCATCTTTATACATGCAAAATTGTGCTGTACAGACAAACACTAGCATTTTAAATCCTCATGAGAGAAATATTGAAAAAGATCCACAGAGAGGAAGAGCTCTTTGTCAGATGCAAAAGATCTTTACCACTGAGCGGTGAAGAGCCTGCAGGGTCTTTCCTGTCCAGTGCAGGTTGTGACCCTGCAGGACGGAGCAGCTGCTGCAGAATGATCTGTGTGTTGAGACAAGCTGCTGAGCCATCAGAGCTGCCAAAGACCACAGAAGCTGCCTCTAGACCTTTGACTGGCTCAGATCCATCAACCAACACCACCACAGCCTCAAGGTCCATTAACACTGAGATCATCCCACCTTGACCAGCAAAGGTCACAGTTTCAATTTGAGTTTTCCCCTCATTAAAATGAATGTCCTGTCTGTCACACAGAGAAGAACTGGTTTGAAACTTCAAATCCCAACATGGCTGTTGGACTGAGGACCTTTCACTCATTTTGGTAAAACGATTGTGGTCCTGAAAACCGTTCTGTCCGTGCTGGACCTAGATACACTGATGTCAAGATCTTTATCTGTTACCAGAGTGCTCGATTTCTGAATTCATTACAAATTTTTACTGCACTGCTGTTAGAATTTTCTCAATAAAAACAATGAAAGCAAAAGATGTGATAACTAGTAGATAACTACTAGGGATAACTAAAAAGATAACTAGTTGGGATGTAAGCTGAAAGAACACATGAATAATCTCATCAAGTGCACTGCTTATATAAGACAGTATATGTCAAAGGCAGCAGAACATAATGACTGAAATTATTCTGAATCGCAGTCATCCACACCCAATATGAGCATCATGTCAGTCTGGTCTTGTTTAAAAAACAGGAAACATTAAAAGACTATACTTTAAACATTTGGTGAGGAGAATTAGCAGGGGTTTTGTTTTGTTCTCATTATGGGAACGTGACTCCCTTCCTCCACTCCTCGCAGCTCAATTACCGGCCCCTCGCGCTCCTCGGGGCCTGAGCAACGAGCAGCAGGTTTCAACTTGTGCAGGGGTCTTAAAAGCTCTGGTCGAAACAGAAAAAAGGGCGTTTCTTTAAGACATAAAATTTCAAACTCTCCACCCCTTGTGTCAGTCATTCAGTGTGCTCAAATTCATGTGGTCTTGATAAAGGTGGTGCTTGGGTTTTGTGTAGCCAAGTTGTTTCAAGCCAGCATTTGACTTTAGCTATGAAGTCTTTTTCTTTTAGAATTTAATAAAACTGAAAAAAAGGGGTGATGATGATTTTCTTTACAGTAGATCTCCAAACTAACCCTACCAACAGACAGCAAGAAAAAGAAAGAGAATAAACAAGCGAAAGAAGGAAAAGAAAAGTATGTTAGCTAGGTGTTCATTTCCCTCTGAGATACACCTCCCTTTTTCTCCTTCCATCCATCGATCTCTATCTTTCTCCCTGTCCACCCAGACAGTTTTCCGTCTGTACTTTGCAGTGAAAGTATCGAATACCGTGGACAGATTTGTCAGACTGCTGACACCTGGCTAGTGCTCATTTTAAACTTTTACTGGCCCATTTCTCGAGGGCACACATGCAGAGAGACAGGTACTTTCTACTTAACCTCATGGTGAAAAGAGGGAGACCTGCCTCAGTGTGTCTCTATTCCTTACAGAGTTTGCATGGTTGCCCCTGGTTAGAATTTTAAAAATATGTTCCTTTGGCCTGACATTTTTATAAATAATTTTTCTAACAGAGCTTTAAAACTTTGCTTATTTGATTTTGACAAAACACAAAGTAATGATCATTATTTTATAAATACTCTCAGTACACTAAAGGAAGATGAAGTAACACATAATTTACCAATCTGTGCTCTATGGGATAGTAATCTAAGGCTAGATTTTGCACAATGTAGTGTAGTTCCTGACTGTAATAATAAGTAGAGCGGAATGTAGAGCACTAACCAAAATAGTAAATCGTAAGTCATCAGAAACATCTAAATTAATTCATTTACTATCATTTATTGTGATTTGGATGTGTCACACATAGATGTCTTACAGTGAAAATTAGTTATTTCAGATTTTCAGTGAGCAGGAATATCAAAATGTTACCAAAAAGAAACATATGTGTATAAAGGCAGCAATTGTCATGTACACAGGCAGACAAAATGCAGGAAGAAATCTTAAAAATCAAACCAATAAATACCACAACATGACTTGACAAGTGAGACATGAGGGCAGGCGGCTGCTTTGCCAAAGGATATCAGACGCATTCCAGCGTGTGTCAATTAGGTTTTGTGTGTTTACGTTTGTGTTTTAGCTCACCACTTACAAGTTTACACTCATTATTTTCTGGTTTTCAATAAAATCTTATTTGCATTTCCATTACACCTGCAAAACCTTTGCTAAAATATAAGGCCTTTTTTTAAAATTTTTTTAGTAAGTGAGCTTCTTTGCTGCAGTAAAGATGTATGACTTCATGCAAGTGCTGCATGTTTCGCATTAGAGCAGAACCCCTTAAATATAAATGAAGTGTTTTGCGTGAGTATAGGGACCCCTGTGGCTCCTTAAAAAGCCTGTCAATCCTTTTTTTTTGTGATCTAATCAAAGTTCCCAACTCACCAGGGTTCAAGGGGAAGGGGGGGGGGCATCCCTTGTGTTAGACAGCTTTCTGCAATTAAAATTTATTTAAGGCTTACAAGGAATCCTTTCACTCTTGAATAAATCAGAGTGAATTCCTCTGACTCTGACGAGGTTTTGCCTCCCTATAATTATCCTCCGCTCAACAAGCGCTGAGAGAGCAGCTCTCCTTTAACCCTCTGCAATACCTCAGAGCTTAACACTTGTAATTAAATCATAAAATAAGAACAACTGCAAATTCTGAGTTTGCAAGGCAAGCACTGTAAGACTGTGATTTGAGGAAACAAGTGCATGCCGGATGACTTTATAGATGTATGTCATATTTTTATTGCCAAAGCGTTTGGCTCTGACACTGAGGAACAGACTGTTAGGCTACAAGCATCCTGAGGAGGGTCACTGTGTTTGTGACACACTTGACAAGATTACAAGTTTCAACAGGTTACCATGTTATATGTTTAATGTTAGAAATTTACAGTGGTATGCCACTCACTCCCAGTCTGGTCTTTTATGGCAACTCTGGTCTAATATGTCATTCAAATTCCTTTAAAACAACAGAAATTTAAAATTTAATTTAAATTTCTGCCTTCCTCTCTGATGTGCTGGGCAATATTTTTAAACCTGAGATACATAACAATTGCAGCCTGCCTTGTCATAGCTGTGTTTTCAGCTTGGATTTGAGACCAGATTATTATCTACTTTTTATCAAACTTCAAATATCCTTTCATCATTCAGCATGTTTTTTGCTGTAGTTTGTTCTCAGTATTTCTTCATATAACTAAAAGTCATCTCTGTGGGTTTATCTGACACTGTCTCTCCTCTTCCTTTAATATGTTTTTACGATTTCCTTCTGATTACTTTGCCCTTGTGACCGAGTGCTGAATTAAATGCCTAATTTAACATGGGCCTTTTGTTAGCCTCTTCTTTGTTGGGAAGCTCTTTCTAATCATCCAGCAGGGGCCGTGCTGTTGTTGACGTCCAGGGACCACTCAGTCTGCTCTTATTATGCCTCCATGACAGCGTGTCCTTGGGCAAGGCAGCAGAGCTGTCAGGTCCCTCTGTCACACTTCTCTGCAGGCAGGACATGGCCAGCCCTCAGCACAGCCAGGGGTCCTAAAGACCCAGGGCAACGCCGCTAATCTCTAAAGATGCCTACCTTGGTTGTTTAGCAACCGATGGTGCCTGACAGGGTTTGTTCGTTTGTATTTGGCTGCTGTGTGATGGAGCGGTGGATGTGGGGGTTACAGCGAAACAAACCAAACAACACGATGGGCACTTTTGTTGCCTCACCAAAGAGGAGGAGCTATCAGGAGAGCTCACTGTGTGTCCTTTCATGCCTCCAAATCATGGGAAGAGCAAGCACACACACACACACACACTCACACACACACACACACACACACACACACACACACTTCACCACACACACACTACCACACAAACAACTTAAATACACATACACAAACACAATGTACAGTTTAGAGAACTGTACAAGTGTCACACAAAGCTTTTTAGTATTTTCTTAATTATTACACATTTCACTGTTAAATTTAGCTGAAAAGTGGCCTGGTATTTTTTCCGCTGATATATACAATTCCCTTTCTGATTTTACATTAGAGCTGTAGCTATTTTAGTATTTTTAGTTAATTGTATAGTCTATAAAATTTTAGAAAATGGTAAAAAAGAAAAAGAAAAAAAATATTCCTGTCACAACAAAGCAAAGCCAGATGACTTCTTAAATTAGCAGTTTTGCACAACCTATTAATCAGCATTTATAGTTGGGTACATGGCAGAGACAAGGAAGTTCAAAATCTTTTCTGAAAAATTTCCTTAAAAGTCTCAAGTTGTTATTCATCTTTTTTCGCCAAATCATATTGTTTTCACTCAGCCTAGCATATTGGGCTGTGATATTGTGCTGTGTGACACAAACAGTGATTTTTTTTTTTGTATTTTTGCCTAAAAGATTTATTTATGTATCAACATAGTTATAGATTTTTTTTTTATGTTACTTAATGAAACCTTACCGCGAAGAGTATCAAGAACATCAGTAGCTTAAAGCAACAACTGTTTACGTTCAGGTGACAAAGCCCTCTAGTGGTCAAAGTAATTGTGACGGGAGATAAAGCGTAAATGAGGTGACGATATAGAATGACATATGAGTCAACAAAACATCGACTTAAACACATGAGTGTCATTGGTTCAGCATTTTCAGACTTTTCTTTTTAGTATGACCTTAATTGATCCAGAGCCATATCAACTATTGTAACCATGGTGATGTTCCCCCCCCCAAAACTTAGTGACTGTCGAGGTAATTCCACTTTTTCTTACCATAAATGTATTTCTAGATTAATTTTTGGCCAATTTTGAGCCGTTGGGACAATCAAATAAATGACTTAATATGTCATCTTTTTTTTGTTTTTTATTTTTTGTTTTTTTTTTTAAATCAAGACCATAATAATTCTGCCATTACTCCCACCAACCAAAAAGGGCACACTGATGAGAGAGAGATAAATATTTCTGTACCTCTATGTCCTTTAATACACATAACAACAAATTAAACATGGAAGCAAAACAAAATGTATGTTATCATATTGCCACTGTACATACAAAACAGTTCACTGTATGTCTATTGATATTGTAATATAAAACTGTAAAAGAATCAGACTTTGGATTCAAGTTCAGGTTTCAAAACAATCCGTTGGATACAGAAGCAAAAAGACGCAGACAGCTGGCAATGACTGACTGAACCGGCTTTCTCTTTCTTTCATCTCTCCTCTAATCTCCTGTTTGCACAGCTCTCCGTCTTGTCAGCATAGTTTGTTTAGGTTTTATGCCCGTCAATACAACTGTAGTCCTTCGTCTCAAGGTATCATGCACATCTGAAAAGATCATCGCTGATAGATTTAGGCAGAATATTTCCTCAACCGCAATCCCAGGCTTTGACTGGAAAACAATTAAGGCTAATAATGTTTCACCTTAAAAGGGGGTAAAGAAATTATCTCTGTGCTGCTCAAAGTCTGTGACCTCACTTTCTATTTAACGCAGAATGATTTAATAAGTGTTAAAGATCATCAAAGGGATGATTGCCACCAAGATAGAAATGTTTGTCTCAAAAATCACATGCACATATCATGCAAGAGGCTGCTCTTCTTGAAAGCAATTATTCTACATTTTAGGAAATATTTAATTTAATTTTTCTACCTGAGGGAGATTATAAAAACAACACCACTCTCATCTCTGTACATTATGTATGTAGCTTGTGCTAGCAGCCAGTTAGCTCAGCATAAAAACTTGAAACAGGGTAAGTTTGCCTGGTTTTGTCTAAAGCTCAACTAATTTTTGGCTGATATTATCTTGTTGATGTTATCTTATCATATCTGTATATCAGCGCCAGCATTGTGCCAGTTATGCCAGATGGCACTGACATGATCAATTTTTAAATGATGAAATGTCTCATTCTTTTACGATGTCATCATCATTAGCCTGTTAGCACTTAGGCTATCATTTTGTTTTACATTAGAATTTTTTGGGTATATTTGACTGTATATTTGAAAACGTTTGACTGTTAAACATTAGTCTGGCTACAGTCTGGACGTAGCAAAATCCATCTACCAGCCCTGCTGAAACTGGCCAAATAATATAATTCGTTTATTTTTAATCTGTACAAAAATTACTTGTTGTTTTTCCACTTTGTTTTGTTGTTGTTTATAGATCCAACAAGAAAAATACAATGTGTCAATAGAGGCAATAGGCTAGTTTTTGTGTTGTTGGACAGTCAGGCCAGCCGATTCCCTTTTTTTCTGACATTTATGCTAAGCTAAACTAATCTGCAGCTGACTTTAGCTTCATATGTGCTGTACAGACATCAAAATGGTATCAATCTTCTTACTTCAGTCTTAAGAAAGTGATTAAATCTGTTCAAATATTCCTTTTATGCACTTTCTGTTCATAAAATTTGAACTGACTGGGAAGAGAAAGTAAGAGTGAAAAAGGGTTAAGACCTATTAAATTTATTTTGGCGTGAGAGGCGTATAAAACCACTAATGGTTTGTGGTTCTAGCTATGCTGGTTTAAATAATGGCAAAGAAAAATGCATTGACATAAAAGCATAGGAAAGAGTAGCAGAAAAGTTCTTTAACAGACACAAGAAAGAATGAATGTCAAGATGCTCCTGTCTCCTCTCCAATGACCTGCCCTGCAGCTCAGCAGACAGAAAGAGGGTGTTGTTTTCCTTCGACCTCAGCAGTCAGTGACTCATGCAGGAAGGTGTTGCCAACAGACAGAGTGTGACATTTTAATATTTATGCTGTCAATTCCAAAAACTAACCCTGGTAATTAGGGGAGGCGATTCCGGACAGATGTGGACAGAGGGGACAAAAGGGCCCTTTGTTTGGCTCTGGTGTGTGCAGTCACCTTTCCCATGACAGCATTAAAAAACAGGCCCAAAGTCATTGGCAGCCTGATAGGTTCACTGCTCAGTGTGCTGGATGAACTCACATTTCTTCACGGCATGATGTCATTCCTGGGTGGGACGTCACGTCAAACAGCATTTGGGCAAGACGTCCTGTTGACTGCAGGGCAATTAACAGCATTTTTATTCATTTAAAAGCTGAAGATTACTCAAACCAAAATAATTTACTTAAACTTAGCAACTTAGTATTTTGCCAACAGTGGAAATGTAAATACAAGCAGGTTACAAAGACGGGTCTGTTCGCAAAAAAAAGGACAGGTGTGATTCTGCAAATGCAAATATATGTGAGTGCAGACAGAACGCTGGACTACTGCAGCTGCTTTATTTTATTGTACTTCTAGTTTTATGAGTATTTTTAATGAGCAACATAACTGAATATCTTCTCCTAAATACAGATGACTGAGATTGTGGTATTTCCCTGAAATTATTGCCGAAATGTGCTCCCTTTCCCAGGAAAAAAAATGTATTTGTGGAAACTAAAATGCTTCTCCAAAGTTCACATTGTTTTAAAATAATGAACTGACTGGAGGGCAAATACCTGAATAAAAAACTTTGCAAGGCATCAAAAAAATGGTCAAATCAGACATACAGGGCATCCTCAAGTTGGAGTATACCATTTTATGATTAATTATTAATGATTTTGTATGTAAAATCAATCTTAATTTATGCCAAAAAATCTGGGTTTTCCCCAGTAATAGAGTGATCATTTTAGAATCACTGGAAAATCTTCAACCCTAATTTGACTGTTTTTATACAGGTTTTTCCTCATAACTTCTAGTATAAACTAACCAAGTGTAAATAACATCTGCACCAAATAGAAACCAGCGAGTGACAGACATTTAAAATTGTCTTTCAAAGTGCCGAATCCATTAAAAAACAGACAGATAGCCTACACTATCCACTCTGTACCATTTACACAGAGCTGTGGTCATCGGTCACCGTAACAGGCTCGGCTCTGTAAGAACCGTGTGACCACTGACTGTAACTCTGCTCTCACTTCTAACAGACACCACACACACCACAAACCACTGCCTGTCCACACTAACACATCAGGTAATTCATACATCCTACATCAATTATACATGGGCTTTGGTGAGTGACATAAGAGACATAATGCCACTCAAAGCAACCCCATGAATACTGATGTTATTTAATTCAAATTATTTTATTATCTTAAAGCTTTGAAAACATATTATTAGTGAACTTCCGCATATTGAGCCACTTTGTTAGCTAAAGTTAAAGGCTAAAATTTAATTTATTAACTTTTCCATTAAAGCATTTTAAGGTTACAATCAAACAAAGAACCCACTGATGCTTCCCACTCATGAAGTCTATTCCATCAAAACAAACCTTCAATAATTATTTAAAAAAAGCCTTTTTTCTAAGCTGGTACCTTTACATATTAATCAAACTTCATTGCCAACATCAACATCAACAATTGACCAGGCTTATCCCTTTTGCATCGTTACAAACATCGACATCATTTATTTTATTTTCCCCGTGTCAGCCCACCTGGGCAGAGAGTAAGAGTGGAGTACAGGTAGTTGCCATAAACACTCAAGCTTTATCGTCTGGGGCAAACACAAGCCAGAAGTCATTTTGTTGCACACTCTAATTTAATGAGAGATGACCTCAAGCCATTTATAGGCTGTAAAGGACACCTTGTAGAAGCTTAAGTGCATCAGAGCCTGAGGTTTTAGGCAGAGGTTGAAGTGTACAGTCAGTAAAGACAGAAGACATGTCTACAGGCAGCAGGCCATGCTTTTTAGATGAAAAATGTTGCTGTAGTAAAGAATTCCTGGTGTGAGCAGTTTGTCCTTTGCTCGATTTGGATTCTTGTATTTATTTCTGCTGTGTGGTTTGGCAGGTTTGAGCTTTTCTCACACCTACGGTAAATGAATTGAGGAAAAAGCCTCAATGAGTTGAAAAGCTGTGGGCCAAGAGTTGTGTGAAGCTGGCATTGTTTTCTTTTCTCATCAATCCATGATGATTAAGGTCTCTGCAGGGGCTTTTTTTTAATAGTAATCAAAAGATTTAAACCCTCCAAACTGCAAAACTTTTATTAAGATGAACAAATTAAAGAGATGCAACTTGTGTTTATTCTCCTTAATCTGTTTTGAATTTTTATTTTAAATTAAATTTCTAGTCTTTTCGGTAGAAATGTCCTTCACAGTCTCCCAGAGCCCAAAGTGACATTTACATGTCTTTTTTTAAAATCCAGTCCACAAGCAAAATTAGGAAAAAAAATATGTTATTGGCAAACAACAACAACAAACAACTAAATACGCAAAAAATCACTTCTGATAAAATTTCTGTCCATTTACTGGTTGATTTGCTAAATTATCATTAAGCTCTGTATGTTTCTGTTGAAGGTATGCACATTCAAAATATGCTTAATCTGCTATTTTTATACAAACAGAGGATCAAATGCCTTTTAGTGAAACCTGAGAACATGGTGAACACAGTATTGATTTAAAGATATAATATGCAACATTGCCACATTGAAATGTCTAAAAACAATTATATCTGTTTTTAAATGTGTTATGTTTTGTTGAGTCGTGCATTCACATTATTCCAAGTGTTTCTAACAATGATAAAACTCAGAGATATCTGTAATTTTATTCAAGGTAACAGTGCTTTTTATTTTATTGCAAGTCGCTAACTTCCAGACTGACACCAGTCAGTGGGTGAGGAAGACGGCAGCATGACTAAATGTAATGTAAATAATATTTAAATACATTACCTTGTTTGTGAACATGTCTGCCTGATTCAGAGACGTGTAGCACATTCATTATAATAGACAGTCAAGGAACACAACAGAAGCTCAGACATGCTAGAAAACATGGAGAAAACAAGGTGGGGAGGGGGTCTACATTCAGTTTCCACATGCATGGTCAAAGCTGATGGCACAGGGGCCCTTCACCCAAGGTAGAGTTTTGTTGTGCTTAACCCAGGGATCCAGGCCTTGTTATTGAGCAATATGCTCTGCTTTGTGCGTTGAGGGTCCACCCCCTCATGCTCTGCTTGTGTTTTATCTCCCCTCGTACAAAAGAAGAGGCCCTGCAAACAGCCACCTTCACACCTCTCTTAGCAGCTCAACTGAAAGAACCCAAGCACATCTCCATTCATACGTGGAAATATACCACACAGAAAATAACAAAAAACAGGGTAACAGCGAGTGTGCAGCTTTTCTCCTCACTGTGAAGAGGAAAAAAAAAAAAACAAAAAAAAACGTGTCCCATGATGTGCTGAGATCTTCATATGAAAGAGGAAAAAGCACGGGCTCCAGCTCAGTTATTGGCCTTGAAATGTTAATAGGTTTTTCCGAAAGGGCGATTGAGGAGTGAAACGTTCGACAACAGGCCTGAAAAAACTCCAGCAGCTTGGAACCTTTATGAAAGTGCCAAATATGAATCACTGCACTGCGGATGCCAGACGGGCCTTTCCTGTGTTGCTAAGAGAGCCCCTTGGACTGGAACAGGCTGGGCGGCCAGAGGGGGGTTAAGTGTTTCGGATGGCTGTACAGTCCTGCACGGTAGATATGACTTGATGCTCCTATTCCTGCTCTGCAGCATGGGTGGTCCACGCTTAATTTTATACTGCCACCTATTAGCACCATGAGTTAGTGATTTATGCAGCTGTCAACTTCAACTTCATCAGCTCCGTCAGCCACTGGTGAATTGTGGGTATGCTGGCAAAGCCTTTCCTCTCTGCACCTCCTACTTTGGGGCTAAAGTAAACCTCCCCTAAGAGCAAAAAGAAGGGAAAAAAATGCTGTTAAAGAGAAAAATACAATTTAGATAAATAACAACCATGCATACCACTGAGGCCTCCTCTGTGGAGAACTTCCAGCTTAAACATCTGGCTGGCTTCATATAAGGAAGAGACTGTGTTTGAGTTTAAGCGAAGTGAGAAAGGAGGAATTCATGGTGAAATAGCTAACTAACAGTTAAACCGCTCATGCATCAGTCAGAGGCTGCACAGATTTAATAAGGGCAAGCGTTACCAGGAAAATTTCTGTATTCATGGAAGTAAATTTTCTAAAAATAAGAAAGTGTTAAGCTCAATTCTAGATTATTGTACTTGATGTGTTAAAGGGAAAATCTGTTGAAAATTAGTTGATCGAGTGAGCAGCGAGTTCTTTTACATCTGGCCATACAGTACAGAGAGATGGAAACTGTGGGTAACAGCTCTTATTCGCTGGTCAATGAAGAAAAAGGTGTTATTCCCTGTGGGCAGAGCAGACTAATGGCCTTTTGCGTGGCTGTAATGAGGCTACCTAGATTCATGCTGGACTTGTGCTGCGGGCCAGTTTCATCAAACACAAGTATGAAAGGAAGGTGAAACGTGCATAGAGGTGATTTACAGTATGTAATTCTTTACCATAAGGAGCATATTAGCAACAAAAAGGCACTTCAGTTGCTACTGTGATGCTTAGTGCGCTGCACTTAAGATTCAGATGCTGATTTGTGGAAACGACATTGGAGCTTTTAAAGTGTCCGGGGCTAATTGCTTTTACTGCAGTTGCAACCCAAGAATGTTAAACTTTATTAAACACCTGTTGAAATAATACTTGTCTCAGCATGTCTGTGGAAACGTCCTGTTGGATAGATCTGAAAACGAAAATTGAGTGCAGTGGTCTAGTCGATACTTCTGCAGATGGAGCTGAGAGTAAAGGATAAGCTTGGGCAAGCAAAGGATAAACAGTTAAAATGGCCACATTTATGAATGGTTAATATATTAAGCTAAGGTAAAAGTAATTGGTAAACATATTTTAATAAAACAGTTACTTTTAGCTTGGTGTTTTTAATGTTTATCTATTCCTTTTAGCCGATTTAAATCATTGGCTGAGAATAATAGATAAACAGCTAAAATAGCAAAATTGATCATTGTTTAATAATGTCGTTCAATTATGTATAATAAGCTTAAAGTTTAATTAGCTTGAAGTAATGGATAAAACAATTAGCTACAAGTAAATCATTAACGCTTAAAGTAATTAGCTGAAACTACATGATAAGTAGCCATGCTTTTGCATTTAGCTGAGTTAATTAATTGGTTACTTACTCTTGTGTTGTGGAGTTTTAGATTAAATCTTTGCATTTGTATAGTCTTAGTCTGCTATAGTCTGCTGGTGTGCCCTCTAGTGGTATCCTCTAGTAACACATGTAAAATTGCAAGTATGTGAGGTTTAAAATATCTTCAGCTTACAACTGACAGATAGTCTAAAAATAATTAGATGAAACTAAAAGATAACTGATGGCTTCAGCGTCTGCCAGTCAAAGCCTTGACAAAGAAAGCAGACACAATCAAACTGAGCTAAACACGATAATTCAACTGTATAAAAACCGACTATGACAACATTCCCTTCCAAATCAATTGAAATTCAAGACACTCTGTGTGGTTAAACATATCTAATAGGGATGTGGGAGTACATTAGAGGCAGAAGAACAGGCCTACATCACAGACATTCACAGTGAGTTGTTGGTGTTGGCTGCGTGCGGGGTGTGACTGGTCGCGAAGGGCTTGGGTGTAAAGTGGTTTACTTGATTTATGCTGGTTCAGGAGCAAAAGGCATACTTCTGAGATGAGAGGAAAGTCTGTTAAGGTCACACGCTAGCTTAGCAGATGCCAGAAAGTGTGATCAAAC
Source organism: Ctenochaetus hawaiiensis (assembly GCA_029783645.1). NCBI lineage: Eukaryota > Metazoa > Chordata > Actinopteri > Acanthuriformes > Acanthuridae > Ctenochaetus > Ctenochaetus hawaiiensis. Next base: position 12,060,802 of record JAPZDY010000022.1, read on the forward strand.
AGTTCCCAATTAGAAGCATATAATTTGGTAACATTATGATATTAAAGATGGCAGCTTGGTTTTCCCAAGCAAAACTAACTTCACAAGCGGCTGACCATAATTTGGGGTTATGTTGCGTTTATGCAGAGGGGTAATGGTGCAGGAGGAGGTTGTGTGTATGTGAGTGTGTGTAAGTGTGTGTGTGTGTGAGTGTGTGTGTGGTACGGGCGGTGGAGGTTGCTGCAGAGACAGAGAAATATTCTGGAGAGGAAAATGGTTGGTAAGCATTCAAATATGCATTTCTTTGGTCCAGAAGCAACATGACTGGAGGATGAAAGGTGGAGAGAAGGTAGGAACATGAGGGTGTCACAGGGGAGGTTTTTGGCTTTTGGCAGAGGGAAAAAGACTTTTGCATTCATCATACAGACTGAATATACAACAGCAGTGGCTGCTGTCAGTTGTCATGGTTACAAAGGAAAAAAACATAAAAACCACAGACAACCAAAGGGATGAGAAATCTCAGCATATGTGGTGCTTTGTAAAAGAATAGTTGACATTTTTGGAGACAGACCTAACTTGATTTTTTGCTGACAGCTAGAAGAAAGATTAAAAACACTCATATCTCAGCCAGTTGAATATAAATTAGAGCCAGAAGTTGGTTAGCTTAGCTTAGC
>JAPZDY010000022.1:12081552-12099451 GCA_029783645.1 Ctenochaetus hawaiiensis
ACAAAGTCAGACGCTCATCGATGTACTGGGGCGCTGGCATTAGCTGAACAGCAACAAAGACAGATAAATGGAGAGGTTACTGCTCTTGTTTTAATGCACCTAGACACTTCTTTGCTGTTTTACCACATTAAATGTCTCACTATGATAGAATCTTTTCATAGACCCCAACAATCATTATTTCAGAGGGTGGCTCCTTCAGATATTTGAGCATAAATGACAGATAGACATAATTATAGGTCTACACAAATACAAGACATGATGATGTAAATTCTTAAGGAGCAAGGCATAATAATTACTTCTCATAATAGCAACTGCATACTTTGTGACACTTTATTTAGCAACTCACCTCAGCCCTGCCTCCAGAGTCCCCAGTCGCACTTTTTCCTTTCTTTTTTCCTCCATCTTTAGCACTTTCAGTTCCTTCCTGTACAAAGTCAAACCACAAAAGTTAATGAACTTTATAAAGACAAGTTAGCAGAAAGTATGAAACTAGTTCAGACAAAATTTCACTCAGATGATAAATGTTCACACCTATAAAATGTTTCATACAATAAACAGAGACACACCCAACATGCACAGAAACACAATAGCAATACACAAATAATTAATAAAAGAGGTATCCCTTTTTGGTTTGTGTATAGCCTAAATATGGCTCAAGACATCTTAAAAAAAGTGACTGGGGTGACGTAAATCCTGTATATAAGTGTTTCAAGGAGAATGTTTATGTGTTTCATGGTCTTCAAGTTTTAACGCACCCAGAAGTTAATTATAGACATTTGTGGAAGTGCTACGAACCAGTTTTGAAGGTAAGATGTACATTGAAACACTAGTGTCGTCTCTTAATTCAGTGCCGATTTGTAAACAAAAAGAGAGTAAATCATGCAAGATTCTAAGTATCAATCTCACATGTGTGTTAGTCAAAGGATAAGCAGTGAAACATTAAATTGTCAAAAATTTGAAGAGAGTTTAGCACAAGGTTCTCCCCCTTGCCATCCTGAGCTATACGTTTGAGAGCTAACCTTAGCTTAGCCAAATCAAAGCAGGTGGCTTACTAGCTAAGTGGCACAACTCACAGATTAAAACAAAATATGAAACTAATGCTGCTGTTATCTTGAGCCAGCATAAAGTTAATAATAAAACCTAGCAAGCCGTAACGTTAGCATAGCTAAGCACGCTCGCTAAATGTCAGCATGGGTCTGACTGCAGGCTAGGTTAGCTGCTATGATTTAAATATAGCCGGCCAAAGAGACTCAAGCATTACCTTTTTTCCCGAGTCCACCTGCAATTCGCTCATTTTCTCCACGACAGTCTGGTCAGCCATAACAAATGAAACGTTATCTCACTCTCAGAGATAACTTTTGCAAGTCTGAGTAGTTGGTTTTATGGACAATCAGAAAGCCGGGTGAGGGCTGATGACGTGACCCGGATATTGCGATTCTGATGCAACATTGCCATAGTGGGCGTGGCTTCGTATGACAGATGACATTACAGCAGATCACCTCCTAAACTTCTTCATATCAATTTATTAAAGCAGTGTTTTTTTAGTCTTTTAAAACACGGTGAATGGTTGTACAAACATGTTTCAAGAGTTTTACAATAAATGCATACCTAGAGCATCCAGAATACCTTTCCTTGGGTTGCAATATGTTCCAACCTGCGCATAATAACACACTGTAATAAGGCCACTATGGTATGATTTTTAATTCTGAAGAATCTTTAAAAAAAATATTTTTTTCCACAGTGGTCAGTGGAACTTAATAACACAGCTTTTCTAATTCTTTTTTTGTAGGCTACTCACTGTTTATATAACCTGCCTTTACATTAACGTCATCATCCGGGAATTACCAAGAATTCAAGATAAAGCCTTCTGCACTGCAATCTTAAATTGTCTTGTGGTGTGCTTTCAAGTAATATTTAATTGATATATTTTTTACTTCCTATTTCTAAGATCAGATCACCAGGTATCACATTTGGCTTGGGTGAAATAATCAACTGTATAAAGCACTTTGAGGTAGTCTATATAACGTCACCTTATAAATTAAGACAGATTAGAAATATTAAAAAAGGCAATCTCCCGCCCCCCAGTAACCACTTGATGGTGGATCCAAAGGCAAGTTAATTCCCATACAAAAATGCCCAACTTTACGACAGAAATAAACAGCTTGATGCAAAAAATTGCTTGGTAAGGTCAATTTACCTGCATATGAAAACTGTATGGAATTACAAAAGTGATGCCACAGAACAGTGCTGGGCTTCTGGTTGGTCAAGCTAATTTTAGACTGAAAATTAATGTGTAATGTGGCCTGTTATTATAAAATGAGCTGGCATACTAACTGTGCTGATGCTAAATGGTCAAAAAAGACTAAAGCTATAGTAATTTGGTTCAAGGTTCATTTTCTGAATTTGCTTTTGTCTGTTTTGACTTTAGGGTGGAAAAAGACTGGATTTACGAAATGATCAAAAAGGCACAGTAAAAAAAGCCTTCATGCACAAATTACAAATATTTTGGTTGGCATATCAGTTAGTTGAAGGCATTTCTTTACCTCCGGTTTTGTCTGCTTCGGGTTTGTCTCTATTTCCATTTTTATTTATTGTGCATCTTTTGTGCAAGTCACTTTGCAAAATTGTATCGCCTTAGGTGGATTTGAACTGTTTTTAATTGCTTTTTTAAAGGTATAGGAACCTAATTATGAAAAACTTATGCTGGTTGTGTTGTTGCTTGCATGTCCAACATATTAATTACTCAGTGTCAATATGTTTTTAATCTTTAATCAGATGAACCAAACAAATATACACACACATAATTTACCGTCACAATGCGTGCATAATCAAAATTACAAAGAGCAGATTAGTCTTGTTGCTGATTAGAATCATATCACTGATTGCTCTACTTGCCAAGAGAGTATCCGAGGTTATGTTTGCCCTATATTTTGTTTCTGCTTTGCTTGAAGGCACCAGACTTCAGACAACATGTGCATTTCAATTATAGTCAAACATTGGTTTTAAACTTATAGCACTCTCCAAGGGAATAAAGACGAAGCTGTAGAATTCTGTGCTATCCTGCTGTTCTTGGCTTGTTGTGAGAAGAGGGAATTCTTTAATAATTAACCTTTCACTTGAAAAGTCAGGCAACATGTTCTACTTCTTGGCTCTGTATGGGCTTTGCACACACTGTTTCTGTTCCAACTCAGACTCATCAAGTGATTAGTGTTTCTGGTTTAACCGAAGTAAAAAACACTGTTCGTGCAACAGAACTATGGCAAATTATTAAGAAAGATATTGCCAATATTTGATCAAAGGCATACATTTATAGTATACAGTAATCCAGATAATAATTAATATTAATCACATTTTTTAATGTAACTTTGGATTCTAAAAGCAATAATACACCTTAGTTCAAAGGATATAGGGATAAAAACAAAAATATAAAGACTGATTAAATGATTTATTGTGAGAACTTTGCAAAAATAACACTCTGCTTTTTCCATAAATAAAGCAGTGCATAAAAGAGGAAAAGGGTGTGAGAAAAAAGTAAAAAGGGTATGGTTTTTCATATAGCAGGAAGGTGAAAAATAAATGTGGCAGAGACAAGAGACTCTGTAAAAGTGGATTTGTTTATTTATTCAGGGAGCCCCTGGAGTTGTGAGGATAAGATTTATGTGTTGTGTCCATATTCATTTTTCAATTATGAGCAGATAGTTTTAATGTTTTGTATAACTCCAGCCATTAGGTGTCAGTAGAGAAACCTCTTAAAAGGAGTACCTAAGCCAGAACCCAACAGCCAGCCGCACTCTGTTTTCCTCCTGCAGTTTGCACTCCTCTACAGTTCAGCAGCTGACATTGTCACCTCCCTCGCGAAGTTTTGATATAACCAGCATTTGTCTACAGGCATCTCTGGAGAGAGCTACACAGCACTCCTGCCTCTTCCATTCTGCTCCACATTCAAAGGATATTGCAGAGGCGAATACATGATGGGATTTGTTCCAAGTGCATCATAAATATTTTATCTCTCAATGGTGATTTTTTTTTCAATACCAAGTGTATGAGATCATCAGTCAGCACTGTTGTCTGTCTCCCATGAAACATTTCTCTGAAACAATATTGAGAAAAACCTTTGGATTAGATGATTTTAAATGTTATGGCTTAGGGTGATCCAATTAAAAACCCATTACCAACATCAGAACAAAGCTTTGAATCTGTAATTTGAAGTGAAAAATTAACTTCAGAGATAAATGATGAGACCAGTTATGTTCAGTCAATAACTGTTAAGAGCAATCAAAGAGGGTCATCAAACCTTAAAACCAGCCCTAACCCAACAGTGCAGGTCTGTAAGTGAAAGCATTCTCTCAGCCCAGTGTGAGCAAGCCTGCTGTTTATCTGCCCCAAGGACAAGCTCCAGTATGAAAAATCACCGGCCTTCAGCTGCCCTCCATACTGGAGAAGGATGACATCAGGTCACAGACAAGGGCAGGAAGAATCACTGCTCAACCCAACCAGGCAGACAACCATCTGCTGCAAAATCCTTCATGAGATGGTCAGATCATCCCCAGGCTCTTCCTGAGAGCTGCCACACTACTCACACACCCACACACCCACACACACAGGCTCACATACTCACACACAAACACGATCTTAAGATTCCTCAAAATGCAGTTTAGCCTAGCGTGAAGCCTGTCACTTTATCTATTGCTTGTCTTTCTATTTATTATTACTGAAAGCTTTCTCTCATTAAAGTTAATGTCATTATTATATTTTTTTGAGGGCACAGTATCTCAAAAGGTTTTTATTGTTATTTTTGTATTTCCTTTCTCTTATAGAACCATGTACTAATTGACTGTGCCATTGTCCCCAAGGGGCTTGAGAGTCAATATGTCACTGCCAAAATAAACTCCTCTAATTGTGTTTTGTGTAAATGTGCTTCCTTTATGGAGGTTCATTATTCTAAAGGTCCAGTGTGAAGGATTTAGGGGAATCTATTTATAATGTAAGGTGGTAATGGAAAATAAAATTCATTAGTATATTTTTATCAGTGTTTAATCATCTTAAAATTAGAATTGTTGATTTTAATGAATGAATGAATTAGAATGAGACTTTTATATCTTCTGAGGGAGCAGGTCCTCTTCAAAGAATCTACCATGATGCATCATAATGTTTCTACAGTGGCCCAGCAAGGACAAACCTTTTTTTGTGAGTGCCTGTTTTCTTTGTGGGGGGAGGGTATTTTGCAAGTTTTTAGGCCACTGCAAGCTGTCCTACATGCCTAAAAGGGGAAAATCATTGAAGAGGTTGCAATCTGCAAGTTCACCACTAGATGTCACTAATTCTTACAACCTAGACTATGAAAGAGATCATTTATTTCAAAACTGAAAAACATATCAATATTTTCCTCTTATCCTTGGTGCTATTTATTAATCTACATTGGCTTAGTGTGGATTTGCAGCCAGCTGTTATCATAATGTTATTATTCTACATTTTTTAAATTTATTGTTTATGATTTATATCGCTTACTTGATTTATATTTTCAATTAGGCCTATTTAATATGTAGTTACTTTACTGTTTCAGTGTATCACTATCCAAACAATAGTGCATCATGTTTAACTAACAAAAATATACAACTTGCAATGTCTCTTTCCCTATGAATAATGCTGACCGCTCCTCATAGTGCATGAATACAAATAGCGTAGTTGGAAATGACTTTTCTGATCTACATCAGCACATTGTATCCCACACCTTTCTACGACGCACGCTCATACAAACACGCACGCAGGTCTGTTTCTGGGTCGCTTGCCTTCCTCTGCGGAGCTTCCTGCAGAGTTTCTGGTTCAGACAGAGGTGCTCCCTTTTAAGTTGAAATTCAAATGCTGATGCACATGAAATAGCTCCGACAGCAGTCAAATGAAGTACAATAAACAGGGAAAAAAAACTTTTTCAAAGGAGAAACAAAAAAATAAGATCTCAATAGTATTTCAGCACTGAGCTCCACTTGTTTTTTTTTCCAAGGTGAATCACTCACATAAAATGTTTTCTCATACTTAACCCTGAAGTGGCATGAAGTCATGGAGTGTGTTGCTTGTATATTAAAGTGAAGCTTCCTCCATTCCGTCACACCTATTTTTGTGTTGATGTGCCAAAAAGTATGAAAAATCAGGTGTGCCAGTCTGCATATGATAAAAAAGTTTATAAATATCATCGAAATTGCAGTCACATTTCTGTGTGGAATGTTTCTTCAAAGCATGAGCATGGGTCACATCCCAAGCAGAGGGGGTCCAGATTATGCAGCTTAGACTGTCATCTCTGCACTGCCACACAAACACACCAAGGGAAGGCTTTAGTGAGGCTGCCTTTTCCAAACCCTCTGTGCTGCCAGAGGAGAGGGTGCAAAGCAGAAACAGAACGGAAAAAAAAAAAAACATAAAGGTGCTCTGCTTTTTTTTCCCCCTCCCTCTTGCATCTTAGAAAGAAATGAGAATCAGTCGATGTGGAAGACAATAAAATGTACATCACATCGCACCCAGAGGAACATTTATTGGCTTCCTCCCACAGCCGGAGGTGATGGCAGATCAACTGGTAGCGGTTAGTTTGAGGGAGGGAGACAAAGAGGGGGGGGGGGATAGAAGGATTAGGGCTTGATTCTGGTCCCTTATCATTCAGTTCAGTCTGCTGGCTCAGCAGCAGTAAGCAAATTGAAACTAACAGGATCTGCTGTATACTACCTCCTCACAGTAATATGTGAGCCAAGCCGGGCCTGACTGTCATTAGAGGATTACACTTTATGTCCTCTGTTACTGCCAACAGAATCCTGATGTACTTAAAGGAACAACGTTTCTCCATCCCATCCCAGGAACAAAAATCTCATTAAACTTTTGTTATTATGAGGATGTCTCCCCTGGAAGAAGAATCTCAGCTGTGATATTTTGCTGGAGCTTCCACAAGGATGATGATGATTTTGTTTTCAAAGTATAATATTATTTATTATAGCAGTTATGTACCTGAAAACACATAACCCAGGAACTGACTCCCAATTCATTTTGGCATTCACTGACTGGCAGTATCACTGCAGTTGAGCCTCAGTGACCTGTCCTTATATAAAAGCATCATATGTCTTAAGCATTTTTTTTATGTAGCGCCTTTTAACATATCCTGCTTTAAGTGCAGAGTCAAAAACACTTGCTTCCATTTAATTCTGCCGAGTATTTTGTCACCTCGGCTGTATTATTCAGATCAAAACAGATTCCTACACAATAGGGGTAAGACGTTTAACTCATTTTGAATTCCAAACATACATTACAATAGGTTTATTCACTTCAATAGCTGGATAAGCCCCTTGGGATGAAACAGCTCATTAGAAGCATAAAAACAAGAAGAAAAAAAAACTTAATCGAGCTAAGCTTCAGCAAGACTTTCTTTGAGTCATTCCCTCATCTTTTGTGAGTACTGTATAAGAGAGCCTCAGTGATCCACGCAGGTAAGCTGGATTAATCTCATAAGTTGTCATTTCATTTTATAAAGTGAAAAGCATCCAACAAGATTCAGAAAGCTCATACATTCTCACGGGGAAACTGGATATGTAATTTTCTACCTTTCAAGAGCAGCAAAACAGAGTGAAGTGTATAGTAACTCTTCCATTTATGATGGCAATTAGAGTTGAAAAGCCCTGTCTGCATAAAAAATCATACTGAATAAATTTTATGTCCTCCTGTAAAGAAAAAATGTCAATTTAACGGATTTTTATGATATGAGCAATGAATCAAATGACAGTTTGTCATCTATGTGACAATGTTTAAGAGTTATTCAAAACAATTAACCATACACAGAATCAACACCTAGATCTGCGGCCCCCCGGTCCCTACAGAGCTTTATGATTAGTATCAGCTGTTATGTCTACCCTGATCCACAACTTTACGGCTTTTGTACACTCTGACCCCTCTTATAGTGTCATTTTCACTTTACCAGGCACCATTTCTCCACAAAAAAAGTTCTAAGAACCCTCTGTAGCTAGCCAGTGTACATAGCAGAGCATTTAGAAGCTAACAGAAATAGATTTTCCCTCGGAAGTTGGTAGAGGCTAAAACAGAGCAAAAAACAGAGTGAATACTGGACTCACATCACTTGATGGTTAGAGTGGAGTTTTTGTCTCTCGGCATGTAGGCACTGTGTCCTTGTGAGCTTTTATTTTGACAAAGTGAAGATAAATCAAAAACTGGATCAGTCAGTCAGTATGTCAATCATGTGTCATTATAGACTTTTCCATGCAAGAGGCTTTAAGTGGTTTGTGTCCTCTTTTGACTCTGCTGATCAAGTTTATCAACGCAAATGACTATTTTTTCATTCCACTTTTCAATTCACATGCATTTTCTTAATCTTTTTTTTTCAAGTTAATTTGCCAACTATTGAGGCTGTTTATTTGAGTGGGAAATAGCAATTTTGTGTCCTGAATGATGAATGTATGACCAAAAAAAAAATTATAAGACTTTTTTCATCAAAACATTTGGCTTAAATTAAATAATTAAATCATTTTAAAAATAACAGCCCATTTTTCATTTCACATCTATTTTGACCTCTCATCTTTTAAACATGCATTTTTATCACCTACATTTTTATCACTTCATTTTTGTTCCGTCCACCTGCACTATGTATCATTTTAAAAATGAAAACAAGTAAATGCTCTGTTTAAAACTCTATTACGCTGCCCCCAGGTGGACAAAAATAAGTGGATTTGATTCATATAAAATTACCAAATTTCTCATGACATGTTTACCTCTCATTAATCCACTGCTTAAATATCTAATGAAGTTGATGATGTTGGCAGAGGCTTTTCAAATCAGCATGCTCCCAATGCCCACAGCCAATCAGTGCATTTATCCTAGAGCCTAACATTTACATTTATCCCGTGCCAAAAGGTTAACCACTCCATCTGATTTTCTTGTATCAAGGAATGAATCATCCTGTCTCTCATGTCTCACGTCACATGCGTTTTGTATGGTGTCAATCAGCTCCCCATCTGTCAGTACAAATTCCATTCATGCCATATTTTCAATGGATGATTTCCTTTGTCTTTCTTAACATTTCACAGTTCAATTATAAATCTAGATACAGATTGTTCCTCAAAACCTTGGTATTTTCAGTGTCCTCAGTTTTGTGTGAGGTACCACTTTGAAGCAACAAAGATTCCAGCTGGATTTTAGAGCATCACACAGTGTAGTCATTTCTGTACTAGATACAGCCAGTGACTTTATTTTTGCAGCAGATTGGAGTTGAAAGTTCAATTCTAATGCAATTGGATCTTAATGCACCACTTGACAACACAGAATTTTAATGGGCCGCCTCAAATGTGTGGGTTGACATCAAAGGCAAAACACTAAACTGCCTCAGCTCATACTAGCACTCACTGTAGAGGAAGCTGCTCTTCCAGCACATATTACCATGTGGAGTTCCTCTCAGGCCCGTTGTAGGCCCTGTCCCTTTTGTCACTCACTTGATCCCACTCATTCTGCAATATAAGAGGCAACAAAGCCTGCCTTTGTGCAGCTTATATTTTTAGTTTTTTTCATACTGTGTCACAAAGGCATGAAATATTCAAAACATTCTGCATTAAGTGAAAGAATTCCTTACTGGATATCACAAGCTATCTATATTATGTTTCATAGTTTTTATAAAATTACTGTTGATTTCCTTATTTAATAGAGACTGCATTGCTGCTTATTTTTACATCATGTCACACATTTCCATGTCATTCTGAATGCAGCACCCCAGATCCAAAATGGGTAAAAGCAGACAAAGTTACACATTTAGGATTTAATTCAGGCCCCTCCTCGAGGATTAACAGTTTAAACTTGATTTTAAATCTCACCGATTACCTTAAAAGTGTGTTTAAATCTAATCCGTGTGTGCATAGTAACTTTTTACCTCTGCAAGTGTCTGCTTTAACCCTTATTTGTCTGCAGTAGCTGCCTCATGTTGGTACTTACTTAAGTTTAACCAAAGATGACAGTGTATTTGAACTTGGGAGAAACAAACAGAAACTTAAGTTTTTCTCTTAATACTTTTGTTTCTTTTTCTTTTTTTATAATTATATTAATCATAAACTGTATTTATACTGCAGCTTTTAAAACAAAGTACTAAGTGCATTACACATGGAAAAATAATAAAAACACTAACACTCAGCACAGTCAATTCAAAGTCAGGAAATGAGGGTAAATGATGGAAAGTTATTATACATAAGTATTTTCTTAAGCACAATTTTCAGGTCCTTGCATTTTACTTGAGTATTATCAATTTGTACTATTTTATCCTTCTACTTAGTTTAGAGGAAAACATTGCATATTTTTATTTCGCTACATTCATTATACATTTTACTTTGCAGATTTAGATTAATAATACAACATATAATTAACATAAATTTTTATGTATAGATTAAGAGAAGACTATATTGATCCCAGAGGGGAATTTCGCAAGCAGCAACATCATGCTTGCAGCTGCTGCATTAAAGTGCTTAAAAGAAAGTAAGTAAATAAAACAGAATCTATACAAAATAATGGCACAAGCTAAAGATTCAATTCAATTAACTAAACAGATAAAATTCAAAATAAAGCTTAACATCAACACTTATTTATTTAATAAACTAAGATTTTACAAGCTTCAGATCTTCTTAACCTTATCATTTTATGATGTCCTCTACTTATATATTTTTATGAAAGCATTAGCCGCAGTGCTCCATTGTTGGTTAAAAAGATATTATGAGCTATTAAAAAGCACTACATTCAATGAAAAAGTCCATTCTTATTATCTGAAAAGGCGGATTTTTTGAATAGATGGTTGGCGATAATCTCTCTTGGCACAATTGTCCAAACTCAAAAGAGCAGTGAGACAACTGTGGAACATATAATGAGACATGAACAATTCACCAGCACCTGCTGTAGAATTCAGGTAATGGAGAGGGAACACGAGGCAAAAGCCAGTGAACCAGATAGCACATGAATAAAGCAGCAGGGAGACGGATGGAGCAGGAGTCCTCCCTCTCCTCTCATTTCCTTCGGAGCGGGTCGGGAGGCATCCTTGGCTTTAATCAGGCTCACCTAAGCATACCTCAGCGCTGCCATGCCGCAGTGATGGATGGCCTGGAGAAATACCTGTAACGGCAAGCTCTCTGCTATTCTTTGTGTTTGGCAAAGCAGCTGCCTGCTCTCAGAAAGTATGATGGTGAACCAAGAAACTGATACAGACAAGTGAGGCACGGACTTTTCAACATTTTCACATTACTGCTCTCCCCCTTCTCTGCCTCATTTGTGTCTAGGGGAGATAATCGACCTTAATGCTCCAACCTGATACCTTGATGTACGGACAGCGCCGAGAAGTGCAGGCACTCAGGGCATTTCATGACATTTTATGTGATATACCACATGAGGAGTGACGTGTATGTCATTCCTTTCTGCCTCTGGACCAACATCATGTAGGGCTGATAGAAAGATGTCTTTTTCACTCGTTCCTGAACCATACATTTTGTTCTTTGAGAAGTGCCAAAGGCTCAGTTTAATCTATTCACACACTCTTTTTTCATGCTGTTGCCTTCGAGGGCTGAGGCTACTGCTGCACACAGAGCAGCTCTTGTAATTGTAATAAATAATGTATGATTAATATGGCTGATTAAACAGTCTGGGAATCCTCTCCCCGTGGGCACCACTACTTCTAGCAGAATAACAAAGATTACCTGAGAGCTTTCCGCTCTTGTCACACCATTGTCTGATAAGAGGTTAGACAGCCGCTCCAGATCAAAGAACACCTTTATGCAACGTAGCTTTGCAAGTTCAGCTTTAGTTAGTATGAGAGTCTCAGTAATATTACAAAGTATGCTGTTTAGTGACTCTAAACATAGAGTTTTAAGCCAAATATATAATGTAAAGTCATGTTGTGTACTGCATTATTTCTTTCCCTTTTTTAATGTGAAAACAGCACATAAACTGATTTTTTGTGCGTGTTAGTGTTTATGCTTACACTTGCAATGTAGAGGCAAGTTATCTCAGTCTAATACCCTATTGCTATTGCTATTTGTACGTATGCCAGTAAATGAGAAGTCCATTCATTCTTTGGGAATATCTGTGATTTCTGAGGTTTTTGCAAAATTCCTCCCTTTTTAGTCAAGAATTTACCTTGAATATGTTTAAAAATTTAGCTTTTGTGGAAGATTTCTGTCAAAACACATGCACTGTATGCCACGGGAGGTTAGCATTCAATGACTTTGCTCACAGAAGCAACAGTATGTTAAGCTAACATTTGTAGCTTTCCGGCTGTGTTCATCGCTGAGTGAAGGCATTGTGGCATAAATGTTGAAAACAATCTATTTCACAAAACTGGCTGCACATCCTTGGGATGGCATTTCCTTGCGTTGACATACTCCATGTATTATTAAGATTTATGGACATAAACAAATCTTAAATGAGGCGTAAATGTAGACCAGTTATGATAGATCCAAGAGAGAAGTCTTAATTTATCAAAAACTGCTCTTTTGCTGTATTTGTAATTTCTGTTAAAATAATCTGTCACCTGAACAGAAGTTATTCATTCAGTATGTGAGACAAAGATGGCAGGTTTTGATGCAGAATAAGAAAACGAGGAATAAAAAAAGGTGATATCTTTTGTACTACTGTAAAGATTCCTATAGCATAATTTTTCTGTCAGTCCGACATTGTTACAAGTGAACGCAACACTGAATCGATCAAGTGGGTACTTTTCTGATTTGCAATTTATGTGATTTGAAAAACTGGCACTGAATATTGGTTAAAACTTGTAACGCTAAATGCAGGGTCCTCAAAATCTGCTGCTTTTCATCCACTTTGCCAGTACTTATCACCATTTGTAAGTCAGAAACGGTACTAGAAATCCTTTTTATTCTCTCAATGTTAAAATTACCCGTTGGAAAATTGCATTTAGCCACTGCACTCTACAGCCCCATGCCTCCAATCCACCTTTGAGTCTCACCCTCTCTTATGTCCTCCACTTCAGTATTCTCCCAGAGCAGGTAACACATCATCATTACTTGCCTCAGATAGAAAATTTGACCTCCATTTCTCATTTAAAGTTTTTTCCTTTTTTTTCTTCATAGGACTAAGGGCATGCACTCCTCTAAGGACCATGACATTTTACCTTCAATATCAGACGCAAAGTATGACAAATTACATTTCCTGCCTGTTCTACCTAATGAAGACAACCCTAAAACTTTTTTGCTATAAATTCTCTTTACCTGTCAAGTTTTGTTGGACTTGAGGCAAGGTCAGAATCTTTGTCCAAGAATAAGCCCCTGATCTATGAAGAGAAAATGCAATTTAAACTCAACTGCTTTTGAGGAACAAGCTCTGTCCCTGCACTTTGGCTAATATACCTGATGGGACCGCTACCACAAGCAGTCAACCCAGAGTAAGACTGGCGTATTTCTAATTTAACTTCCAATGTCTTTGACAGACTCTGACCTTTGGTGAACAGAGGTCCTTAAACACTATTACAGGGTTTTGGAGAAAATAGAAGTCATTTAGCCCAGTGCCTGGCTCAAGCACTCACACAATCCAATAAAGAAGGTTACAGGCTGTCCACTGAAGTCTACAACAGAGCACTTGCTAAGTGCTGTTATCTTGTTGGGACTCCTGAAAACTCAAACTGATCTGACAGCCCAAAACAGCAGCTTGATTTACTGTAAGAGAGTCTTGAGGACAAAGTGAGAGAGAAGTTAATTTGTTGTATACAGTTGTTGTTTTTAATGTTATCAGGCTTTAAGGCTAATGTAAATGCTAAATAACGAATGCTGCAATGCTTTAAATAAACTGGCTATGTTAGCAAGCCAACAAAATATACAGGTTTTTTTTAAGAAACTCCATTTAATAGCATGTCTAAAACAGCCAGTGGTTTTCATCTGGGGTCTACTCTCATATAATTATGGACATGTATAATGGGTTAATATAATAAGCTTGCACTTAGGCCTGTAGACTTATTATGCTCCCAGAATTGCAAACTTAGGTCTGAAAGTGTGGACCGGAAATTACCCAGTAAATTAGCTGTTCTGCTAGCTGTATAGGGATGTATAACCAGTTGACAAACAAAATGAACTGTATGTATAGCCAACCTACTCATAATGATATTTACAACATTAACATACAACATTCAGCATTAATACTCTTTTTTGAATATATAGCATTAATCTACTTCAACATATATAAGCAGACATTATGCAAATGTACTAAAATACTTTCTAAGGTCTGTAATTGCTGTTGCTTACCATATTGAGTACTGAATGTTTAGTCAAGCTAGCTTATCATTTTTCTACCAGTTTAATTTTTGAGAATATAAAAACATGATTATGTTGCTCTGAGCATGAAGTGCATATTTTGTAGCAACAAAGTTATCTGTAGACAAGGTTTCCTCATTAGTCAAGAGTGGAGTTCAGTGACTGCAGTTTGGTGAGACGCATTGTCCTCTGCTGCCTTATTCCCTCTTTCCTCATTCTTTTTCTGTCTTCTTCCATACAATTTAGCTCCTTGTCGGATTACTATAGTCAGAATAAACAACTTTTACCATCAAAGTTAAATGGCTTACCATCGTCCTAATAACAACCCACTAGATACCCAGTCACTACACTTCTTTAATTTCCCTAGGAGACCATAACGTAAATCTTGTCTCGTTTGCTACTCCTCTCTCGAGCATAAATACACACTAAATCAACAGCCACCCACTGATATATATAAACCCATTTGACTCAGCTTGGTATCTTTTGTTTACTGCTGAGATTTACAATTGAATATATCCTTTTATAAATGATATGATAAAAGTGAAATCCTTGGCCACAGACAAGTTGACCAGCTGGTCTTCAAACAGAACACTCTACAGCTGAATATGCGCATGTTTCCTACAGCTAAAAAAAGGATGTAGGAGGCATTATGGAAGTCATCACAATTTTAAGACTGAGGGAGTGTGTGAATAAATAGATGCAAAAATCCTGCAGACGTTTTGGCATTTCATAACAATACAAAATGACAAGTGAATCAAACAGTGAAAATGAAGAATGGCTGTGATGGCATTTAGCTAATACCAGTGGCATGACCATGTTAAACCTTCCCATACAGTAAATTATTCATTGTTTTGTTTGTTTGCAGGGGCCTGAAGTACCTCCCAACGTGCACTGGGCAGGACTCCAGTTAATAACAGGGCTGACACATATTTACAGTCACTCACACTCTCATTTATGGACAAAATAATGTTTCCAATCCAAACAACCTGCATGTGTTTGGACAACATCCAAAAGATACCCACACAAACGTGGTAAAAATATGCAAATGCACCAACAATCCAGTCACCATGTCACCTATTTCCATATGCAGCCACTTAAAATTTTCGAAAGTGTCTGTAATTTTTTTCAACAACAAATCCAAATGATGTTGAAATCCAAAAAGAGTATGCTGTGTCTAGTGAAGGACAGCAACAAGGTTAATGGCCTGGCTTGCTTTATGACTTGGGAGGATGATTACTTTTCTTGGTAATTTGCTGTTTATATGAATAGAAAAGCCTATAAATAGTACAGCCTTGCAGAGTGACAATGTGATTATAGCTTTGGCAACTCAAGATAAGCAAATCGCGTTGCTCTGAGTAAAAGCTTTCCTGGGATACACTTTCCTTGACCTAGAAAGTCCCATCGCTCCCACTCATCCACACACATTTATTTCCCCCCAGGATGGTTAAAAAAGTCAGTTACTTTTGGAGTCAGTCTTTTACTGTCCACGATTAACCCTACTCTGCAGAGTTATTTTTTACCATGAGTACAAGTGATATCCTCTTGTAGTACTTGACTTGCATGAGAATAATAAATATCACTGTAGATTGTGAAAAAGCTCAATTCAGGCAGTTTCACCAACAACAATAGGAGAGTAGTTTTATTAGGAATGGCTAAGGAATTTTGAAATGGTTGGATGTTGGTCATGTTTAGTGCGATGAGTGAGGTAAAAGGGGGAGAAGGAGAAAGGGGGAAGGTTGATTGCATGAAAGTGACTGTTAGTGAAACAATGTAATGTTGTTGCTGCAACGCCTGGAAACCCGGGGCTGAGATGCAGGGTGGGTCCATGTCTTGATGATCTACAACCTCCATCATCCCCCGTGGTTCCTTAGACAACAAGGGCTCAAATCTAATACCTTCTTGTTGTTAAGCTACGGTGCAAACTACTGGTCCATGTGCTGCCCTAATAAGAAGGGGAGAAGAGAAAAGCAGGATTTGAGGGGGAGATTTGAGGACTGAAACGAGCAGGAGAGAAGTAAAGGATTTCAAGCACCTAAATAGGTCTGAGTGGGTGATTAACTCTGTGAGGCACAGGTTGTGGAAATCAAAGTGGTTCAGGTGATTGGTATTGTGTGAGAGAAATTCCTGAACCTCAGTTATAATAACTTCATAGGGGCATAAGTGAGTATATAGGATTGAATTTGTAATTGCCCTTAGAAAGTCCTTGTAAACCTGTAGCTTAGTCCAGAAGCTAAATCTCTGATTATGATTGTGATGCAGTGAACAAACAGTACAACTGTTGACAAAGACATACAATATAACCCTCAAAGCAATATAACCAGACACAAGCTCGATGTTTTTTTCTTTTTTGTTGTTGTTTTTTGTATTTGTGTTTGCTTGTTTTTTTGCATAACATCGTGTTGTTGTTTTTTTTTTGCTATACATGCAGCACAGCTCTTTTAAAATAGTTGCTCATATATTCATGTTCCCCAGAGGATGAATTCTATTGACTTTGAGCAACATTCAGGTTCATTTTGGTGCCGTTTCAACTCATGTTAACTTGTACTAACTCATCTCTTTGGTTTATAATCATATACCTACATAACCAATGAGATTACAATTATCCTCAGCTATGGTTGTTGTTAAGGGCCAATTAGAAAATTTTAACATGCCAACATGCTGAACTAAAATGTGATAGCCTTTGGCTTAAAAACAACCATGTATCTAAATGACAAAACAGACTCACAGAGCAGTAGCACGACTGTAGCCTCTTATTCTTGTTAAATAAAAGGCCATTTTATCTTACTGTCTAACATAAACATAAGTACTTGCTGCAGATAACATTTCCCCTCTAGAAATGACTTGACTCGCCAAATTTTACTGAAACAGCAGATTTATTTTATGCCTTAAATAGACAGTGGTTTCTTTTGTATAATCTGCCATAATGCATTGCAATGTGTGTATTATTATCATTAGACCAATTAAAGCTGTTCTTTTTTGGTTAAGTTCCTATGTATGTGCAAACTGTTTGAGTTTTGGAGCAGCAGTCTAAAGGACTGGTTCCTGTGTGTATGAGGTGGTTGGGTTATACAGACTTGTTTATGACAGGCTGTGGAGCCACAATAGCTTGATTTGACTCAATCACCCTTATGTAATGCAATCCCAGTGAAGCATGCAATGTTTCTCTTTTCATAACAGTAATATATGCTCGCTCCTAAAGTGAAAATCCTCTGTGACTCTGAAAGAAATTGGGATTAGATGTGGTTATCTTACAAATACCAGATAAAAATGCTGCATAAATTACAGTGAGGAACAGCTACTTTGTGAAAGGTCTAGTAACATCATTGTAATGCCTCTTGGCACAAGCACAGGCTTCAACATTATTGATCATGTCTCTGAATTGTAAATATCTAGTGCTGTCAACTGGTTCTCATTTTAGGATTTTTATTTTATCTGTAGCAGCTTATTCTGTGCAGACTTGCAGTGACGTCTACCTGAGCTCAGTACAAAAAAAGGACAACATGGAGTATGATATGAAAGAGGCTGACCATGGCTTAAATTTTACAATCAACCCGGCACCTAGGGTGAGAAACACATAAAAAAATCTGCTAAAACAGCAATGTGGATCCATTCTTTCAGCAGAAAAT
>JAPZDY010000022.1:12108757-12148202 GCA_029783645.1 Ctenochaetus hawaiiensis
GTTTGTTTAAATGTAAAAGTCCAGTTTTCACATGGTATTTTCAGCATTTTCTCTGCTCACTGTAATCTAGCAACACCCTACAGTATATCTTTTTATCACACATTTGTGTTTCCCACCTATTTGCATTTTTTTTAAGCGAATTGCACTTTTTTTTTAAAAAAAAAGCCAATTAAAACTTAACGTAACACTTAGCATTGACATCGTCTTTAAGGTGAGTCCTCATATTCATGAATATGCTGCGTTCTGTAGCTGTTATACTGGTGTTTAACATTTAATGGATGTGTTAGTTAGTGCAATTGAATTAATTAATCCCATTAAAGGATTTTGTGAATGTGAGTGCCTGATTTGGATCACTGCAGACTCTATTATCATCTGTTCTGAATATACTCTGTAGTTGACAAATAAAACCCCAAAAACATTCTTGATCACAGTTTTGAGACAAGTTTATATCTCCCTGTTTAAGTTGCAATAATAGATTTAAATAATAAAAAACAGATTTTTAGTCACATAAGAAACATGGCAACATGGGTCTGTCAGTCCTACACTCAGGGTCCATATTGAAATATCTGAACAAATATTGAATTTATCACCATCAAAGGAATGAATCTGACTGACTGTGGGGATCCTGTGACTTTCCAGCCCCAGCAGAAGCTTGGGACAAAAAACATTGGATGAAATGTCATGAAAGTTGGTACACACATTCATGTCCCTCTCTGTCCAGGGAACGAGACCCATCTGTCGAGCTCATTCGCTCTGGCAGATGGGTCTGGCCCCCCTCCCGTTCAGACAGATTTCCACCCGTCATGGTCCGTGTGGGCCAATCAGAACCGTTTATTTAGTATGAAGTGGGTTTGATAAGATGACTGTCAGAGGAGTATTACCGGTCCAGATGTGAAAAGTCACATATCATATGTTATGTTGATCTAGTTAGTCTGCCGACAGGTTCATCAAATGCAACTCAACAAGCCCCCTAAACTGAGTTCAACCATCAAAGTGTAAAGTGTTGATCAAATATGACTCAGCATTGTTACTGCACTGCCTGTTCCCTGTACAACCCAATCCATAGGTGATCAATTTTGTAAGGGCCACTATAAAAATAGACATTGTGACAGCTTTTCAAAAGTGATACCAAAAATCTTAATCTCCACCCGGTGTCTAGTTGTAGCATAAATCATTAATCTCAATGCTGGGTGTGAGCAGATAGGAAATTGACCAAACTAAATAATAAGAGTCCCATCAAATTAAATTTTCCCAAAACTGGTTTGTTATTTAGGTAGTTCTCATAAAACCGGTACATGTTCAAGTGTTTACTTCTATGATAATTTAGACTTTAATCAGTTATTTAATGCTAAAAAGGGGTGTGTTTAACACACAGAATCAGGCGGCTGGATTGACAAAACCCTGATATTGTGACTTCATCCACAAATTATTAATGTGCAGACTCTGGCCCCAGATGACCTCATCAGCGCATGATGGGAACATTGATATCACCCTTAAGAAATCATACATGAACTCAGAGGCACCAGACCGATTTCCATATGCTACTTAGTTAGATGAGCTCTGAACCATCATTGTGTCTAAGAACTTTTAGAGTTCAGAGTCTCACAGAGCTACTAACATATCAATAGATATTTGTCTTGTAAAAGCAAGACTGAGGTGAACCAGTAACATATGGACACAAGGATGTTAGTAGCATCAAATAAAAAAGCAGCAAAAGTTATAATTTGATGGTGTATGTTTAATCGTTTTTGAGCATAGTACAGTAGCTCTGTGCTCAGACTGCATGACTTACTCAAGGAAAAGCAGCCATGCAAATAAGCTGAGCTGAAATTGCTCCAGTGCTGTAGGTTATGGTGTGTCAGAGTAATAATCCTGTTAGATATGTTAGCCAAGAATCCATGAATACAAAGAAGGTACT
This sequence comes from Ctenochaetus hawaiiensis, assembly GCA_029783645.1. Lineage (NCBI taxonomy): Eukaryota > Metazoa > Chordata > Actinopteri > Acanthuriformes > Acanthuridae > Ctenochaetus > Ctenochaetus hawaiiensis. The sequence goes on from JAPZDY010000022.1 coordinate 12,110,676, forward strand.
TGCTTTGATTTCATGTGTGGTGGAAGTACAGGGATATCCACTGTTTGAAATTTCAATATCTAAGGCCTTGTCATTTTGGTCTAATTTGTCTCATTTAGCACAGTCACAGGCCTTTTATTCCCGCCAAGGGGTGCACTCTGCATGGGAATATTGAGTCTCTTATTACACGAATTTCCAGGCTTTTCATTGAACTGGCAGGGAAGTGACTGAGAAATGCCTGAAAATATACAGTATGCAGCTTCAAAAAGTTTTGTGTTGATTCAACCCGTGTATAATTTTACATTTATATCTTGTTCCTTCAGTATCAACTGCATCCTTTTAGAATAAAACTCCTTAACTTACCTGCTAGCACTAAAATACAAGAAGAGAGACACTTTGTTATGAAGAGAGCATCACGACTCTGTTAATACACAGGTTGTGTGGGTTGCATTTGTTCAGTTTATGTGATCTTTAATATGCAATTATAAAATAATATAAAGGATGTAAGTATGACACAACAAAGCTGAGATGAAAGCATGAAACAGTTCCACTGTGCATTAGGCATATTGCCATTTGATATAAACTTTTTTTGCGTGCTTGGGCTTTCAACCTGCCCCCCAGCAACCTCATTCCATCGCATTTTCAAAGCTCAACAGAAGTAAAGAATTAATGCATAATTAGCTACTGGGGAGGCAGCTCTGCTTAAAATGAGGATTTTTTTTTTATTTTTCTACTCTACATTGCTGTGTAAATAAATGCTTTGCTTGCAAAGTTTAAATGATAATTGGACCATTGGAGTTCGGCTGCAGGTGTGTGTGTTTATTTATCACTAAAAAACTATCCCATACGCTATGAATTTTAGCTGACTAATGTACTTTAATAAAACATTCATTTTTTAGTTCATGTTTATTTGAGTATCCTTAAAGGAACAATTTCTCATTTTGGAAAATACACTTTTACACTTTCTTGCAGAGAGTTGGGTGAGAAGATAGATACTTCACATATTTCTGCCATGGCTGGGAGATGGTTAGCTTAGCTTAGCACAACTAATAGCTACCAAGCCAAAGATCTTACTTAAATTACCTGACAACATCTCTAAAGCCACTAATAAACACATTATACTGTGTCCGGTTTGCTCTGTAAAAGTAACAATGTATATAAATGAGTTATGGTTTTACTGGGGATTTTGTGCCGTTCTAAGCTAAGCTGTTAGTTTTCAGGCTATGTACTAAGCTAAGCTAACTGTTTCCCTGATATCAGGCTTTGTACTAAGCTATGCTAACAGTTGCTTTGCTGTGCCCTCATAATATCGGACAAATATGAGTTGTATCAGTCCTCTCAACCAAAGCTTAGAAAGAAAGCAACTTAGAATTGTTTTGTGTAGCCATGCTTACAGCTTGCAAACATGGATGTTGGAATGTTGGCAAGTTGGTCTGTCCAACACAGTAGTACAGATTGTAATATCTTAATAATGCCTGAAATAACTGGATTGGATGACATTTTGTACTCAAGATCCTTAGACAGTGATTTTGCTGTCGTTGGTGACACACTGGCTTTTCCTCTTGTGCCACACCGTCAAAGTTTTCACTTGTAAAAATCTTAGCACCTACTGACTTAATTGGGGCAAAATTTCCCACTGATATCCAGTAAACTCTATATCCTGCTGACTTAGGTAAGGAAGTTTTTTCTTGCCACTGTCACCAAGTGCTTGTTCATGCGGGAATTTCTGTCAGTTGTTGGGTCTTTGTGAATTATAGAGTGTGGTCTAGACCTGCACTATATGTAAAGTGTCTTGAGACAACTCATGTTGGGATTTGGCACTATAAAAATAAAACTGATGTTGCTTGACTTGCTTGTCTTTTCTGATGCACAACCATGAGTTACTGATGGTGGTGCATCAGGATATATCAAGGTTATATAATACCTGCAAAACTCAAGATAGTGTCATCAAAATCAGCTGTGGGCTACTTTGCTTTGAGTGCAAGTTATGAAATGTTAGCATGCTAAACACATCAAAATGTGCTCAAGATAGTATACTGCTTCTCTGTAGGAGAATTATTTATCCTATGCTCCATTTCTGGGAGGAAGTTGCTGACAGCTTCTCATCTCACTGTCTGAGTAGCACCAGCTTCCATTAGGGCAGGAATTGCAATATGATGTCTTTGTGGGAGGTTCACCAGTTGCATTACATTTAAAAGCTTCAACAGCAGAAGTGATACTGAGGCAAAGAAAGGAAACATTTATTGTTTATGAATGTGGTGTCACACAGATCCTGTCAGAAAAGAACAGGGAGGTGAGGTCTTGGTTTGAGGTCTCTGAAATAATCCTGCCTCGCCTCTTCTCTTTCAACAGGCAGATGGACTTTGGAATTGTTCCCATGGAGAACAATCAGCACATTCGTGTAAAAGCGATACATTGCAATTGCAAAAGACAGTCTAACATTCCACATGACAACTAGATTTTTACATTTGTGATGCCCACTGTAGTTTATATCATTATAAAAATTTACAGAATAACATTTTGTGTCTCAGTGCAAAAGATATATTTCAAAAGAATTTCAGAAAAGCCGTGCCCTTGATAAACGTCCCCCCCACGTCTTCCCCTGATCTGTGCCACAACAGTAAATAATTGGCCTGTTTACGAGACCACCAATAAATAACCAACAGAAGCAGTTTTACAGTCACCGTCAGATAGCAGCAGTGTTTCAGCTTTGACTTTAAATACATATTCACAAACAACTGTGTGTCACTGTACACCCACGATTCATCAGAACAACTTTAACTATAGATAATAATAATTACAGTTGTGTTGATAGTAATAACCATGGAAATAACAAACCAACAAAATAAAAAGGAAAGAAACCAAATCCAATGTGTCACATCAGCATACATTATTTACATTGCTTTTTCAAGTTCTGTGGCTTAGTTTCCCGTGTGTGAATTTCCCAAGTAAAAGAAGGCAATGAAGTGTCTTTAGGGTAAAAGGTTGGGAATGGAGAGTTTATCAGCTGGTACAGATGCTGTTGATGGAGATAATGGCCGGGTCCACCAGACCCAGCTCCTCGTGCTCGTTAACGCACAGCTGGTAGCCGCAGCCCCGCCTACGCTTCAGCGGGGTCACCTTCGCGTCGGGCTTGGCACGAGGCGGCAGAAGGAAGCCCACACTCCCTGCGATTAGCATGTGCCAGATGCTGTGGATGTAGAAGTAGTTCTCCTCCGTCTCCACGAAGGCGTAGAGAGCCACGGCAGACGTGGCAATCATGGTGCCCGGAAAGAGGAAGAACACCCAGCGCTTCCAGGTGGGCGGGTAGCAACGCCGCCGACGGATGGTGCGCACCGTCTGACAGGCCAACAGACACATAAAACAGGTTGTCAAGTATTCAGACCTATTTATCATGAAGCAAAAAATTCTCAATTGTTAACTCTAGATTAAAGTTATTTAACAGTGGAAATGATTTACATGTCCCTGGGACTTTTTAATACTTTTTTAAATGAAGTGGAAATCTTTCTGTTGGTTCTTGGATTTGTTGTAGGGAAAAATTACAAATTTAATGGATGTATTTGATATATAACTTCTCCCTTTTTTGAGCGAGGAAATGTAGCTACATGAAAAAATCCAAGAAAGAGTAAGACGGACCAAATATTTAAGAGGAATTTTTAGAAAAAAAACTGCACATGGCCAGTAATTTGAACCAACTGACCTGTTAACAAAAGCTTTTTCACATGTAAATGAATGCACATGTGTATTATTTGGCCACGTGGATCAACTTGCAGCACTATGCATTGCTGAGATCTGGGATCTGTTTCTGAAACCCCGTCAGTATATCTCTGCAAATGCATAACTCTATCTCAAGGCTCTGTCTTAGCTTTACTATAAATTGAAAATAAAATGTACTAAATTAATGTCATTTCAATTGTTCCTGTAATTAGTCCCAAATTAAAGAGCCCTATCCACGAAACATATTAAAAAATAAAAGTTACATATCGTTATCTTTCTAGTAAATGGTTAGGAAACTATACGGAATGAAAAAAATGAACTATTTCACAGTTTATTTCTTTAGCAATTGATCTCAAAGGCCTCGTGTTTCTCATTTCCTTAATTTAATGAGCACATCTCCTGTAGAAACAGGATATTGAAGTGGGAGATCACACAGGGAGCAGTGATTCAAACATGGAGACCAATTAGATTTCAGCGAGGGAGAAGCAGGCAGTTTACTTTGGAGGAACAGAGAGATTGAATTCTTCATAAATCTTAGTTCGTTTTATTGTCTTAAACTCAGGTTCATGTCTCCTACTGCAGCATAAGGCCCATCACAATGATCATAATCTGTTGATAGATGTTGAAAATCGGTTATCGTTCTGGATATTTTTTTGTCATTTGCACTCATGTTCTTTTTGGCAGTAACTGGATGTGATGTCTCTATTTGTCTAATGTGCTCAATCTGTAAGTGGCTCACAATTGCTGGAAGTGTGGCTCAGAGAGACTTGGACATTTCATTTCATTTCCTCCTAAACAGTGTTTAGAGAGTGATTTATTATTTTATTCAGTGTCTATTTTAATAACACTGATTGCTTGCATTGTATTTTTTTTCCCAAAACATTACCATAAAGATTACCCACATTGTCTGGGGAAATGTAACACGTTTGCGAATGACGTGAATAATTACATAGATTCTAGCAGGAAAAATGGCTCTGATTGCATTTTTATGCAGCTAACATTTAAGTTTAAAGACCAATAATCTATGTGAATCCAAGTGAAGAAAAACATTAATTGTGTTATTTGCTATTTCAGTCCCTTTGGACCTGCACATTTTTCTGGTTTAGACAGATACTTTCACAACAGGATGGTCTTTTCAAGCATATGTCTGGGGCCTCATTTAGCCTGGAGAATTAGGAATATTTGGCATTGACGGATTTGAACTTCTCCCCTTCTTCTCACTCTTCCTGACACCCCTGCAAAGCTGCATGCGCTTTGTGCCCTCCGCTTGACTGATCTAATTCGGTTGTGTCTGGGAACATTCAGAATGCCAGGCTTTGCAGAAACATGACAAGCTGAAATGAAAGGGCTCTTGTAGAAACTGTGCAGTGCTCGAGCTCAGAGGTGCGGCACTGAGGAGGGAATGCTGAAATGTAGACATACGCTATTGAGCAGCTGATAAATTATGAAGTGTCAAATAATCAAAGCATGAGCCCAGGTTTTTCTTTAGAAAACTGCAACAATAGCAGAAGAGTCTAAGTCACTTTATAGAGAAAAGTTGCTGTGTAGAGTTTTCTGCATTGGCTAGTCAGTGTGTGGTTTGTTGCCATTTGAGGATCAGAGATTGTGTCTCTCTGTTTCAGTTGTTTTGACATTGCATAAAATCTTTGGGTACAGCCATTCTGAAGAAATCGTTAGTGTACCAGATCATAGTATTTGTATTTTATATTAGGCAATAAGGCAATCTTTAACTGAAAACAGTGGCTTTATATAAGTTTCCGAATATGATCAGATCTGAATGATATAGTAGTGTCGGGCATGAATTGTCGAGCTGTTAATCTCTGAAGAAGAGAATCATCTACAGTAAAATATACAGTCTCCTAACTCTCCTGCTAAAACTGGAGGGTTTACATAGTGGAATTAAATTGTGCTTCATCTTCCACAGCTTCTGTAGGATCCTACAGCTCACAGAAAGATAACTCTTAGAGCTACAACTCCCACTCTTTATTCAAAGCAAAGCTTTTCTTCAAGAAAGCCACAAACCTTGTTTTCAAACTCATGTCAGAGGTTTGGTGTTAAAGGCTTTTTTCCAAGAACCTTGCCAGAAAGACTATTATTTTTTATCTTCTCAGTTCAGGGAGCACATTATGACTCGGAGAAGAGTCAGTGAAAGTACAAGCTGACTTATAATGGAACTACAACCCATGACTAATACCCACAGGCTGCAAAACTTTTAAAGCTCCTTCCATGCTAATGTAAAATAGCTTCATTGGTCAGAAAACCGCAATTTTAGCCATGCACATGCTCCAGCCCCATGTTCCGGGCCTAAGCTTAAATGATGGATTAAGAGTTTTTACACTTGCTAACATTAGGAACAATAAAGGGACAGTGCTGACACATTTCATCTGCATGTTTAAACAAGCCTGTCTATGAATGTCAAATGCACATTATTTGTTAAAATTAATAATCTTTTATCCTGTGTAAAAATCCCCTATAAAACAATTGTTCACACACTGTAAGAAGTAACATTTCTGAGGAGAAAAAAATTACACTTACCTCTGATATAAAGGATTAGGAAGCTTAAATTGCCATAAATTTGTCAAACAAGACTATAGGGTGTGTTACATGTAGGCATGTGTACTACATGCCCTCATTTTCTCTATAATCCCATAGACTGTTTTAACTTTCTATATAGAGAGACCAGTGTTTATAGGCAAGTAAAGTGATGGAATAAACCTATTTTTCCCTGTAGAGCACTGGTCTACTGTGCAATCGATAGAAGAGTTGCCCTTACCCAAGCCACGGCCATGATGCCCAGAGCAAACAGGCTGGGTCCCAGCAGGTTCCACAGACCGTGACGGTCTAGCTGCAAAGCCATGGACAGAGACATCGCCCCCAGCAGATACAGCACCTTGACGGAAAACACACGGATCAATAACAGCCCTCCATAAACACTGCTGACACTTTTACATTCACAGTAAATAACAGGATGCTTGCATGGTCATGAAACAGCACATTGCTGCTTTCGGCGAGAAAAATACTGTTGAAATTGTAATTTTCTCCCCACATGTATAAAAAACAGTAACAAAAAGCTTTGAAATTATGTTTTCATTATTTTTGCACCTGTGTCCTGTTTCTTAGGAGGGTGCTACTTTTCTTAAAGCAGCTGGTGTGTTTGTGGAGGTCTGGTGGAGGGCTGCATTGCTGCAAAAGAAGATTGACTGTTCCACAAACAGGTGCGATGTGTGTCAGCTTATCAAGGTTAAGTAAAATTATAAGAACCATGAAGGACAATTGAAACATAAAGTATGTAGTTTTTTGGTGCTATCCATTATGTCAATGCATTAGCTTGAAAAAAAAATGTGTTTCGATGTTTGCTTTGTTATTTTAAGTCATCAGCAAGCTAATTTGATAAGCAGAGTGCCGCAGGGATGGATACCTAAACAAAAAGTCAGTAGAATTTTTCCATTGATTTTTGGATTATTGCAGAAACCACTTAGCTTTCTACTTCACACACATTTTATACTGATAAGTCTACAAGTTGGAAAGTTTGAGTAAGAACAGTTTGCAAGAGTGTGAGTATAAATACAACAAGGCTGTAGAGACACACTAATGAGTAGATTAGTTACTGTGTTCAGCCGGATGACATTTAACTTTCCCGACCTCTGTTGTCTCATTTGGCCAATTGTTAGCTGCTGCCTTTTATAAGACTCGTAAAAGCTTCAAAAGTAACAAGCAGTTTCTTTACTGACATATTTTATGTTGTAAAACAAATGTAAAAGTTTACTAAGGTCAGAAAGTACTGCAATTGTGGTTTGCCCTTTTCATTGGACTTATTGAAAATAAGAAAGATATGAATTAACACTTGACTTATCGGACAGGAGCTGGCTTTCACAACCAAAATGCAAGTATATGTTTAAAAAAAACAGGTAAAAGGCTGCTGTTATGTAAACGTAAGTGGGAGAAGGGTCAATGCAGAAAATAACTGAGTTCTGCTTAGGTCAACATCAGTGTTTCAAAGTGCTTGCAGAATATTACACCAACTGAGTGTCCTCTCCATGAGTGAGAGCCACAATATAACAACTGAAACAAAACTGTAACAGCAGAGGCCCAAGCTATAAATAAAACCAGTTTAATTTTTTTTTTGTCAAGCCTACAATTTGACATTAAGCCACAGGATATAAAAGAGATAAAGTGTGAGGGAAAAAAATCAATATGCTGTGCTACACATGCTTTGGGAGAGCTTGAGCCTGTCCAGGATGCCTGAGGTCTGCACTGAACCGCCTGGCATGAAGCGTGAGGAGAAATAGGGGATTTTAGAGCAGGGAAGGGATGACCCGTCTGCAGGAGAACAAGACTAATTGGCACATAGCGAGGAGGAGAGGAGCAGTGTGGTGCAGCCCGAGGACTCTGCGCAGCAACAGTCATCAGTCATACTGCACTGCTGGAGCATCCAGTAGCACCCAAACATGCGCATATGCATGTTTTATATGCCGGCGTGGACGCATGCATGGCGGCAGGGGTTTCACAGTAATGAATCTTTATCTGTCACTGTGACGTACGAGCTTGTAAGAATTCTGGTAGGAGGTCTATTTTTATCTTCCATGTGTATCTACATCCTTATCAGCCTATGGTAATGTAGACTCATGCAGTGTTTGTGCAGATTACAACATGCACATCCAGGTGCTACAAGCTTGCTTAAGAAAGCCATGCAGAACACACACATTAAAATCACACTGTATATTTAAAGTATCTGATGATGGATGATCATTTGAGGGAAGAGTACATGAAGAGAATCTCAGCACAAAGGTTTGAGCTCTCAGAGCTTTCACACAAATCTCATGGTTGTTTTCTAAAAATAAGACTTTGGCCCTTCACCACACTGATAATGATTCCTCATTAATTTTTAAATCTTGTGTTTTCCTGAGTTTACACATGTTGTTTTAGTTAAAGGCCTGTACACTGTGCTTAATTACTTCTTTGCTTGGCTTCCTCTGCCAAACAATAACCATTGCACTCAAAGTCAAGGTGGCTGTTCAAATTTTTTTAGCTGCAACTTGGCTTGTTGGTCCATTTGCTTATCTGTTAACCCTTCATTGAACATAAGTTTTGTAAATTTTTAAATCATCTGAAAATCTTAATATTAATAATATAATATTTATATTTATATTTATTTATTTTATTTATTTATATTTTATTTATTTATATTTATAATATTTATTAATATTTCCTCACTAAAAGTCTCAGGATAATGTTTTTAGATAAGTAAATAATACAATCTCTGTAAATACAAATGATAAAAAAAAATGATTCCACATAATGTGATGCTTTTATTTTATCATTGTTTTGACCAGGTTAATCACTAATTATTAATTACTAATGTTACTACTGGAAAAGTAGTAACATTAGTAAAATAAGTCTGAGAACCAATAAACACAGCCAGATGATTGGGCTACAATCATTTTTTACACAATAATTACAGTTTACAGACTAACGTCCTGGTTCAACATTTGGTTTTAGCACTGAAAATCATCTGGCTAAAAAGCTCTGACTGTCTAAACACTCAGGCTTCATGTCCAGTTGTTCCTGGATTTCAGCAATTACAATTAATAACCATTCAGAGAGCCAAAATTGTATGGATGAAATCCAACCAAAGATTAAACCAATATTACTTCAATAAATAGTCATTGGTTTGTGTATTTCTCATTTAAAGCTGTAATTTTGATATTAAGGCCATCGCCATCTTGGTTTTTCGAGCCAGAGATGACCGTATTTGGAAGCGAGAGGGTTGAGCTGGGGAGGGGGGGACTCTGTCACATTATTTCAAATCTTGATATAATTTAAATTAATGAGTTATATAAAAATTTACCACCCATACAGTCATGAACGGCTGTAGAGACCGAAACTGTTTATTACACAAGGCTGTAAACATGTTTGCATCTTAATATGAGGCTCTGAGGGAATTGACTTCCTTTTGGAGCCTGCCTCAAGTGGTCTTTCATGGAACTGCAGTTTCTGGCACTTCCATCTGCTTCATTTTTGAGTCCCAAAGGTTGCTGCTTAAATAAACAGGATTCTGATACAGTTGCCATCAGCAAGTTACGATTAAAAAAAAAATCCCCTGAAGATCTTACCTTCAGTTAACCTGCAAAAATGTGCTTGCAACAAATTATGCTGACATATTAGTTAGAACTTTTAGACCTCTGAAGGTCTAAAAGTCACAACATACACATATACACACTGTCAGGTGCTCCTGGGTCCTTCACCCTCCACTGCTGCCCCAGTCATGCCCATAGACAAACAAACAAATACACACACAAACAAACACACACTGTCTGTCTCTAGTACACAAACACACACAGTTCCACTTGCCAGTCCTGACATGTGCGATTTGATTAGTGACTGCGTACTGCAGCGCTCAGCAAAAATGAAAACTCTAGAGGACAGCAGATGTTCGTACACTCTCCCTCCCTCCCACTACTCCGCCCCCTCTCCCCTCCCCCCATCTCTGTCTCATTTATGGACACTGTCACACACACACACACACACACACACACACACACACACACACACACTCTGAGACTGCTCCATCTTGGTGTGCAGCCAGGGAGTGACCCAGGGAGAAGGTGCACCTGTTAGTGTTTACTGTTATCGCCCGCAATATGTCAACAACCGGAGGATTCAGCACCGCGTCAATGATTCTAATACACTGATCTTTTAATTTATAACCAAAATTTGAGGCATATGCGGCACTCATTTACAGTTCTCCATCATAGCTCTGCAGCTCTACCCCTCAGTCCTCAAATCCCTCTTTGCTTCAGGGCTTATCTCAAGTTGTCCACTGTTATAAGACGGAGCTTTCAGCTTAGGGGCTGAAAGACTCCACCGCATGGCAGTGGACATGCATTTTGGTCGGAAGATGTCTGGCTCCAGATGTCTAAATCACTGGCCACATGTAAAAGTTTGTCAGGCAAACCAAAGAGGTCTGGAGTTGTTCTTGCAATTAGTTGCTTCTCCGTCTAGAGACACAAGTCAGCCAATCAGAGCCTCTGCACTTGCATGTGCTGTGTGACTGTGTTGATGAGCTGCTTAGCAGCAAGAGCAGAGAAAAGTGTGGAAAAGCAGGGAAAGTGGAGATGCTTTGGTCAACTTCCATTTTCTCAAAGCCTTTGAGTGTTGGTAGCACAGCACTTCTTCCTTTTGAATTTATCCAAAACCACGCATTTTAAAAGTCTTTATTGGCTTGTATTTCTCTATACTACTGTATGTTTTGTTAATTCATCTCAAAGTGCCATTGATCAAGAGATGCACGTGCTGTTCTTTGTTAAGAACTGATGGAAAGCACAAAGCAGCACTGTCAGATTTTGAGGGCACTCATTGAGTCGTATGGTACATTCAAGTGGGGTCTCATATACCAATGTACTAAAAAAGTTGACTTTAACAACTTACTAACATGTTAACAATTTTGCAAGTGGAAATGATCTCATAGCATGGCATGCAGCTCTTACACTTTATCATGACTTAATCCTCTTGAATGCAGTATAATGTAGTGTACTCGACTTCCCACATAAAAATACAAGCTTACATGTTTCATTAAAATGGAAATACAATGGCTTGCTTGAATATGAGTACAAACATTGCCTACGCTCACTGCTCTTTGAAAGACTACTGTTCTTGACTCCTCTCTGAGGGTAACAAGGGAGGATTACACTGAGTACTTACCTGTTTGATGATGGATTTGAGCCTTGCCATAGCAATGACAGTGACCCACACTGACATAAGCGACCCAAGGAAGTCACAGAACTGCAGGACGTCATACTCCATGATGCAAAAGACCACAATACCCGGCTGGTCACATGCATGGTAGAACTGTCAGAGGGGAAGCCAAACACAGTGGTTAGACCAACAAGCAGATGTGTCAGGAAACAAGATTCAGTATTGCTGCCACAGAAAAATAAAATCACTCAGTCAAGTTATTTTGTTTCTTGTTTTTTGGGAAAAAATATTCTCTTTACTGGTAGATGGGTACAAGGTAGGTTTTTCTTACCATCCAACGACCTTTATGCAAAAATTGAACACAATGAGCAGAGGTTCAGAAAATATATAACTCCTGTGAATAATGAGTCTTGATCAGGACATATTTGACAATGAGCTCTTTTCACATACTCCCACTCAAGGTCAGTGAGGAGGAGGTGGTCCGCCCACCTCTGATAAGAGCTCCAACACATTGTCAGCATTGGCCTTGCAAGGTTCAGGGTGATTTAAAATAGAAGATTTTCAACTCATAAAGTGCAGACGTTTATATATGTGGTAATAATGTGAATTGCAACATCAGCATCAATTCATGTCTTCAAAGTACAGTCATAAAAGTTAGTTTACAGCTCAAAAAAGTGTGAGCAGTACCTTGCTAGTCAAGTCAAATTTATACATATTTTAAAATGTTCAGCATTTGTTAGCTTGCAGACCCCTTCTTTACTTCTTTGCATGTTACTGCTGCTGACTGTTGATCTGTAAATTAAATCTGTAAATAAAATAAAACAAAACGAGTGACAGGACTGTGTAGTAGAGTATTGGTAAAAAACTACACTGTTTGCCTTTGACTTGGTTACTTTCAAATTAAAAGCATTACTTTCTATCACTGTATTTTTGGTTTAGCTTAAGTTAAAGTAAAGTAGAGTACTAGCTTGCAGCTTTTCAGTTCTTTGTGCTGGCTCCAGACCAAAAACTATTTCATACGTCAACTGTTTTTTTACAGAGGATACAACAAGCACTACTGTGTTGTTGCTGCAGTCACTCACAGTGGAGAAGAACATGGTGAAGATGTAGACCGAAGCCTCAAGCAGGTAGTGGCTTCGGATGGCGATGACCACAGGAGGGACGAACATCAGGTTACTGAGGCAGAGCAGCAGGGTGGAGAGCAGTTGGAAACTGTAGGAGTAGGCCTCCGAGTTGTCTGTGCATCCCCAGCCCTCCCAGCCTAACACACACACACAAACACACCAACACACAGTCAGTTCTTTTCTGTGTGTCGATCTAAGGCAGCACAGATCCAAAAGAGTGGAGGACTCCGGTGTGTGCAAGCTCTAAAGGTCAGAAAAAACAGAAGTTAAAGTAGTTTCTGGCTCCCTTAAACTCTAAACAAACTTTGGAAAAGTCTCTTTCAACCTTTTGTCTGGTTTGTTGAGAAGAAATTCTGCTGTAGATGAATCAGTTTGTTTCAAAGGCACATCCCCTTAGAATTTACAGTATCTCTTAAAACGGATAAAATATTTATCTCTCGACAAGATGAATGCTTTATCATCCTTGTCTTACAGACACAGTTTTTCTTGCTTGTCCTGCACGGCCTCCAGGTGTAAACTCCCACCAATGTTAAAACAGCTCAGCTTTGCCACTTGAATTGGATCCTTATCAAGTGGCAGATTGGATAAGAGAGTGTGAATTAAATATTCGTGTGTGCTGTTGAACGTAGGGTTTGCAGTGCAAGACAGGCCAAGGGCGAGTGCCGAATGCAGAGCGCCTGCCAGGAAGCAGTCACACATATGAAGTATGACAATGAATTTAACTGAAGAGAAACCGGCGCTGATAAAAGAAGATCAAAGGCAGGATTTAAAAAAGCCTCAGAGGACATGCTTTGTTTAGTTTCATAAGCTCATCTTTTATTGAAAAGCTGTTCGTAATTAAGAGCCTATTTTATTGTCTTATCAAAATGGCTTATGTTAGAAGATTAATACCAGGCTGCCGAATGACTCATTGGACAGCAGTGCATACCTATTTTTATTGCTGTGCTGCCAGTTTAGCTCCGGCAGTCGACCTGTGCCATCCAACCTTGCTCTCTCCTATTTTCTTGTCACTTTGCATAAAACACAAACTAGGAAATTCTATGCAGCAGTGATGACCTGATTTCCTCAGAAAGTTTTATCTTATCTCGTACTGAAATAAAAGCCTTTGACTGCTGAAAACTCACTTCCAATTACTTATTCATGATCACCCCTTTGGCTAATTATTAATTACTGATAAATAATTAAAGCATTGTTGAGTATACATCATATTTACATATTTCTTTTCTCTATCTCTTTCAAACATTTTGCATAATTTTGTCATTAACTGGCCACAATTAATGGATTTAGTGAATGTGAATGCATTTTTAATATAAAATGGACAAACAAATGAACCTCCTAATCTGAATTAAGCAAACATAAACATGGCACACAAATTCAAATCAACAAAACAAAGAGCCTTAAATGTACACTGTCAATTCCATGCCATGCAGTAAACTGTTACCTGCTTTGCATTCACATGCAGCATAAAGGTAGTTGTTGGTACGCAGAAGCTTGCACTGTCCGTACGTCCCACAGTCATTGATGCATGGCGTCAGGTATGCGCGCATATACACCTCAGCAGTGATATTGGTGCATGTCTCTAGTCTAGAAAAGTCACAGATGGGCAGAACATTAGACGGAGGTGAGCACGAGGAAAATCCCTGCAACAACACTGGTGCATTTATTTACTATTTTTACCAGTGTGAAGTCAGAAATCTGCTTGCTACAGATGGAGTTAGTTCAGTCTGTTGGTCGACCACTTTGGTCCAGACTGAAATATCTCCAAAACTAACAAATATATAAAATTTTCTGCACAAATTCAAATCTACCTCAGAATGATCTGTAACACGTCTGGTGATACCTTTACTGTACATCCACCACCACAGTCATCATCAGGTCAAATCTCCAATTTTTTCCAATACTCAGGTTTTTGGCAAAAGACGGCAAAACTAATGACAGCCACATTACCACTGACCAGAATTTGTATCTAGTGCTAATTAGCAAATGTTACTAACATGCAAAATTATAAAAGAAAACGTGACGAACTTGGCAAATATCAGGATTATACTGATGTTATTGTGAGCATTGCACTGTTATCACCCCAGCACTCTGGGGATAAAAAAAAGGCATATTAGGGCTGACAAATGTCACACAACTTCATTCTGTTTGGCCTTTGTAATGTTTATATTTACAGAGTAATTGCAAAAGTAAATTTGATGTCTGGGCTTTGTAGACTAACAAGGAAGTGAGACTTTCAGTTTAACCCCCATTAGGTTTCTCAATATTCTGTCCCAACAGGAATTTTTCACCACACTCTACATATAATAACAAGTAATTCAGTTTCTGACCTGAAATGTAACCTTCTCCTTTTTCTGCTTTTCTAAAACACCTTTTAATGAAAAGGTACAATTTATTTGAAATTCACAGCCTGAACAAGGTTGTTATGCAGCTGTACAAACTGATAAACCATACACAAACCTGTGTATGGTTTATCTGTGTAGCCGCATGGGATAAATAGAAAAAAACATGTACACTTGTGCTTGTACTGTATCCTGTCTAATTGCTAGTTTATACAATTAGTCACAAAGAATGAAACTCCAGGAGAAAACAAATGTGTTTCTTCCCCTTTTTCTCAGAACCCGTGCTTTAATTGACACAGCTGCATGCTTCTTTATTTTTAAATTATATCAATCAACTTAATTGTAGCCTTCAAGAGCACCTATCATTCACACTACATATTTTCTTCTCTAACAAGACGTGATTGATTTAGCATGTAGAAATCTGAGACTAAGCTATGTGGCAGTTTTCCACATATTCGTACCTCAGCAGTGTTCTCATGTGAGCATGAGACAATGTCCCGCACCATCTGTTATTATTTGTTATTCAAATTCAATTGGAACTCCCAAGTGACCTGCAAAAAATGTGCTTAGTTTCATTCTGTTCACATTTTCATGCAATTAAGGGCTCTGCAAAACAGCTCAATCTGCTAAATAGCCAATACTATGATAAAAACTAATAAAGAACGTTGTGCTGGACAACTTAATGGAAACATTTTTCCCACTTTCTTTTACCGACATTTCTCACAATGATTTAAAATAACCCTTGCAGAGAGAGTATTCATTGCATTCAGCAATGAATAAAGTTGGACATAAAAGGTGGAAAGAACAATATGTCAAAAGATTTTTTCTGGTCTAGAAAAGATAAAAGCTGCTCCCACTGCATAAAAATCCTAACATATCTTATATGTGCAATGACTTATGGCCTGATTATTATGCTAAATGTGGGCTGTGTATGCTAAACGTGAAAAAACCACAGTCTCTTTCTCTTTGATAGTAAGTCTCTACCTGTGTGAATGAGGAACTTTGATGAATGAGCAGGCCTCTTACTCTTTGAGTCTGAAAGACTAACATTAAAGTCAGACTTTCACTATTGATGTTTCAGAAAGATCCCGAAATGCTCTGCAGTCAGATGCATTGTAGCCGTCATGGAAATATCTCAGAGTATTAACAATAGGTTGAACCAGACAAACACTCTACAACAAATAAATAAATGCAGGGTTTTAAGGTAAAGAAAAGGTGGATTTTGTAGTCTACAGCTCTACAGCTCTGTGCTCCATCTCAGAAAAGACATATTTGATCTTTTCTCAAATTTACCTTATATGCAAATGTGGAAATATAAAAATCTGTTTTTTAAACCTCAGAATCTACCCCTCTCCCATGTCATATGTTAGGTGTGCACAATTCGTGAAGCCAATCCCAAATTAATCTGGGTAACAGATGGGAGAGGATGTGGCTGAAAGAGGGAGGCTGCACCAGTTAAACAGTGAACACTGTGACTCCATTACAGCAATGAATTTTTAATTTTGGTAAATAAACTAGTCATTGCTATACAAAGATGAGTCTTTCTGTAATTGACAGGAAAAATTGTCTAATAGAGGTTCTTTGGGGTAGTGGGACCAAGCCAAAGAACCGATTATGTGGCTGCCAAAAATTTATTAACAACAGTCTTTCCACTGATGTCTGTGAATTTCTGCCTGCAAATGTTTATCAAACTTTTTTGGTTAATAACTTCAGAGCACATAGTTACATAATTGTTTGCATTTAAGCAGAATAGTTAAACATATTCTGATAATACGTTGATTCCCTTTCTTGATTAGATGAGAAAGATGCCACTCTCTCATCGCCAACATCACATACAGAGCTTACACTAGAAGCTAGCTAACTTAGCTTAGCATAAAGACTGGAAACAGGGGAAGTAGCAAACCTGTCTTTGTTCAAAGAAAACAAAACTCAACAAACAAGATTTAGACAAGACTTAGACTATAAAGTTTTGATCGATTAGCTTTGAAAGTACGGTAAAGTGGATTTTTATATAGGAACAGAGCAAAGCTAGCTGTTTCCCTCTTCTTAGTCTTTATGGTTAGCTAAGTTAGCCAGTGGCTGCTGGTAATAGCTTTATATTTAGCATAAATCAATAATGGCAGTGTTAATCCTCCTAAATTGGATCAAGAGAGAAAATAAGTGTGTTTCCTAAAGTTTTAAACTCTTTCCTAAAAGAAAACAAGCAGTTGATTTTTTGGCACGGGTTTTGTTTATAGAGTAATTAAGTAACTGGATGAAGTTGTCCAAACACAGAAGCAGCATTGCCAATCTTACCCATGTTCAGTGGCACATAGAGAGCGCAGACTGAGGTACCAGGTGCCTGTTTGTGGGTAGGGGATCCTCAGTTTGGTGATGTTAGCAGAGGCGTTCACAGAAAGGAAAAACCCTGCAACCGATTCTGCAACAGAAGAGAACAATGATGGAGGCGTGAAAGTTTAAAGCAAAGAGACAGAGCTCATACAGATTTAAAACAAACACTGAAAGAAGAGAAAGCATTAGCTAAAATGACAGCACTGAAATGAGTTTAAGACTAAGCCTAAGATTAATCACTGACTGCAGTCGAAATGTGCCATGTTTAAGTAATAAAGTGAGAAGTTAAAGTGGAGGTCAAAAGAGAATTTGGCTCCAGTTTTGGCAAAAACAATTGGAGTAAACTGATCATGAATAGTCAGTTTAATGAATTTAAAGTGTTGGGGATCTGCGCTTCTTTACTTCACTTTCAGAAAACAGTTTAAAAATTCTTGTTAAATGTTTGGGTTAAACTTAAATTTGACATACCTGATTCACATTTCAGTGATGAGTTTTCCCGCAAGAAAAGAGGCATCCCGTGGTTCAGGCAGCCAAAAACGGTGACATCAGCTCCTTTCAGCGTAGACTGCGGGAGGAAAACACAAGCAAACGTCGCTCATCCATCCATACATCCCACCATCAACCATCTGCTGCCATCACGCTGGTGAACTCACACTGTTCATGATTACCTCAGGTCTCATTTCCCCTCAGACGTGAGAGAGCAAACTTTAAAACTAACAAATCAAGTGAAACTGCTCTCCCTCTGTCTGCCACAGGCACCTAAATGAAGATGTTGGCAGTTTATCTCCTTAAAGCATCAATTATACATTAAAACGCTCATGCATTTAAAAGAAATCCTGGGGAATAATTCAAGTGATAGAAACTGCATATGCTAATACAAATTGGCTCCTTCTGCAGAGACGGGAAAGGGGACTGCTTTGGTGTATCACTAAAGAAACAACAGGAATGCAAACAGCAATAAGACACTGGACAATACATGGGTTTCAAAATTTCTTCTAATTTATTCACAGTGGCTGTGTTTTTTGGGAACGGAGAGGAGGTGCAGCAGAGCGTTAAAATCTCCTGCAACTTCTGTGAAAAGTGTCTGACTAAGTTACTGAACCTGCCAATCAAAAGGAAGTCGTTCTTTGCAAGACAAAAACTTTACAGAGCAAGACGCAGCACATTACATTTATTTGTTCTAGAGGGAAATGTGATTGGTCATAAGGATAACTTAAAGCAATTATTCCTTGAATAAATAAGATTTGTATCACCCCCCGGCACAATATAAGCATAATGTAAATGCAAAGAGTTGGCGAAGTTGTTGATTAATGCCAATGACTCAACAAACATTTTGCCAGGTGCAGAGATTTCAGGCTTCCTAAATTCACCATCTGGCCCATATTCTCCTGGTAGTGAAACTCAATCACGCCCACAAGCATTTCAAGATAGCCTCCTCCCTCCTCATCTCCCCCTTCGTGCCGACTTTGCTTCTAAAGTTTGAAGTTGAAGGACTGAGTGAAAAATGCTCATGGATATATTATCAGATGGGCCCAGCAGACACAGGCCCAGGGGCTGCAAAAGGGTCAAGAGGCCCCCAAAGGACTCTTTATATAAAGTGACTTATCAAAACTTCTTAGCGAGTAAAAGTAGACTTGATTTTAGTTCAGCAAGCAGCAAACCAATATCAGTCTGTCAGGACTGCCACTTCAAATATCTCGTCAACTAGATTGCTGTGAATTTTGATGACCAGGTTGATCCTCTGACTTTTCCTCTAATACCAGATTGCACAGAAACTCCCCAGGATGCATCTTACCGACTTTAGTAAACCCTTAACTTTTACTTTGTTCTCTTTTTACTTTCCACCTTGAACACACTTTTGGACCAGAGTGGAATATAGACAACTTTAAAATGGATTGCTATAAATTTTTCAACAGGTGCACAGAGTCTCAATAGGATAACTTCTAATGACTACAGAGATCCTCAGACTTTGCCACACCAGCGTGTCTTTACTTATTCTGTGCTATGATTCAAAATCTTTTTAATGGATTGGCACAAACTTTTGCACAGACTGGTGCTTTGCATTTAGCTCAGGTGCAGCTTTGCAGAGCCTCAAGTGTGGCTGCAGACTCTTATTGTGCCTCCTAACATATGTCTGCCCATAATGAGCCTGATATTTACTTTTTATAATAATTGAGTGTTCTTTTTCCCACATGATGAAGCTACAAAGTGCATACCATGCCATCAGTTTTAATATGGTGCAGCTTTCATCCAATAGCAGCACTTAGGGTTGTTAATGTAGTTCAAAAGACATTAAATACTGCTGCTATGTACAATTAGAGGTCTTTTACATGTCTGTGCTCGGGGCCAATTGACCCATAAACTGCTCATGCAAAAAATCAAGTCACAGTAACAGTACTGTGGTAGATGTCTGTATGGCCGAGAAGACACAGCATGTTATGAGATAGGATAAAATAATTTCCCTCGCAGTTGTTGCTCCTCATCCTGGCCCAGATTAAGCTCCACCGAAGTCTTGTATGACTCAACACCCCTTTAATTACTTCCATACCTACCTGACAACTATTTAAAAACTGAGCCAAAAAACATAAAAGTGTTTTTTGTGTGTGTGTGTGTTGTGTTTATTTTTGCTATTGCTGGCACATGGAAAACTTTCTGCTATGACATCACTATGCATGAGGAGACACACAGGGAAAATCCAGCTAAAAATACCATCACAAGCTATCAAAATAAAGAAATGAGATGAAATGAAGTTGCCACATTTTCTACTGCTCACTGCTAGAGGTATAAAATTCTGTTGGATTTTTTGAAATGTTAAAAATATGATGTTATTGCATTCCTCTCATTAAATCCATGGGGTCAATCAGTTCTGAAAACATTTCTATTTTAGTCTTGAAACCTTTGGATTACAGTTATAATCCCAGCTTCCTCTGATAGAGAACTCCTCTGAATTTCAATACAAAAGTCTTAACCTAGGTGAAAATATACATAAGATAAAAGATGCTTTCCTAATTCTCTTCTTACCTATAACACCAATTTAAACTTGTTTTATGTTGTGCTTTATATGCATTCCTGTTACAAAAGAAGTGACCTTTGCAGCAGTTAGGTGAGGATTGTAAGATGGTTCATAAAGATGGAAGCATGAGGTTTTATGTCGTTAAAGATGATGTTTTTTAGTGAGGATTCAACAGAATATTCTATAACCTTTGTGTCATGTGCTAACATCACAGGAAACATCAAATGATGGAAGCAAGATGCTGTCAAGATGCAAATGATTATTTCTGCAATGTATCTGATCCCTCTGGAGTTTATCATCTAATCATTTACATGCTGCAGATACCAGGAAATTCTTTTGTACGGTGTGTGTGGAGCTGAAATTTAGATTATGCTGATAACTTCTGTGCCTTCATCTGTCTATCAGCTCCATTTTCAGCTCATTGTATATTTTCCATTGAAACCAAATGCTACCCTGCTACCCTTCCTCCTCAGCTTGCTGCTTCTTTGCTGTCTAGTAACCAGCCTGTTTACACCTGGTATTCACATGCATCCTGGGTGATTCAATTACAAGTGGACAGCTCTAAGTACCTGTGTGAGTGCACCCAAGATGCATCAAGAACGCACTGAGTTGTAATCGCTCAGACCGCATTAAGAGGTGGCCTGGGGTCCATATGGCCACACTCTTTTACCCGTGTGTACCCAAATTTGATCTGTGCCACAATGAATTGTCATATGTTATACTATCAACACACTGTTTCAACTGATTTCACTAATATCAGTAGATTTCCTTAAAAATTGTGCAATTTTGAGAGCTGAGTGAGGAAAACATCATTAATTTGCAAAATGGCCATGGAAAATTCATAATCATTCTTGTAGGTTACTGCACTAAATTAAATACATCAAGTTGGAGTTTTTGCTTGTAAAATGTCGGTTTGTTTCTGCATTGGTCTGTTGCATTTGGTGCATTCTCACCTGTATTAAGAGCTATCCACTTGTGACCAAAGGTGTGCATGGCTTTTAAAAATGCGACTCACATGCTAACACTTAGCAGCTGTTTGAAGTAATTGTTTGAGCTTATTTCACTGTTTTGTTATTGGAGGCCTTTTTGTGAATGTGGCATATGTTTTACATTTACTTAGTTCTTTCTTTGTGTAAAAAAGATATTTATTTGTACTAGTGTTTCGTTAGCGCATCTGGTCTGAAAAAAGTGTAAGTGTTTATTTGCACATGGAGCAGAGAAATCTAGATTGGGTCGCAAGTGGTCACCAAAGGTCCATGTTAAAACCAGATATGAAAATCCTCAGTGATTCAAAAAAGGATTTAATCACATCTAAAAATACCTTTCTGTTGTCAGGGCACTGTTGGTAATTTATGTTCAGCTCATCTTTTGCTCCTTTTTTTATGGCCCATTTTAAAGTCATGCCCGGAATTTTAATGGCAATTATGTTTGGGTATTTGTTTACTGTTGAAGCACTTTGTAACATTGTTGTGAACACTGCTACATTAACCACGTTTAATATTGTGATTTATATGCCTGGTCCATTATGCAGCTGTTAGTTATGATTGTGGAACGTGAGTGGCAGAGAAATAATTCAATCAGGAGCGCTATCTTCCAACAATGAAATGATCAAGGTTACTGTCTGAGGCAAACTAAAACTTCTTCATAAACAACTCTTCAAAAGCATCATTGCAACAGGACAAATACTTAAACTCGGATCATAAAAGCGCTGTATATAGAGAAAACTTTTGATGAATGCCTGTTTACTTCTGGTGTGCACTCATGTGGCTTTTGATTTGCTAAATTTCCCAGGAGTTATACTGACAACATTAGCCAGGCAGGACACAATGCCAACTGATGCAAGAACATGGAGAAAACTGGCATGTTTTCTACATGCTGCACATCCCAGTGCCCAAACTAATTAAAATAACTTCCATGATGAGTTTTAATTTTGCTCAATGAATTATTAAACTATCTTACATTTTGACTCATATTGGACATCATAATTAAAAATAAAGTTTTTGCAAACATCTCAAGGTCTGAAAATATCAGTGCTGCTTAGTAACAGCAGCTTTTTTGTCTTTGTCCTTTTTTTTTGCTTCAGTTAAATATTTTCAAACTAAAGATCATTTTAAAAACAGGTTCTCCCATGTGGGAACCAGAGTGTAACACACAATTTAATAAATAAATAAATAAGTAGATGAGCATTATGAATAAGAATAAATGAATAAAGTCAGAATTTTGCCAAAAATAGTTGGATGCATAAAAAATGTGCATAAATACAGAAATGTTTTATTGATCTGCAATTTTTATTTCCATATATTTTATACATCTACTTGTATTTATTGAATTTTACATTGTTCTAAAACACATTTCGACATACCCTTACTGATTATGAGACTGTCATTATCTTTCCTGCCTCTTACTTGCTGATAATACATTTTGCAATAAATATTGATGCAAATTAAAGTGAGAATAGCTATTCAAATTTATTTATGCTGAGATAAATAAATAAATAATAAATAGATACAAACATAAAGAAAAATATGATATTCTTTAGTTGTTCATTGCCTCTGTCAATTTATTTATCATTGATTGGCTAAATTTGGTTTATATTTTTTCCCTAATGCATTATTCTTATGTTTTTATTAACCAAACAATTTTATATATGGAATCACTTTTGGGCCATAAAATGTAGAATTAGCATATCGCTGTGAAAAACAACTGTATCATGATAAAACGTAACAAGGCACACACTGACTCACACTCATTACAGTGCCCACAATTTCCTTATCTGCATTGCCTCAATCTAAAGAAAACTTTGAAAAAGGCTCTGAAGCGATTAAACCGATCCATTGCCAGTTAAGGTATCTGTGAAGGAAAAAAGCCATATGCATTCCCTTCACACTCTAATGCAAAGCAGACAAACAGCTCCAGCTATTGTCTCCTAAAGCCCTGCAAATCTGCCACAGTCCCCCACCGGCTGACTGGATTCTGCGGCTGTGACAAGCAAGTGACAGATGAGTGCCGAGGGGGGAGAAATCTATCCATAGAATAATATAGTATGACAGTCTCTCTGTGGAATACATCTTGCAGCTCATACAGCAATTACAGCCACCAGGTTCCATCAGAGCACACTGTCTCCGTCTGTGACTTCAGCAGGGTTACAATTAACCAACTATTGTATATACACTCTTTGGCCTATACTGGGCTGTGGGTTAGAGGACAGAGGTTGGCTGTAGCACGCTAACTGTGGGTTAAAGCATACATAAACATGAGGAAAATATGAAAACCCCACAGAGAGACAACCAGAGATGCCATTTAAACCCAGGCAGATCTGTCTGTGAGGTGACAGTGGACACAAACCCACCGTGTCGCCACATCAACAAAGCAATCACTCAATACAACCCCAAGTTTATAACAGTCAATTATTTCCATTTCCTTAAAAGGCAAATATTTGTGTTTTTCTCTGACATTTTGGGAAATAAGGCTGTTTGCTTTTTTGTCTGGGCCTGGAAGAGAAGATCGATTATCAATTTCATCTCTGTGTGTTCAGGGGAGATGAAAGATGTGTTTAGCCTGACTTATCACGAAGACTGAGTGCAGGGAGAAACTGCACAGAGGCTGCATGACAACAACTTCAAACCTGTCATTTTTACATGTTGAGCTGCAACAAATGACTATCTTTTTTAACAGTTTATCTGAAATTGTTTTCTACATTTAAAGATGTTGTTTGTGTTTTCAAAAACCTCAGAAAATAGTTAAAACCCCAAAATATGTTTCATATCATAAAAGATGAACAAAAAAGCAAATATTTTCACATTAGCAAAAGTGAAACCAGTAAATGTTGAGTATTTTGCTTATAATTCTTTGCAAATTCAGTATATTTTTTAAATCATTTCAGCTCTGTTGTATATTGTTGTATATTTACACCTGCTTAGAGCAATAAGATAATACAGAAAGCATTTTTAAATACGTAATAGCTCAGTCCATAGACTCACTGCAGTGGAAGTGCTGCATGCAGCAATGTGAAGACGCTCCTTTATAATGGCCCTGCACACTTTCTTTTATTGATTGCTAGTTCTCTGGCAAACAGCATACAACATGTAAAATAACTAGTATTTAAATTGAAAACTACAGTTTCCAAACAAAGGTCCATTCAGTAATTGTTACAGAGCAATCAGACGTATTACATGCTTATAATGATAAAATGAAAACATGTATGGAAGGAATCTTTAAAGCAGGAAGGGGAGGAAGATCACTTGATACTATCGAAAGCTCCAGAACAGCCACTGAATGACCCTTGTGGGGATTTTTTTTTTTTTTTATACTTTCACAGTTGCTAAAAGACAGTATTTTTCCTCTCTGTCTGAGGGCCAGGTGTTTCCTCTTACCTCTGCCTTTTGTGTTGAACTACAGCTACTGTAGGCTAAAAATATCCTCAAATACCATCTTTTCAAAATGCTGAGATGAACCGATATCAGTCTAAATCCCAAGAAGACAGGGAAAAAAGCATATTTCCCAAAACACTTCATCCTTTAGTTATTTCAACATTGGCTCACTTGCCGTCTATTAGGTATTATGAAGTCCATGTGCCAGCCTGTAGCTCTCCAGTCTCTGGCTCCCTGCAGACCTGCAGAGCTGCTGCAGGTGCATTC
Organism: Ctenochaetus hawaiiensis; assembly: GCA_029783645.1. Lineage (NCBI taxonomy): Eukaryota > Metazoa > Chordata > Actinopteri > Acanthuriformes > Acanthuridae > Ctenochaetus > Ctenochaetus hawaiiensis. The sequence continues at coordinate 12,135,511 of JAPZDY010000022.1, forward strand.
TTAATGCCATTACTGTCAGCTGTCAGCTTAACAGAGATATCAAATGCTGCTTGGCTGATTTTTGCATTTTGTTTGCTCCCAATCAAAGACATATGTCACAAGCCCAAACACTGGCACATGTCTCACTGTGAACTTTTTCAGCTCCCACAGCAACGTCTATGACCATACGAGCATCCATATTTAGCAGGCTAGCTCAGCCAGACACTTTGTGGGCCCAATTATTCACCCTTACTGGCTGGGGATTTTCCCTGTGCTAACGGCTGCATATTTACTTTACTGATTACTATCTGATCCTCTGCAATAGTAAAGCATACAGCAGGTAGGGGGTGAGGGTGGCAACAGAGCCCTATAAAAATAAAATGAATAAAATGTCTCCTTTCTTCTAGGTGCCTGGTGAATATTTTATGTCTAATATAAAGGAGTATAGTGATATCACAATGCCTACAAATTTCTCAAGTAATATCAAGATGAAACATTCAATCTGTCGCAACATTTTTTGAGCTGAAGATAAGTCTATTTGTGTGTATCTAAATAAAATGTCTTGATATCAGTCATTACTAAGCAAGTTTGTAAACTCATTAGAAATTTAAATTTTGCATTCATATTTGTGCATATGTTCATACTTAAATGAAAATACCTCTCTGTCAATTTGACTAATGGTAAATTGACTTGAAAAATGATTTTTACAATTGGATCACTATGATCTGAAAATGAGCAGGAATTGTCACATCAGAACAACTCACCATGTTGAGTTTGAGCTCCATGTTGAGGACTCCTCCACTGTCTAACACGGGCATCAAGTTAATGGCGAACACAGCGGCTCTGTCTGGTGGAATCGATATGTTTGGACCGAAGAAGACATAGAAGTGCACCGAGAAGGTGTCCAGCTCATTGCGCAGGGTCGGACGGATGGGCCAGCACTTGTTAGAGTCTGCCGCAGGGGGGAGATAAATGATGCTGTCCTCTGAGGTGTGTAGGTGACTTGCGTTCTGCGATGGGCTGGGCAGGGACGCCATCGACAGCGTCTCGGACAGAGAGAAACCCATCGCCGTTCCAAAGGACTGAGGCATGTTCATGGAGGAGCTGGGCTGTGCTTGGTCCTTTGACAAATTGGACTTGGAGCAATCTAGTCAGAGGAGGAAAATATCAAATTCACAAAGGAAATCAATCAAACTGATTTATGTATGAGCTGAAGATTGTGGATTTCCACTGTTGCAGAGGGTTTGGCAAAATGCACCTTGCAACATGTTCTGTAATGCAATATTCTCTTTCATGAAATCAACTGATGTCTACGAATGAACAATGAAGAACCAATCCCAAGCAAGCCTAAAACAAACAGGCAATAACCAAGTCAGTTATTGTACTTGCGTTATTATTCATGCTGAGCAACTGAGTCTTTTGCAAATGTTTGAAATGATCCCCTTCGGCTGGCTCCCATAATGTAAACAGCAAGGTTCAGCGCTGTACACTGCTTTTTAATGAGACAAAGATTCACAGTAATTGCAAACAGTATGCTTTCATTCAACACAAAGCAACTCACTGCAAAATGGTCAATGATGGCAACTGCCAAAGTACCATCAAATACCGCCAATCCCCAAGGGGGAAGGATTTCAAAGGCTTTCGAGCTCAGCCTCGTTTCAATAGTGTTGTCTCTGAAAGGGTTTGAAGTATTTTGATGTCCGTTCAGGCAGCTGAAACACTCCCAAAAATACCGAAATACCAAACACTGCTGGCTCAAGGCAAAATTTGCTCGAAACAAGACAAATCTGTGTAAACTCAGCAAAGAGACCCACATGTATAGCACCTCTTTATGTATGTACAGTGTATGTGTAGGCGTGTAGGAGTAAAGGAACATGCAATGCATACGGAATCAAAACGGTCATAAACCAAAGAACTGACATCTTATATACACTCTTACATATATCCATCAATGCCCAATCATCTATTGAGGGCAAGACAGCTGCAGTGAAAGTACTGTATAAACAACAACAACAATAAATAATAAAGAGCAACCTAGTTTCAACGCTTCCTGTGTAGCCAGAGACCCTGATGCCTTTAAATTGGACTGAATTCAAATAAGAGCACATATTTCAGACGAACAACTCATAACAACAACAACAATAACCAATAATGGTGAGAAAAGAACGAGGAGGTGAGGACTCCAGATGGTCCCTGAACCTGAGGTGTTCTTCAATTTAAATCCACAAAAGGTCAAGTAAGATCTGCCTGGCAGGCAGGAGGAGAAACAGAGTGTGAATAATTAGTGTCTGTGTTGCCATGGTGACAAAGTGCACCGTATAGTGTCCAACAGAGGGAGGGGATTGCTACACGGGAGCAGACTTCCCACAGATTTGTGAGCCATCCCTGTGGAGTGAGCAGAAAGAATATCTCGGCTCTGCACAAGTCCAAAACAGCATGTAGCACTTAAGCGTGGTGTCACTGGCCTCTTAAGACTCCCATACGAATCCCATCAGTTTGGACTCCAGTCATTTCTTCTACATGCCCCTTAATGGTCCGACTGTGTCTGGGCTCCCTTTTTCCATCAAAACACATGTCTAAAATTACATTCCTGCTCCACATTTTTCACATTTTAAAAGCCATTTGGATTTTTCTTCTTTTTTTTTTTGCTTTGATACGAGGACAAAAGTACACACCTAAGAGTCAGTCATTTTCTGAGAAGCGCCTGTGCAAACTGAAAGCTACAATCCTTTTTACTTTAACTGTATAATTTTGGATACTGGTATGTATCTGATATGCTGCAGAGATCTACTCTGAGCTTTTGTTTGGCCTAATTTAGCAGTTCTCAGGTTTACAGAAACCACTCCAGTGTCGTCTTAAATTACACATCAAAAGCAGCAGGAAGAAAAATTACAAACAATTCTGGCAGCAAGCGACTCGATGTGGCGACACACATCACATCATCACATTTGAAAAAGATCACAGAAAAGAGAAACTGAGCACATTACTTCAGATCATTAAATAATCATTAAATAATTAGGTTTAATTGGATAAAGTTGGTAAAATACTCTAATTTTCAAAATCATCTGCATTGCAATATGAAAAAAACATCAATGGGGCTTGTGAATAAAACACTGCACATTATTTTCACATTAAGACAACAAGCAAGAACACCAGTGAGCTCAAATATCTTTAACCTAATGCAATAATTGTAATAAAAAAAAGAAAGAATGCATACTTCTGCTTTGCTTTAGGATGAAAAATAATTCGAGCTCTGAGGCAGCTTAAACTCAGAACAACCCAGAAATTAAATTCATAACAATAAAAAAAAAGACCCTAAAGACTCATTAATCACATTTTGCCTCTTGGAACAAACTCACCTGTGACCTGCACCCCGATTCGAAAGTAGACGTTGCAGTTAGTGAGATATCTCTCTACCAGGATGTAGTACCATTGTTCCCAGGCAGGTACGAGGGTGTCTAATTCACAAGGGTTCCACTCCCTGCAGTCGAGGGCGCTTGAGTTATGCACCGGCGGAGCCCGAGCTCTTATCTTCAGCACCACAGGACAACTCTCACTGCTCTTATTCTTGGTACTGCAGTTTACCAGCTGAACCTTCACCTTTGATATATAATTGGGGATGAACACTCTGCACAAACGCACACACAGATAAAAACACACACACATACACAGGAGCATTTTAGGCAATAATACCAACCGAGGCTTTTAGCTACAGCATACAGTAAAAGCTAATATAGGAGTAGTGTGTAAATGTAATTCAAGTTAATGTTTATTCATGTGTATTAGACAAAGAACTGTTTAAAAAGCCAATAATCATTATTAAGAACAACATGCTTTTGCTATTATGGTTTTAATTACATAAATTACTTTAATGGTTTCCCCATTCCTTTGCAGTAAGTTCATGACTAATGTTTTTTTTAACTAAATGGTCCTCGGGTCATTTTGCTTTGCCTTTCTTAACAATACTGATGCTTTGCAGACTAGTGCTTGAAATTTAAAAAGAATATAATGTTTACACAGACACATAATATTTAAATAATAAACCATATTAAAGTATCCTTTGCATCATATCACATCATTTATGAAGAGCTCACATAATATTGAATCTCCTTCCTTTAGGCACTTTCAAAAGATCATAAAAAAAAGAACAATAAACTTAAGAACCCATATTGCTTTGTTCACAAAGCTCAGGTGACTTTTGGAGAAGAGGAAGTTAATAAAGGTGCTCAGATTGTAAGCACACACTTGGAAATTGCATCTTTTTGATGAAAAAGTGCAAATGCAAGATAAGCTTATAGAGAAATGAAAATTGAGAATGCAAGCTTACTGAAAAACACTCCAGGAAAATCATAACTTAAGAGGCACATGAGGAGGTGGACTGGGGAGATACATGCAAAATAAAAACCCATCCTGATTTTTGTCACTCAGTTAGAAGACTTACTTATAGAGTGCAGATCTGTTGTGGACGGGGATCATCTGGTCTATGAAGTATCCAGGATAAAGCACTGAGATGCCAATTAGCCTCTGGACAATGAGCTGAGGTTGGAAGAGATACTGGCATTCTTCAGACAGACCCTACAAAGATAACACAGCATTGGTTTAAGATGGTATTTTAGTAGTTAACTTGCCAGTTTTTCTTAAAAGCTGGAAAAGAGCAAATTAGATATCACTCAGAGGGACTGAAAAAAAAATCCTAATGGACTGTGCACATAAAGCCTGTCACCCCCTCTTGGATTAATATCACTCTGTCCTCCCTCTGCCTGCTGCACAGCGTAACATGCGCCCGCTATTTCACTCGTGTGCTCAATGTGCATTACTCTGTGAGATGAGCCGAGCAGGCAGAATGACTTAGAGCCAAGAGACCGTGCATTGTTTCTACACATGATCTGCTGTGAAATTTGTTTTAAAAAGGACCGGGGGCCTTTTGCACCTGATTCGAAAGGACAAGGTGTGAATGCCAAATGAGGTCCTTCATTTCTGTCATCCAGTCACTAACCCCTCCTGCTCGAGCCACAATTACTGTGACATGTGGCATTAGTCCGGGAGCTGCTGAGGTGACCCTTTGATTTATTACAGCCTGTCAGTTGGACCTGCACATGTGTCTTGTAGAGCAGGTCGTGTTTTAATTAAGGCGCAGCCACTATGGCTTTTTGAAACCAAATGTTTTTACACAAGAAACGCAGACGGCTTTTGATGGTGTTCAATAGCTGAAAATTGGACTGTTTTCTTGCCAAAAAGATACAGACATTAATCTATATTCCTCCAGATTTTCAGTCTTGGCAGGATGTTGAAGTTTCTAAAAAATCAATTTAGACCATACAGCGTTAAAACTCCACATTGAAAGCCTGACTAATTGCATTATTTTAGCTCCTTCAGTCAGAATGACCCACTGAGAAAATGCAATTTTAGGGAAAACTCCGGGGTATACACTGAGTTTCCAGTTTATTAGGTACACCTGAACAATCTAATGCAATCCATCGCAATAGTGTTGCAATAAATGCAACCTTTCAGAGCTTATTTTCTGCTTTATTGGACCCTCTGGTCCTTTTAGAGACTGTAGATGGTGTTGTTGTATTGGATTTTATTATATTGAGCAAGTTTCTTATATTTTAAATACTCCCATTTACACACATTAATGAAAAGTGTAAGTTAATACCTTTTCAACATAATTTAAAGGCTCTCATAGGAAAAATTATCAGAAGAATAAAATGCTGAATTACATTAGACTGTAAAGGTGTACATTATAAGCTGTGAATGAATATCGCTAATTTACAAAACAAACAACAAATAACCCATAGAATCAGTAAATAATGTGTGAAAAAAATATGTATCTTCAGAATTTACAGCCTGTGTTCATAGATTTTTAAATGGCTCCATTGACAGTAGGCAATGCTGACTGGCCAATATCCAGCATTTAATAAAAGGATAATATATACTGGCAAACCACTGTGTCAAACCGAGATTATAATGATCATCATAAAACAGTAACATCTTTTTAAATAATGGATATGATAGAGAAGAGAAACCCCTCCAGAATTGTGATTGATTGTAAGAGGGAGTTAGTGTTTTTTCACTGATGTTCCACAGCTCTTTCTTTTATTACCATGCTACAGCCTGAAACTAAAGAAAAGATGAATTGGTTGCCCTACACTTTGATGATGTCATACCAGCAAACATCAAGGAGCACAAAGATGCGTGGATGGAGGGGTAAACATTTAATATCAGATTCTACTCTTATCACTTCCCATCAATTTCCCCTTATACTATGAGCTTTGTTTGCTGTATTATGTCTAAAAATAAGGATATGATGAACCTGGTCTTCAAAAGGAAGTGATGGAAAAAGTGTCTGGATGAGTCAACAATGGAAATCTGATGCAAAAAATGAATAAGGTTTCGTCCAAGAGGTATGCAGGTCAAATACTTCTCAACATGTTATGCCTAAAGGAAATACATTTGTCCACATTTGTCCACATATTTGCTGTATGAACAGAGGTATTTAGAGTATCCTAACAGCAATATGGAGATATAGTTTATCACTACTACTTGGTTTATTTGTTTTTTTTCCTTGTATCCTGTGTGCTTAGCCAAAGTCCTTCTAGGCTTCTAAGCAGCCATCTTGGCAATGCCCTCGAGCAGCTATTCTGGGCTAATAGGACCAGACCCCTATCTAAATGAATGGGAGGAGAGCCATAACTTTACTTTAACCACACATGCCCAAGGTTTCATGTCTCTGTTTTGTTTTACAGCTTAATCATAACACAGTAACTCAAACACGATATACAATCAGCTTTTGAGATCGATTGCTGGGACCTGCGTCATATGTCTGATGTTACAGACTTCCCCATTTAAAATTCTTTAAGTGGTTTGTCTCCTCTCTCATAACGTCTCTGGCTAAGCTCAGTATTTGACTAAGATTGTTATAAATGCAGAGCGCGTCTCCTCTGTTCTGCTCGCAGTGCTTCCACCAGTGATCCCTCTCTGAACTGAAAACATCACATCTTGGTTGCCAGAAAATTGCTTCAGAAAGAGAAATCATGAAAAGATATGCTGTTTCCATCTGTACAGTTTGACGTTGGAAGCTGGTCACATTTCAGCCACGGTTGCTCCTATTCCCGTGGCCTCAAAGCGAACCGGGTCTTTTGTTGCAATGCTGATGGCAACTTTTGATGATATTTTTGATTGTTGTGCATTCCAGGTACACCTTTTCTAGTCTGTGGAAACTACAAAGGAAGCACAAGTGATCACCATGCCAGTGACAAATAAATTGCCTGAAATGGAAATCAGCAGGTGTTTATGTGGCCAAATGGGAGAGCACGATGAGATGAAGAGAAACTCTCTGACACTGTTTTGCCTCTTTAAACTGTGCAGCACAAGCTTGAATACAAATCCCAGCGCATATTTAACACCATTTTTATGTGACTTTTTTTTCCACCATGAAGGGGAATTAAGTAACTACGAAGAAAAATATTCAAGATGTACATCTCATTTAAGTCAGCGTATTACATAACACTTCTGTTTCACCAGTTTCCATTAGTGAATGATGTAAACAGCCTGGCTGCATACTAGCATGGCTTCAGGGATGGAAGTGTTTTTTTCTGTTGGTCCAGATTAACATGTCTCATCAACTACTGCATGGATTGCAATTTCGATTTTTTTTAGAGGCATTCATGGAATCAAGAGGATAAATGCTACTGACTTTAGGGTACGTGACTTTTCATGAAGCACCACCTGCAGGCCAGAAGGTTTATTATCCAGTTAAATATCTCAGCATCTCTCAGATTGCTTTGACTGATGTTTAAGTTCGCCTGAAATGGCATTTTGAGAGCATCTAGCTTCTGTATTGTGATGTATTTCTGGCATAAACAGGAAATACAGGCGGAACAAAACATTGGGAGCAATTCGATTTGACCACTGAAAAGTGGGCCGTATCATAGCAATCATGGGGGAATATGGTGACACTAATATGAGCGATACAGAGTTAGAGGCTTACATTAGTTTTTTTTCAATCACGGAGGACCACTCACCTCCTTCATCACCTTCTTTACCACAGCAGGAACAGCAGGAGGTGGTTGAGGAGGCAGAGATGTAGTAGATGGAATGATACTTTTGGTTGAAACTGCTCTGATGACTAAAGTCAGGTGACGTTTTTAAACAGGAAGGAAATGTGATTGAACTTTGATCATAAAAATAAAGACAATAGTTATATAGATATAGTTAAGTAAGCGAACGATACAACTAGGAGTGTGATCTAAATGGATAAAAAGAAATTCTTCATTCCAGATGGACTTAAAGTTGGTTAAAAATTTGATAAAGACACTCAAAGTTAATGCACAGTGTATCCTAATAGCTTTGCTGGTCCACTGACTTCAACATTAGTGCTAAAATGAGGCTGACATTTTTGGTTTTGAGCTAAATGTCAAAACTAATGGATGGATTGCCACGAAAGACATTAAAGTTATGTGAAGTAATAACTTTGGTGATCTTTCAACTTTTCTGGCACCAATATCAGGTCAAACTTTGAATATTTTAATGTTTTAAATATTTTGGTTCATGACTAAATATATGTAAAGCTAACAACGTTCCTGTTAGCTTCCACTGTACTTTGGTGTTCATTTGCAATGCTGCTGCTAACAGGCTAACAACCTAAACTAAAATTGTGAAAATTATGCCTGCTAAATATCTTTATATTAGCATTGATATTATGAGCATATTAGCACTAGCATTCATGTGCCTATATAAAGCGCAGAATATGCTAGTTCCTTTTAATAGCAAAACAACTACATCGAACAAACAAAATCTGGGAACACAGGAAACACTTTTATCTACACTGTGTTTATACCCAAGGGACTTAGGTAGGTACAATAAATTGGCCAATTTTAACATCCACCAAATACGACTCAAATTGAAACTATGACCTTGATTTGTGTTGAATGTTTACACTCACCTTGACTGAGATCTTGCCTTCATCCTTGGGTAAATGTGCTGCCAGGAACCAGTCTCCAGGGAGCGGGCTGGTCACGTTGAATGCTCCTGTTGTACGATTTGGAAGAGTCCAGGTAAGAGTCACTGCAAAAGATCCGGGGACGACCGTATCCCGAGGAAAGCGGGTGTACAGGGGGTTGATTACTGGAGGAGCACCAGACCTGAAGTACCTAATAATTACAAAGCCCAGATTCAATCCCTGATAGGGCTGATTTTTCACAAACAGCAGAGGCATCTGCCAGCTGACAGCATGAGCACAGATGGCATCATCTATTTAAAATATGGAAAATTCCAACTCAAAACATTAATAATCATATCCACCTCCACATATTTGAAAGTGATAACCTGTCCACGTTAATCATAACATCACAGGAACAAAGAAGATACACTGGAATTACGTCACAACAATTACAGCTTAGCGGTATAAGTAAAATAGACAGGAAGAATTAAAAGCTAAATGCAGGTAATGCTTTCACGGCAGTTCCTCCATATGTTGAGTATGCCAGTGACAGCTGACAGTGCTCAGGTAAAATCAGCTGCAGCAACCTTTTCCCCAAATGTAAAATATATAAGATGCTCATGATCTATTTATACCCTACAGAGAAAGGAGAATTAAGCTTCAACAAAAGAAAGGCTTTAAGTGAATCACAAACTACAGAAAAAGAGATGGGTGTTCTGTCAAAGTCTTCGTCTTACACAGTCACATTGCGGTTCGGGCAGCTGTCTCCAAACGTGCCTCCTTGCTCCTTGAATGTGATGAGGTTCCATACGGCCATCATGGTGTCGTCAGGCACATTGAAGTGGAACAGTTCCACACTTGCAAAGGAGTTGAAAGCATTCAGTTTACGAGGCGTGCGGGTGAAGTATTCAGTCACAAAAAGGCAATCTGTAGGAGAAGAAGAAGAAGAAAGGGGCCCTCAGTGTTCAAGAGGATAAATATAAGATATTCTCGTTCAGAAAACTAAAGTGGTCTAAATTTGATCAACACAAATTTATAATGGCTGTCAGGCTGTAGCCAACTTTAGCATAGCTAAGTGCTATGTTAAAATGCTGACATGCTTTATGTGACATGCTAATGGTAGCAAATGTTTATCTGGTATTTAACAATAACCATCTAAGTTTAGCGTGTTTTCATGCTAAAAAGTCTGTAATGTCAATGCTAACATACTGCTGTTTGGTAAGTTAGCCTACAGTACAGTCCCCTGCATGTTTAAATCTAAGTTTGATAAATTACTAACAATGACAATACTTACATGCTATAGCAGATTTAATGTTTACCATGCCTACCATGTTGGCTTTAACATGTTTGCATGCTAACATTTACCAATTAAAAACAAAGTTGAGGTTGATGGGGATTTAATCATAAACAAAAGCACCTGACAAAATCTTAACCTGAAGGAGATCAACTGGAAACAACCAATGTCTAAACCAAATTTTGTGTAAGATTTTGAGATATTTTACAAAGTGAACATTTTTAACCAACTGATGACACCAGAAAAAAAAGTAAGAGGATGACAAAGACAATAAAATCCAGTCTCTGCAGATCATTAATATCTGTACAGAATTTCATGGCAACCTATTTATTCCAAAAGTGGAACAGAGTCCTGGACCAACAGACCAACAGACAGACTGCCATTGCAATCCCAAGACGAACTACTAAAATAGCCAACAATGGTTTCATGATGAAGACTTTTGTTTATAAAGACTAAATTAGTCCTAAAGACCAATGTGTCAGCACTATTATACTTGTAAACAGAACAGAGGCATAAGCAGCCTGTCGGACTTAAGTTCATGATGACAAGCTTCTCCTTGAACTCGGCAAACTGTTATGTGAGGGCTAGATCATCTGAATATGTGATCACTAACTCCTTTTGAAGCAGCTGAGGAAGACGTATGTATGCTGCGTCCTGCATTATGTCAAATCCTTGGATTAAATCCACCAAAGACTCTACATATAAAAGCTGCAGTACAAGTGACAGGTGTAATCTCCTATATTACCTACACAAGCTGCCTGGCATTGAGCACACACTGTGGGTGTGCAAAATCTTAGGGAAATTGTGTGTGAGTCATTTAATTGCCACACTAGAACATATTGCTTCTGTTAGATAAGTGTTATCATGAATATAATCATAAGTAGATAAGACAGAGAGCTGCAATGTCATGGGAACAGTGTTGTGGCTTCTTAATGTTTCACTCAAGGAGAATGTTTCCTATTTCAAACACACTCCCATTATGTTGGTACATGTCAACCATCTGTACTTGAACTACCTGTGGCGATGTCTTTCACAGTTGGCTTGCTTTGGAGGTTAATTTATCTCTCAAGTAATTTGTAAAAATAAGCAAAAATTACAATGCTATTTGGGGGATGCAATAAAATGAAAAAAAACTTGTGCCACTATAGCTTGAACCCTATACATTTAAGAGTTGTAGCGAAACAGTAAGCAAATTCACTTTACTAATATCAATGACATTTGCAGCTGCATATTTTGATTTTGTTTCTGCATTTTGCCTTTATGATAACAGACTGCAAAGAAAACAGAGTGACCCTGTATGGTGACAGGGTGCCGAGCTGTGAATGCATGACGGAAAAGGTGTTTGTGAATGTGCAGTGTGTTCTAATGAATGTTAGGAAAAGAGAAAAATGGCTCTGCTCTGCTCCCCCACACTATTACCAGTTCTCAAAGCTCTCACCTATGGAAGCAACCTTGAATACTAAAGGCGCAGAATAAGGAGGCATAAACTCAGACGAATGAAGTAACCTCACTGTCAAGAGCTGAAGTGTAATCCCACACAAAGCTCCCAGCCTTAATTGAACTTTCATCCCAGCCTTTCTCCCGTCCTTTATCAGAATTATATGTGAGCCTTCTTTACATTAAGGGTCTTCTTTGCTGTTTCATTACATGGACATCTATGAGTGGTCGCATGTCACAGACTGAAGTGCTGTAACTCAATTCATGCAATGTGGCACTAACACTGCCGAGGTCTGCAGTAGGCATACCGTATGTTCTTCTTGTCTGATTAGAAAAAACTGATTGGATTTCTACCGGTGTACAGATCACACATCAGTAGAGAGTAATGACATGCTGTTCCCAGTTGATCACATGTTGGGTGGACAGAGTATGAATGCCAACAATTTTTAAACCTCTAAATATATGATTGTTGATAGTCACCATAATTACAAGAAGAGTAACATTTATGACTTAATAAATAAGCTAATTTATTGATTGATAAGTTCATGTCCTGAAGTGGACAGAGTCAATTTAAGAAGACCTACCACATATATTTTTTCAACATAGTCAACTCCTATACTACATATTTAATCAAGATGACAAGGAGCATAGCAATGGACCTCCGGAAAGTGGTGATCTCTGTGCTCCTTCTTTATCTTGGGGCAAAGGGAGTAGTTTTAGGGTACCTAATCAGATGAGCAGGGCAGGTGTTGGAGGACTTTAAAGCGGATTTTCTGGATGACTGCATGACTGCCAATGTAATTCATTTTCTCAGACCATGCTGACTTGTAATATTTAGTTAACCGGAACAGAAATACCTCAAAAGTCATTGACTTTACATGTTCTGTCTAATCACTTAAACATTAAGCTGCAGGTGCTTATAAACAGAGCTGTAAAACCCATCGTATTCTACCTTCAGCCATGAACTTATCAATCACTGCCCCTGTGTTTATTTTTTAATATTTTCCAATCTTTGCTTTTCGGTGTTTTTACCTAATTAGC
>JAPZDY010000022.1:12172941-12184652 GCA_029783645.1 Ctenochaetus hawaiiensis
TCTCTCTCTCTCTCTCTCTCTCTCTCTCTCTCTCTCTCTCTCTCTATATATATATATATATATATATATATATATACATATATATATATATTATAACATTTTAGCACCAACTACAATACAGTTCCATCCTTTCCCTTTGATGCAGGTTGTAATGCAAGGCTGTGTTGGAGTGTTGCTTACTCACACACGCACACACACATTTACACACACATTAACACTGTTGCACTCTGTCTCACACGCACACACACCAGTACACACAGTGACTGAGTCCTCCCTTGTCTTTATACAAGCTGAGCTGAAATCTCTTATCCTTCCCATTTTTGAAAGGCGATAATGATGCTCGTTTCTCAGCTCAAAGAAGTCATTAATGTGTGACACAGCCTTGAATGTAGGATATCAAAGCGCCACAGAGTGCGCCCCCCTCCCGCCCACTAATGGGCACAACCTCGTTAAGATGGCAGGGACATGAATTAATCATCAGTCCACCCTGTAATAGGGCAAGAAATTGTTAGCAGCATCGGTTGTTGTGAAAAATGTCCCTTTGAATCGCTTGAAAGTATAAAGCTTCTTACAAATCTTTCATCTTATCAAATTTACTCCAATAGCTGAACTGATGGACGTGCTCCCTCTCGTGTGCCTGCATTCATTCTCTGTCACATATGTGATAGCATGGGCAGGTGAGAAATGGTAGAAATAAGTTAGTCAAATATGACAAAAGCAGATTTGTGTGAGATCAAATGCAACACGAGACCATAAAAAAGTTCTATAGGATTCTTGCATAGTAGCTGTGCTATGATCCTATCAAAGATACACTAAAGAGCATCCTGGATGGAGAGTATAACCCGTTCTTTCACATACCAAAGGATCATATCTCTATTCAAATGACAAGACATGTTTCTGCAGCAATAGGAGCATCATTAATTTCTTTTATATTTTTTGCTGACAGGGAATGACAGAAGTGTACTCTCATCCCACTGTCACATTAATGTGTATAGGTGGGCAGAAATGCTAGTAATACGACAAAACCTCCTCTTCTAACGCTGTGCTAAAACCCCATGAGTTTTCTCATTATTATAATTTTTTTCACATGATGCTTCTCCTCTGCATGTAAAATAAAATCCTGTTGGTGCTTACTAGACTCAGGTTTCTTTGATGTCATTATTATCTGAGAAAACACTTTTTTCTGATCCTGGGTTATAACAAAATGTCTTGTAATTTGCAGGACTGATTAAGATGCCTGCAGTGTGCTCTCTTTCAAATCTAATACTCATGAGTAATATGAGTGTAAAAGCCACCCATTATTGGTGTTCGGATGTTCAAGCAATTCATCTATGTCTATGTTTTTTAAGTGAAGAAAAAAATGTCCTGGTGTTTCCAGAGGTAATTGTCCTTTTCGTGCAGTGCATATCTTTTGAGGGAATAAAAGAGTAAAGATACACAGCAGCATATCCACCACTGTCTCCTGTGCTTTTGTGTATCCCATCAAAAGAATGACCAGTGATTTTGGGTTCAGCTGAGGTTTTATGATCAAAGCACAGTAGCCACAGGAGAGGAATGATGTTGTTCACCAACCTCCCCTTTTCTGTCAGAAGTTGAGCTTTTGTAAAGAAAAAAAAAAAAAAAAATCCTAGCAACCATGACTGGTACGATGTCATAAAAAAAACCTCTCCAACAGCATGGTTGAATTCCTTATAGGGAGCAAATAAGCTCTGCTGATGTACTTGGAGTAAACTCGGCTGGCATTGTAGATGGAGGTTGGATGATGATTTGCAGTGTTTTTGAAAATCTTTTGTGGTGTTTTGGTAAATTTGTAAATTATGTTTAGTTGTGAAGGAGTGCTTCATGCTTTTTGTTTTAAGCAATGCTAGCTCAGTCAAGTGATGACACTGTTCAGTTACAAAAGTAAGTAATGGACTAAAATGTAATTTTTTCAGAGACTTTTATAGTGTCCAGTAGCCACCTCGATTTATGGCAAAACAGCTTAAAAAACAACTATAAATACTGTCAGCCTCATTGAAGTTTTGTGTTTAGTGCTAAATCTTATGTGTGTGCACACTAGTATTAGAGAACTAGTAATAAGATGCTACCGTCCTTAGCTAGCTTTTGTGTTCTAACTAAATGCTAAATCTGCTCAACATTAGCATAATAGCACTGTCGTAGCCAACATGTTAGCATCCTGACATTCGTATTTAGCTCATAGCTCTGCTGTGCCTCACTGAGCTGTTAGCATGGCTGTAAAGGTCTTGTTCAATGCTTTTGTAGTGAGTTTTTCATTTACTTTGTAATTAAATACTCTGTGGCACATTTTTCCTATAGAAGACTCTAAAGTTTGCAATTCTTGCTCTCAAAGAACATTGATCAAAAGGGGTTCAAAAGTGCTCCTGAGTTAATTGACTATGAGGTTGCTAACATGGTCATAAAGTTTTGTTGGAGTGAATTCTAGTAGCAGATAAGTTAAATCAGGCTAGTTGTATTTATATAGGGCCATATTGTAAGAGAAGTTATCTTAGTGCACTCTACATATCAAGCAGGTCTGGAGGGTGTTCTTTATTTTTTTTACAGAGACCAAAGAATTTCCACCATGAGCCAAAATAAAGAGACGGTGTCGAAGAAAAACTAAAACCAGATCCTGGGTGGGTGACTCTTGGGCTGAGAGACATAGAGGTGGTCACAACCATACATAGCTTAGTTTTAACATCCAAGTGTGCAGTCTTTTTAGGAAGTAAATTAATGCTAATCTTTGCAGCTTTATGAGCCAAACATGATGCAACACATGCAAGCTAAAGCCATCTTGCTACTGTGTGGCCTGTTTGTTTAATCCAACTTCTGTGTCTGACGGGAAAGTGGGCAATTCGCAGGCTGCAAGTGCTCTTAATATAAAATGTTGAAGTAGGGTGGCTCATTCCCACATTGCATCCCCACCTTTCCTCCTTCTCTCCCACTTTTGGCTGTTTGAAGTGCTGGTTGGAGAGGTGTAACAGGAGTATCATTCACTGTAATGGTGGAGCGTCCTCCTCCACAGCCCTCACTTAGATCACTTAATCCACTTCAGCAGTCCAGCGCTGTACTCTGCGTGAACACAGCACGTTCACAATGGGAGGTTAGACACAGACCAGCTTTGACCTGTCAGCTTGTACTAAAATGCCACCCTTGTTTTTCCAGTTCACTTATTATGGATGTTGGACAGTGCTTGCCACACACTACAAGTCAAAATTTGAAACTTTTTTTTTTTATTGGCCAAAAAGCTTCTCACATCACAAAAAGAGGCCACAGAGGTTTTATTGTAATATTAATGTCCATTTTGTCCAGCACCAACTTGCTGTATTCAGCTGCTTTTTAAATGAGGAAGTTTGGGTATATGTCAGAGTTGTGGCAGTTTGTAGTAAATGTAGACAAAGAGATAAAAAAGATTGAAAAATAACAGTCGAGTCATTGTAATGAGCCCAATAGTCGTAGCAGATACAATGTGAATACTTACTTTATGTGGTCAGTTTATTCAGCTCAGTATCTGCTGTCTGTTTAGGCACAGAAAGGATTCAGAGGCAGGCTTAAGAGTTCAAAAGGAGGTTAGGGCAGTTATATTAAGGGGTGTTTCAGTAGATTTAGTGATAACTCTAGAGCTGAAAAGTAAACAAATCTAAGGACAAAGGTGTCTTAAAGTTGTAGTTCTGCTTTTTCTGCCACAAGAAAATACTTCTTTCAAGGGCACAAAGGCAGAGCTCAGTGAAATAACCTTCAGTTCAAAATGAATGTCTCAAAGCAGGTCGCAGCCATTCTATCAAGTACAAGAATATTAACATGCTGGGCTTTCAAAGAGAGCAGGCAGGTGGGTAGGGAGTTCATTAACAGGTTGGCAAACACAAAATTGATGACTGAAATAAGTGGGCAAGTCAATTGTACTGCTATGAATGTCTTTATGCAGGAGGGAAGGAGTCTGCTGCCACTGACTGTATAAGGTTGACCTGTAACATTTACATCACACCCCCACTCTAGTTTTTATTTCTGCTTTTACATACGATCAAATTCCACTTAAACTTTTTAAAAAGAGAAAATTCTTTTTCGATTCACTCTGTAATTCCACGCAAAAAACAAGGTCATTTTCTACAGCTGAGGAGGTAAAGGGGAGTCAGAAGATACTTTCAAAATAAAAGGGTTTTTTTTACATTAAAAGGGGGCAAAGGCTGCCTGTAGACCAGGAATGCAGGCAGACATCTGGACACGGAGTCATTGCTGCAGCAAGAATCTGCCATAAAATGGTCACTTTTTTTGGTTTTGGTTCGTTTGATTTTTCATTGTTTCACTAGCTGCATTTTTTTCTTCAAAGCAAAAATAGCATTGGAACAGGGAACAAGTCTCAGTCAAAACTCATCACACAATAATTTAATAAAATCAACCACAGACTAGAAAAAAGAGAGCAAAGGCATTTTGTATTGAAGAGGGGACAAAGCTCAACTAGCAACAGGAAGTTTCTTCCACGGTAAGCTTAAATTATTACATGTTTACAGCAACTTTATAATACCTTCGTGAATTTAGCCAAGCTAAATGCTCTAGACATCCTTATCACACCTAACATCATCTCTGTACCAGGTCATGTTAGCCCGCTAACTCGTAGCAGACGGACAAGACAAGTTGAGGTTTGACACTTGACATCAGCATAAGTAAACTCAAAGTGTATCTTATATTTTTCTCTTCTGATCGGGATGAAAGTTGCAGTTGCTATTTAGAAGTTACAGATTTTATGAGTCATTCAGGAGCAATAAACAGAGTTGGTGACAACGAAATGAATGAATCGTCACTTTCATTTGAAAGCGCAGCTGATAGTTGCAAACACAGAAAAGCTTTAGACTTAGAAATAAAGCAGAGAATACCACAAACACTGTGAAAAACAAAAATCATGACCAGTCCTTTTAAATGTTCAATGTCACTTTGTATGGCTGTCAAAGAAATTACAAAAAATAACAGTTATGACAGTGTGATACTTTAAAAAGGTCTCTGTGGTATCAAACCTATTGGACTTTTTTCTCTCAAGAAGTGGTTTCAATGCAAAATGCTGCATTCACACCAGGAATGTTATTATCAGTAATGTCCTCATCAAATAGAGATCTGTCTGTGTTATAGCTGAAAAGAATCCATTCATATTGTAAAGGAAACTTAAAAAGAGTTGACCATCTATTAAATATGCGTTTTCTTGACATTTAATCAAAAAAAACAACTTTTCTTTCAACTCCCTCAGAAACTTCAACGGGAGTTAAAACGTGCATGACCTCACAGCCAATGTGTATGTTTTCTAGTGTTTAAATAGGCAGGCAGGTCTAAAGCAGATTAGTATTGAGCATGAGCCCTACTTCTTTATTAGTTTAATCAGTCAATCAGAGAGATAAACCATGAAACAAAAATTTGGCCATATTTGCCCATTTGATCTTTTATATGGCAGCTGTTGCCCTCATGAGAAACAGGATTTAGGCTACATCACTTCAATGATAAAAACATGACAATAACATGAGATATGAGATTAACCTTTCTCTTATTATAATCCCACAAACTGTAAATACACTTGAAATGTTTTCTCGTCATTGCTCCCCCTGCAATTTGTAAGTTAAAAAAGACTTTTTGCACTCAAAGGGTCAAAAACTAGAAAATAAAGCACTGATATGAAACGATACATGTGGTACTTCATGTATTAGTCGGCCTCTGTTTGCTGTTCTGTTTGTATATTTTAAAAATCACTAAGCTGTTCTCCAAACAACCTGTCTGATACAAAATTATGGAACCTACAAAGGGTTATGGCAGTAGCTAAACCAGGAGGTTAGATAGGTTTAGGCACACAATTTAAAATTATTATTATTTAAAAATGAACCTCCGGGTAATTTAGTTTAGTTACCAAGTTTTAGATTGTTTGCTTAGGTCAAGAAGATGCAGAGTTGGTGTTGTTAAATCTAGCATCTCTCTCTGTTTTTGATGTTTATGTGTTCCTGCAGAAATGCAACAAAAACAAAACAGCGACAAGAGTAAAGCTTGAAAGCAGAAGGGAAAATACATTGAAGGACACTGTAGAGTCAAAAACACTGCTTCAAACAATCAGACTGAATCAGCAGCAGCCATTATAAGTGTATTTGACATACATGTGTTAAGCAAAGCAGGAGAAATAAAGAGGAGTTTCCAGTCCTCATTACTTCTGAGTGGACAACAAACAAATGATGTAAACCAGGCTGGATAATCTGGATTAATGTTTGGGTTACTTTGCTGATCTTTTCGCAAAAATCCATCCTCAAATGTTGCAAGATGTACACTCAAATACAGTAATTTTTTAAAACCGCTCCAACAGAGTTCATCACGATTCATCTCCATGAAGTTCAACACTCAGCAGGACGAAATGGAGTCAGAAGCGTAGCAGCATAAAGGCACTGTGTTATTTCTACAAGCCGACAGAAGTAAAATCCAAGAAAAAATCACAAGCATATCGCTGACCACTTGTTTTTCAGAGAAGTGTCCAAAGGTCCAAACAAAGAGATCCAGGCATGAACTGGAGGGCTGCTTGACCTCCGAACACCTATCAAACAGTTTGTAGTGAAATCTGTCCGACAGAATCCAGTGAGCATCCAGAGGAGTGTGAACTGAGGGGGCAGAACCAAGTGCAAAGGTCAGACAGCAGTGAGGGCACACAGGGCTTGTTTGTTTGTTTGTTCAGTGCCCACAGGGTCAAAACACACACACACATATACACACACACACACACACACACACATTGAGCTCACACCTCACACAGAATCATGAAAGAAAATAAATACAAATATTTAAAGAACAAATGCAGTTGGTAGAAAATAAATAGAAACAGGCTGCACTTAAGAAAAGTTCAGTTATGTGAAATATCAGTATTTCCTAAAGAGAGTAAGCTGTAGCCGCTTAGCTTAGCATAAGGCCTAAAAAACAGTTAACATTTTATATCTCGTTTGTTGAGAAGATCCAGAAACTGAATTAGAGACAAGAAGTTGTGGTTTCAAAAAATTGCTGGTTGACGAAATTTTTGGATGAAGTGAGGCCTCTGTTTTCTTATGTTTTACAGTATTTATGCTAAGTTTAGCTAAATGCCTCCTGGATATAGAATGATATTTAGAATTTAGGCATGAAAGAAATATCAACCTTCGCATATGACACAAATAAGCATTTTTTTCCACAACGCTGAAGTAAAACTCTGAGGACAATGCAACTGTTTTAAAATGTTGGATCTTTTTGTTCATCCTTGTGGGAATTAAATGTAGTTAGGTATATAGTAAGGTAGTTGGTTGAGCTAAGCTAATAAAAATGTTATGTTTTTCACCTTTGAAAGGCTGATTTGAGTGGCTATGAAGAAGATAAATAAAAAAATGTCTTGATATTAAAAGTAAAGGCATGTTTAGTCTGAGGCATTAGCATACATGGTGTGAAGGCAAGAATGAGATAAAGGAAAGACAATACAGATCTTCAGAGCTCAAATTAATAAAAGCTGTTTCAAGTCAATACAGAATTTTTTATGCAAATAACCAGAAAGATATTAATGAATACTGACAAAAAAGGGGTATGAATATCATCCCATTTCAACCTAATTTTGTTTTATGTCCAGAATATTGTACATTATACAGAGTACGCTGAGAGGATATGTCTTTATTCACGAATGGATAGAAATGAAACCACTAATATGACAGAGAAGCTCATTTCAAGTCGACTCACATATGTCAGAAGAGCTATGGGGAAAAAAGGCCTAAAGCCTGGAGTTACTTGTTTTTAACCTGACGTTAATGTGAGCATGGCAGCTTCCTCTGTGCCAACCCTGTGTTCTTTCAGAGTGTAATGACAGTATGTCAGGATGTAGAATAAAGTGGCAGCAGACCCTGAACAGACAAATACAACAGTGGCAGGGAAGTTTTCTGCCACTTTTTCCTCCATGATATTGTCATTAAACTGACAGTAACCCTCTCTGCTGTTGCCATGTTTAGTTAAGTGTGTCCATGTTGTGCCAAATCTAAAGTTTCTGGAGCAGATAATCTGATGTTAGCTAAAATTATGCCCTGATTCTTTTAAAAGCTGTCACGCAAAGTAAGAAATATGTAAACAACTATGATTGTGTTTTAGCTGCTTGTTCGTTCAAATGTTAAAACGGTAAACAACAAAATAAAAGCATAACAGAGGCCAGAAGTGTAAAGGAATGTTATCTTATGTAAAAAAAAACCAGCATCCTCTCTAGATTCAGTGCACAAAGACATTCACTCATCCTTCATTACAACAGAAAGCCACTCGATGACAGAGGACAACAAAAGTATAACAAAAAATTCTCTGTGCTTGGTTCTGCTTGTTTGTTTTGATCCAAGAATGGGCAAAAGGTCAAAGGATTGCTGTCCAAGAAAGACTGTTTAGTCAGTTCCATTCAAATCCATTTTATACACATCAAAAATTGTACATGGGTGATGGAGACTTCTCAGGAAGCCTGGGTGTGGAGGGAGGACCTTGTCGTTAAACGGCCCTTCTAGTAGTTGACCTCGTAGACAGTCGCTTTCTTGTCTCCTGAGCCTGTCACAATATACTTATCATCTATGGAGATGTCGCAGCTCAGCACTGAGGATGACTCCTTTGACTGTAAGAGAGAGAAAAGATGTGGGAAAATGTAAAAAGTGTGCTTGAGAGTGAGAAAGAGCCAAACACAACAGAGGCCATGTGTGTGTGCTGAACAGAATACTTGATATGATCTGTTTCTGAGCTACATCTGTACAAAGAAAAGTACTTCTGTTCAAGACCCTCACGAAGACTTTGTTCAAATATCTGTGTCAATGATATATCAAAATGTTCCAGAACAAGAGCTGAGCCCAAGGACACATTTTCACTTCTTAAGATTTCTGATTTCCACTTGAGTGTTTTGACCAGAGTCCCACAAAAGCTCACAGTGAGTTTAAACACAAAGATTTTTGATGTCTCACTCACTTCACTCAGATACATTTTGGTAAAATCTGTTACTTTCTGACTTTTTGACGGCACTCTTCTCTGCTGCCTTTCATCCATTTTTCTTGTACTAAAATCTTCCCGGCTCACCTGGAATATGCTGGCTCCATATGGGGTCCTCCATGCGTTGAGCAGATTGTCTTTTCCTGTGCTCACAAACCACTTCCCTGCAGAGGACGGCAAACTACATCAGGCCACATCAAGAAAGATCTGTGTGTACAGCTATATAAGGTTAGACCTCACCATTCCTTCCTGACACTTAAGGCTTTCAGTACACATTTCAAGTGAATATATTATGATTACAGTTAAGGCAAATACATGATTTATTTTTTAAAAGACTGCATGATGTCTGTGATGAACTAGGAGGAGAAGAATCTAAAATTTGTTTTTCATTGTTGGTGCAAAAAAGTGTCTCCAAACAATATGGGAAAATACTTCAACAGTGCAACTGAACATCAGCCTCTCATTTCAACCACTGGAGGGCGAATTGATCAGAATTATTATAACAGGTTGCTAACTACTGACTAATTATTAGACTAGTATTGGATATGTTTTTGTATTTTAAGATTTTTTTTCCCTTAAACAAGTGAATAATGATTATAAAAAGAGACACATTTTAATCATAATTAATCTACAATACAGTACTGTCAAACAGTTGACTTTGAAATTAAGCAATAGTTTTTAAAAAATGATTTTTTGGGAGATTAGCCCCTTAGGATCCCTTCTACTGAAAACCACCTTCATTTTCATTGCATATTTTATGATCACATTTGCGTTCATTGAACCAGTCTCCTACACAAATCTGCCTCATTTAGTCATTAGGAGTCATAGTTCATTTATAAAAAATACTTGAACCTTTTACAAATTATTCCGACATATTGTTGTCATATAATTTGTTCTTCAATCAAATTACTCATTCTTACCACAGTGAGCAAATCTGAGCGAGAGCACACAGCTCTCATGCAGGTGTAGCTGGTACTTGTCAGGCTTGGTGACATGCAGGACCTCCACATTATTGTTCTCCATTCCCACTGCCAGCCACTCTCCCGTTGGACAGTAACCCAGTGAGAAGATCTGCAAAGAAACACAACAATCATGGTAGTTTTAGCTCTTAAAGGCGGTTGTTTCAGTTTCTGAAACAGTATTAAGGATGTTAGAGTAACAAAACAGTATTTTTTATAAATAATAAAGACCAAAAAGAGCACAAAGGGAATACACCTGATGGTTTGATAAACCTGTCAAACACAACAGTAGTTTTTTCTTTGCCAAATCACTGATGTTAGATATACTGGAGCTATTTTTTCGGGAGGCTGTGGGGGTGAGAGCAGATACTATTGGACGGCATAAGCACTCTATTGGCCATGTCTCTCCCTGCTCTGCCCTCTCTTCAATGCACACTCACCTCCTCCTGTGCACACTGAAATGGTGAAATGGGTCTTTTCAGGTAAAATTGCAGTAATGGTCTATTATTGCTGCTCTTCTCCTCAAAAAAAAAAAAATTCTAACTGCCAGTATTATTAGTGTTAAAGGTATTTGAGTAGAGGGCAGGAAACCAGAGCTCCATATGGCCTTTATTGTGGGTTAAAGGTTCTGAACTGAGCTTGTAAATTACTGCGATAAAGCAAAGCCAGAGAGTGTAATCACACAAGCTACAAACGCCTGCGACTTATCCTGAGACGGACCATTTTCAACAATCTGTGCCTTTTCCTTTAAACATCGAATAATCAGGAAAACCTGCAAACTGCCGGAGAGATGGAGCAAATTCCAAATCACTGCGACGCAAGCTACTCTCTATGATCCATTTATTCTGACAGCGGTTAACACAGTTTTAGCATTGTGAGTGTGTATAAGTAGCATCCTGTGTACCTGGGAGGTGAAGTCATGCTGCTGCAGCTGTCGACCCTCTCTCAGGTCCCAGGACCGCACGGTGTTGTCCAGGCCTCCGGTCCACAGCTTGGTGCCGTCATTGGAGATGTCTATACAGCTTGCCCCGTCAGTGTGGCCCTGAAACTGTCTGCAGAAAAACAAAGGAGTCAGACAAACCCATACACAACATGAATATATTTGCATCTGGTCCTGGAAAGAGGAGATGCTTCTAAAATAACAATAAGTAGGAAAGTGTTTTGGTATGTCAGCAATAAATACCAGTTTGAAGATAAATTTGCAAAAGTTTTTGAGGCACAAAAAACACGCAGAAATGCATTCTGAGTACAAACAAGGTCCAATAAACAACCAGTGGTTGACTGGCTACATTTAAATCTACACATTTAAAGATGAAGGGAAAAAAAAACCTCTATCCATTACATAAATATTATAAAACAATAATTAGAATGCCAAATATATTAATAGATAATGTAAGTAAAAAATTTAACAATTAATTGTAAACTTCATAGTTGGGTTAAAAATATATAAAAAATTTTGCCATTAGAAGAGTCATCTGTCATTGCAGTGGTTTGTCACTGACACAGCATAATGTAAAATTATGGTAGACCAATTGTTTATGGACATCTGGACTAAATTGTAGGTTAAAATCATTATTAGATGTCACTGTTCATTTGTAGTTTTGAAGTGGTTGTTGTTTTCAGCATATTTAAGTAGTGCCGAGTGGTTTTAAGTTGCTAAAACATTCACTCAATAAAACACTTCTAATCAAAACCCTCACAGGTCCCTTTCCAGGCTCCGTACCTAACCAGAGTCTGGTTGTGAAGATCCCAGACTGCTATGTTTCCATCAGAGCAGCA
>JAPZDY010000022.1:12186598-12202891 GCA_029783645.1 Ctenochaetus hawaiiensis
AATAATACTAATTTCAAGAGAGATACAATGTGTATGTGTTTGTGTGTCGGGTACCACTTGTGTGCGTCCATAAGCTGCCACAGCAGCAGCAGCCACCGCGCTCATCTGTGGAGAAATATTATGCAGGCCGGTGTACGCCGCTCCTGCTCCGCTCAGCTCTCCGTTTATACCCGGATGGGGAACCATTCCAAACGGACTGGGGTACGAGCAAGGCACTGCCAACGGTGTACGGAGACCAGGGGCTACAAGACAGAAAACACTGTCTGTTTCAAGTTGGGACATTCACATCAGAGGTTTCCACATCCCAGGTAGTGTAAAGGCTGAACTACTGTATCTGGTATTTATTTGGCCGGACAGCACTCTAGTGTCAAAAATATTAATGTCTTGGCTCAAATGGCCAAACAACACAAGCTATTGTCTTTGTTTTTCTATATTTTTCTTAATTTAAGCTTCTTTTAGGCTCATATCCATTGTCTTACTGATGTATGCAGTGATGTTAACGATCAGTTTGCAACACTCACCCAGCGTCTCGACTCCTGTTGGTTTACCAGGTGCAGTCCTGAGGCCCGGGGTGGAGGTGCTGCTGGGTGTCGGGGCATCAGATCGTGACGTCGGTGTGCTGGACTTGGACACAGGCGTTGTGGACTTCTCATTCTACAACATGAAAAGGCAAAGCAATCATAATCACTGAGAGTTTAAATTTTAGCCTAAAAGAGGGATTTTCCTTACAACTAACTCCCCAACTTTAAAATTGAACTTTAGACTTGAATTAGATGACTTCCTTGAAATTAAAAAACTCTCATAAAACAACACTGTCTAAAAAAATGGTGCATTAAAACTGTTCATGATATTTTTTACTAAGAAAATCCTATTTAAAATGCTGTTTACTGTGTGGTAGTTTTGCTTTATCAACAGTGAACAAAATCCTAAAATCTATAAATTGTGTACATTAATAAAATAATAAATGCCGACTTCAGATGAAACAGAAACCTTCTTAAAGGCAGGTTTTAGAGCTAAAAGACACACAAACACGACCTAATTTAATTGCAGAGCATAAACATTTAAATAAAGCATTTAAATAAAGCAGGAACCATTCAAGCTCTGACTGAGGTAATGACTCATAAAATTGATGCTCTATAAAAATGTATTTAGTGTCATTACATGCTTTTTGCACTTGATGTCTTTTTTTCACCTTGGTTTACTGTTTAATTTTCTAAACACGAGTTTTTTTTTTACCATTTTAATGCTTAAGTTTCAGTCCTCTCTATACCTTACCTACAGTGATTACTGAAGGGCTAATAATAGAAAAACTACCCAGAGAAATGATGAAAAAAGAAGATCAGAAGGCTTTAATTACCCGAATGACTTACCAAATTAATCTCTTTGGATTTGGATGAAGGTGTGCTGCTGGAGGAGGCGATGGAGGAGGGACTCAGCGGAGCATCCTTCTTCAGCAGGCGACGCTTGTCCAAGCCATTCTCCCGGGGTGAGTGGGCAGGACTTCCTCTAGGAGACACTGGATCCTGTGGTGGGTGGGTGAGCACAGACGGAAACAGCTTGGTCAGATGGATTTGATGTTTTCTGATCGAGTAACAAAAAAAAAAAGGCATCATGCTGCTAAACTGTGCTGTACCTCATTGGAGACGTCCACTACCAGGTTGTCATCGCTCTTCTCTCCATCACTTTCCTGAGACAGACACATTGAAGACTCAGATTTGATGTATAAAGATAAACATTTGACACATATGTCCATTTTATGCTCAGCAATTTGTTCTATTTTGATATAAATAAAGGAACTGCAACCTGCACTTTCTGAGGCATCTTTAGGAGAAAATATACAGTCCAAATTCTCCATCAGTGAGAATACAGACAATTACTATTGCTATATTAAAGTGCATTTTCCCATGTCAATGAGGTAAAAATTACACATGCAATCATTATCATAAAATCAAGGATTTAATTACTGCTCAGAGAAGGCAATAAAGACTTTTTTAATCATTCCTCTGGCTAATATCCTTTTGTATTTCTGCATGTTTTAATGATCAGACAAAGAGGTCAAAAATGGTTCCATTATGCAGCATCCAGATGGCTCATTTGGCTGATGTACAAGCCATAAACTGCAACATACTGAGTTCAAATTGGAGCTCAGACCTTTATCATGTTAGGTCTCTCTCTCTCACTTTGTTTCTATTGCCAACTGTCCAAAGAAGAAAATGAATGTGCTTTATAACCTCCCATATCATCTTTCAGGCTGCCTCTGTTTTCTTAGAAAGTTGGCACTCCTGTTTAAAATGATCTAAAATGATCAGTATTTGACTAAAATTGTAGCTAATGTAGTAATGACAGACCATAAAACTGCATAAGCACGCAAAGAAATTCTGCCTTTTCACCATATTTACTTTGGAAACAACACATTTATATAAAAATACACTTAGTAAAGGTAAAAATGTTCACCCACATAGCGTGTAGACTCCTTATCATCTGTCTTCTGTTTCTTGCTGTCAGAGGAGTAATCGCTTGAACTCCTGTGCTTCTCTCCAGTCCGAAAACTGGCAGAAGGAGACACAGAGGAGCTCTGCAAGAAGCAAGAATCATATTTTTCAAGGAAGATGAAAAAAGGGATGTGTCTAAAAATATCCCTAAGATGAGGAGTAGTGGTTTCACATATTAGTTCACTCATCAGTGAATTAACAATCAAAACCACTGGTCAGTGCTGAGCATTGTTGTGGATTTGTTGACCATCTGTGGTTTTGGCACAGTGCAGTAATAACAAAGTGTCAATGCACGTACAGCAAATGTGCAGCAGTTGTTATTGTTGACAAGTCACAGCTGCTTTGCCTGACTTTTACACTGCACAGTGTAGATAAAGCTAAAGTAGCTACAGCTCCCAATGCTTAACCACAATCAACACTCTATGATACGTCATTTTAATCAAGCAGAATTTAAGGTGTGTAGAGAAGGATAAAACTCCTGTTTTCTCTGCAAGGAAGCTGTTGCATTGTTGCTGCAGTCAAACAGAATCTCCACCTCACACAAGCCTGCTCAAGTTTTGGTCCAATCAGTTTGCAGCTCATTTGTCAACTGACTCTCAGAGCCAATCAAAAACTCTACGATTTCACCTACACTCAAATTAATTTCACCTACATTAGTTAACTCCTTACTGTTTGTATATGACACCTTTATGAGGGGAAATGATGTTTGTTATTGGCTGAAATAACTGTATTTCTCATGATTAGGTTGACTTTTTTGGAAGGAGGGGTACATTGGGAGCTTATGAATATGCAGCACTCAGAGGAGTCACTTTTAATTTCATAAACTATCATACTGTATCGTAACACTCTCTATTGGCTCTACTTTATAGATTAGAACTTAAACATATCCAGTGAATAAAGACACAATCAAACAAATAAACAGTGGAAGCTGAACAAAGCTTTCTATAGGCCCTTATAAGCTGAGAAGTACTGATGCCTCATGCCATGTACAGGCTGAAAAGCCCAAATAAGCTACAGCCAAAATGCAACAAATCTTATAAATGTGTCCAGACTTCCCCTTTGAGCTAAATTAGGATAAATCTGGCAATATCCAGACAGCACTGCAAACAGAGGCTGTGCTCCACTCCACGGCTGAATTTACACATCACTTTAAAAACCCTTCTGCCTGTCAAACCCGTTTTATTTTCCCTGTATCATAGAATACAAAAGCAGTGCTGCATCCTTGACAGTTTGACTGCACCATCATGGCTTGAACTCCGCAGCATTATTTTGAGCCTGGGAGGAAAAAAGGGGGAGCTGGTCCATTGATGTCTCTCTTTCCTTAATCAAATATGGCATCCTTTAAATACCATTACTGAAGGATTAATCCTCTTTGAGAAGCAAAGATCAAAATAAGGTCAACTAAACATTTCCCCTCTTGCTCCGCCAGTCCCTGCTGATCTCTCTGTCTCTCTCTCCCTCTCTATCTCTCTCTCTCTGTCTCTCTCTCCCTCTCTATCTCTCTCTCTCTGTCTCTCTCTTCCTCTCTCTCTCTCTCATTGGGAGGCGCTTCTTACCCAGCAGACGATGGACAGAGAGAAGAAAAATAAAGCAGGACCTTTAACTCGACCTTTCCACTAACTCACGCCTGTAACCTTTCCACTGCCCTTTGCCGTGCAGCAAGTGTTGATGACAAAGATTCTGTGGGGGAGGAATGAGGTTCAGTGTGTGTGCGTGTGTGTGTGTGTGTGTATGTGTGTGTGTGTGTGTGTGTGTTTGTGTGTGCGTGGTCATGACGCCCTTGTACCCGTTTAATTTCTAGTACTCGGCATGTGCAAACAATGTTGTGATGTTAGTGTGTTTTACAGGTGTGTGTCTCTCCTTAAGTGAGGCAGAGCCCCCAGTTTCTCTCTTTCCTTTTCTCTCTCTCTCTCTCTCTCCTTCCACTTCCAGACTGATTAGGTTAATTATCCTGCAAATTAGCTCTTTCAAAAACATCAAGGTAAATTAATTTTTGCTGCAGAGACAAATGAAGGCTCCACCAGGCAGTACAAGATTATGCATGTGAAAAAGGAAGTGGTTATCAGGTGAAAGTATTCATTTACCAGCACATCATAATTATAACTGACTCCAAGTTTAAAAATCTGAAAATCCTTATAATGACACCTGTAGCCTCTGCTGCTCAATTTCAGTATATATTCCAACTCCTTGGTGTCTTTCCAGTAATAAGATATACAAGGTTCTTAGTATCTATTAATGTTAATAAATGTAGTAAGGCCTGCAATTCTCAAGATGAATGTTTGTGTAGCATTGGAATAAAAATAAATTAAAAAGGCTTAAACTCATTTAAAGAAATTATATTGGCCAATTGTAAGCCTGTGGCTGCTGCAGGAGTTTTCATTTATAGGGTCATTATAATAACATTATGTACTTTTACTGCGTAGTTCTGCGTAATTCAGTTTTGTTTTTGTTTTTTTGCTTCATCTATCCAGGGAAGTATTACAATGTGAATGAGGTCAGAATGAGGTTTATGGCCAATTAGGTTTTCACATACTGGTAATTTGCCTTAAAATTCAGATGCATAACAATAAACATAGTAAAAGATAATACATAATCATATATGTATGTAAACAGGGGTGTGTGTGTTTGTGTGTGTGTATGTGTGAGGGACAGACAGTAACTTTAAAAAGTGTTTGAAAGAAAGATGAAAGGATGGAAAGTACAAAATATTAAATGACTCTGCAGATGTTCGCAGTTGAGGTGCAGTGAATATGTGCATTATGCAGAGATGACATCCCAAAACTGTGTTTTTTTCTTTAATGTATTGACTCAGATGTGGAGGTTTTGGTCTTGATGGACCTGATGAAGGGGAGAGTTCAGAGAGTGTGTGTTCAAGGGTGAGCCTCAGGCCACAATCGCTGCTGCTCGCCTCAGGGTCTCGATCCCTGATAGTAGGATCCTCTCTCAGGATCTCCCTGCTCACACTCACACCGTCCACATCTAGAAGCAGCCTGATCTGATGAGCTTTGGGCAGCTCGCCAGCAGCAGTTGAGGGTTGAGGACTTTGTTTAAGGGCCCCTCAGTTATGTATCTGAGCGAACATTTTTTTGCGATGTTGTCAATCTGTTATTTGACACTTCTTCGTTAGAAACTGTGTTCGTGTGCTTACTTTGTTCCTTGTTGTTTGTACAAAGCAGTTTATTGAACCTGTAGCTTTAACTGTATCTGAAAAGGGTCTGTATCAATAGAACCATAAGAAGCTCAGCTTTCCAACAATGTGCTGCTTGAGGCACTTAATATAGCAGTTAATGGACATTAACAATAACGAGGCCATCCAATTCACAAGAGCCACAACTGCATTATAAACCTATACTATATTGTTCTTTTCCCTTTTTTCTTTACTTAACCATGACAGTAGTTTGCTCCTTGCAGCCATGACTGAGAAAGAGATGCATCTACTATTGGAAAATTCTGTATTTTACTCTTGTTGTCTGTTTAATTTGTTCACTAATATACAAGAACGAGCAATCTCTGTTGACAAGAAAACCAGTTTTACTCTGGGTTCAAGTCATTTGGTCTAATCATTCACCTCTGATCCTCCTGTTAGACTCAGTTTGCTTCTTATTGTGCAGCCAACACTGCATGGAAGTCTTCACTGTATACAGACTTTTTCAGCGTCCAATCATTAACAAAAAGACAGACTGCAGCTGTAAACCCTATTTACTGCTGATATGAAGGTACAAAACTGAGCACTATGCAGTATGTTTACTTTCAACAGGTGATTCATTCAAAAGGTCCATCTAAACCTGAAAGCAGCATTATTACAAATTCATTTTTCTACACAGCAAGCACATAATGAAGGATGTTCATTTAATATAAATGTGATTTTTCACTTGAGCAATCGTATTTATGATCATTGAATTTTTCCCCCCCAAAAAATCCATTATTCTCCTCTTAATTGCAGCTACTCTAAACTCTGTATCTCCTTCATCATATAATGAACTAAAGAGGAAAAATAAAAAAATTGACACGCATGAGGATGTGCAGTCCTTGAACGCTCCACCACCACAGAACTGACTGGCTGTTCTGGCAACAGTAAGTATGTGGACACACATGTACGTCCACACCCACATACCTTTATCAGTGTGTGAGGTGCTAACACCAAGGACATTAAGGCACAGATGTTCAAGAAATTCACACACACACTGTACCCTGTGAACTGTTGCCAAGGCAACTGTAGACCACTGACAAGGGGCTTATTGGTTTCATGAAGTGACTGTTGGCCATGTATGTGTGTGTGCATGTGTGTGTGCATGTGTGTGTGTGTGTGTTCTCACTGGGCCCTAATGAAAGGCATTCATCATTCTGGTCTTTCTATCTTTACCACTGATTTCTGAAGAACACACACATACACACGCACACACCGCTAATCGCTCCCATCATGGTGCCTACAGCTCTGAGTGTGTGCGTGTGTGTGTGTGTGTGTGTGTGTGTGTGTGTGTGTGTGTGTGTATGTGTATGTGTGTGTGTGAGTGTATGTGTGGTGGAGAATAAACTACATGGGGGGGCAGGAGATAACATATTAAGCATTCCTCCCATCTCCACCTACTTCAAAACACCAGAGAACACACACAACCTGCTAAACTCATGCATGTCTGTGTGTGTGTGTCTGTGTGTGTGTGTCTGCGTGTCTGTGTGTGTGTGTCCGGGCTGCCAGAATAAAGAAATGCTAATCTGCTCATTGAGTATTCAACAAACCAAATGTTTGCCTTGGGAAAAAAGCTCCGCTTAAGGGACTAATTACTACAAGTGCTGGATGTAATGCTGCTCCTTCTTCCTTCACTAGTCAGACGTGTGCTTCTTTTTCTTTGCTCACTTTCTTTCTCTCCCACTTCTTCTTTCTTCCTATCTGTCGCCATTTCCAAATTTTATTTTTTTAAAATAGTATTACATTTTTTACATTAAGCATTTTATACCACATATACACTTGAATACATAAAGAAGTGAGTGGAAGGTTATCATTAAATGAATATGATTTTTATTATGGTGATGAGCTACATTTAATATCTTAATGAAAATTTGTGTTGACAAATAAAGGTAACAAGTTTACTATATTGGTTTTATATAAGTGCTACTTATATATAGTATTAGATACAAAAAAATATTTAAGTAAATGTGAAAAATCATAAGCCTATAAATTATCAAATCAAATGTCTCAAAAAATATTTGTACTCTTAAGTCAGTTTTTTGTTACATTTTTCCTATAGCTGATACAGTTTTAAAAAAACAGGTATCATAAGTTAGTCTCACTTCTTTTACTTCATGTCCTTTGCATATGATATCAAACATTTGTCTTCAACCAGTAGCAGCTGAAATGTATAAAGACATCAGATGGGATGAGTCTGATGGCAGGTGAAGGAATTTCTGTCTACAAAATCCGTCATCTAAATAGTTATTTTTTTCTTTTATCCGTGTTGCAGATTTGGATGGCAAATAAAGAACTTAAAATATTATTTGAGAAAATCTATATCCATCAGAAAAAAATGAGACTAGACCAGTCTGTCATAAAGAGAACATAAAGGAAGGACTTACCTTGACTGAGTCTCTGTCTGAGGAGGCGGACGGCAAGAGACAGAAAAAAGAGGATATATTACAGCATTTAATGTCTGAGCAACCAACACAATAATGCAAAAATACACATTTAACCACCAAGACGACAGCAGGTCACTTCATATGTTATATCTTCAAAGGTAAACAAAGCAGAAACACATGATTAAACATCCTAAACATTTTCAACAATGTTCAAGCTCAGAGATATCTGTCATTTTTATGCTAGATAACAGTGAGTTCATTTCATCATTTGTCGCTAACCTCTGAGGAAACACAAGTCAGAAAATAAGGGAGCAAGTGAGCAAAAGTGACATACATAAATAAAATTTTCCGACATAACCTCGTCTTTAAACATTTTTGCCTTAGTCAGTCAGATAGATTTCATTTCAGTCTGCAATGGTGGCTATTTTCTTATGAGGTATACAGTATAAATCCCTCAATCCCCTACCACTTCATGATGTCATCAAACTACAACTTCTTTTCATTGTTTTAATTGTTTTAATCTCTTTAAGAGAAAACTACAAAATTGTAATTCAATACACACAAGTAGGCTCAAAGTTGTATATAGTCACCTGAAAATAATAATGGTCATGTTTTCATGGAATGAGCCTTTTACATCTACAGAGTGAGCAGGTCCTCTTTCACCATGTTTCACTACCATGTTTCTACAGTAGCCCAGAATGGACAAAACACAGACTGGCTTTAAAGAAGGCCTTTTTTGGTTTTTCAAGAGTTTCATAGCCACTATAGATTCTCATATAATCTCGAAAGGCAGGGATGAGCAGAAGGATATTCAGTCACATGCAATCTGCCACTTTACCACTAGGTGCCACTGAATCCTGCATACTGGACTTGTAACATACATTGTGTGCACCTTATCAGCTATTTAATGCTTTTATGGCCAACATACATACTAACCATGCTACAAATAGTCAAGAGAAGCAGCGACAATGATGCTTACACATCCTAATATTTCTTAAAAATAAATATAAAAAATGATATGTAAGAATATAGCATGGTGTTTGTTAGCATCATCTGTGGTTTTACCAGGACAGACTGGATGCCAAGCCTGGATTAAATATACCTAAACAACAACAAATAATAAAGATCCCGCAAGATTTTTGATTTACTACTGGTCAAAAAGTTGCTGGATCTTTAAATTTAGCAGCTCAGGAGGTCAAAATAACACCAAATTGGCAACAGCCTGAATCAGATGAAGAAATGCATTTAAAAAGAGCTATTACTCCCAATGGTACAAACACACCCATTCACAGGAACTCAGCAAGAGATGGAATTGGATTGATATTGATTTTGCTCCTAATGGGGGTAAGTATTACCTGAGTTAGCTTTACTGCAGCTACAGAGCGAGGTTAACTGCTCGACTGCACTGTAAAAACCCTCACAGCCATGCTGCAACAGAGTAATTAAGACATGGCACACACTGTTTCTATCACACACACACACACACACACACACACATACACTGTCTCTATGAACTGTAATTAAATGCTTGAGCTCAAAGTCAGCTCAGAGAAGAGATAGAGGCATTCTGCGTGTACAAAAGAAAAGAGGCATCATGGCGGTTGTGTATTGCTCCTTATTAGGCCAATTAAAACAGCATAATGGCAAATCAGTTTTTAATTACTTTAACTGCCGTTCATTCAGAGTACTAACAATTAAAAACATCAGCATCAATAAAGGTGGTGGTGTAATTCATAACTATGACTGAATATTCCAGACATGGTAAATTAGTTTCATTGGCTAAACAAAAGATAAAAGCTTCAGTATTGACGCTAATTTAATACATTTGGCATTTGCTTATGAATGACATCTGTTTGTATAATTTGTATGACACACTGACATGTTGTCTTTACTTTAAAAAAATCTTTAAAAGAAGACTTATTTTAGCCCTGTATTTAAGCTCATCTGGATAAATAATCTGTCAGTCACTGAAGAAAAGTAAAGAGAAAAGTGGACTGAAATTGTAAAGATTTACAGCAATCTTGTAATGATTTTATATGATGTAAGAAAGAGACATAATAGAAACTTCAACACTGAGGAAGATAAGATGAAATGAAGCATGATGCAACAATTTGGTAAAAATTGCTATAGTTGCTCTC
This sequence comes from Ctenochaetus hawaiiensis, assembly GCA_029783645.1. NCBI lineage: Eukaryota > Metazoa > Chordata > Actinopteri > Acanthuriformes > Acanthuridae > Ctenochaetus > Ctenochaetus hawaiiensis. The sequence continues at coordinate 12,196,800 of JAPZDY010000022.1, forward strand.
ATGTGTTTGCATCATTCTTCGATGGGAGTGTAAAGTGGAATTAAAATCAATTTTTGCATTAAATAAAGAAGAAAGAAGTAACCAAACAACAGCAAAACTTCATATTTTGATTGTTTAACACACAAACACGCAGTAATTCTTCCTAAGACTTACTGCAGACATGACGACGCCAACACCTGCAAACTCACACACACATACAAAGACATAAACACATCCACATCTACTGTACACACACCTCTTGGGTGTTCGCTGTTGCTGTCATGGTGTTTCCTCTCGTCTTTGAGTGGCAGCTGGTGGCTCAGGGCTGAGGACAGAGCCAGCAGGCTGGCAGTACCGGCCCCAGGGGGCAGGGGGGGCTGAAGGCCCGCTGGGTGTGGCGTGAGTGGAATAGGGATGGCGTGGCCGTGGGAGAGGTGCTGCGCCTGGAGCTGCTGCTGCTGAACCACACACAGAAAAATAATAATTACTGTGATGCTACATTTTGACTTAAAGCAGTTTAAAAAGTCAAAGACGGAGAGAGAAAGACTGGAAGGAAGGAGAGGGGAGACTAGAAAAGGGCCAGGAAAGAAAAAAGTAATGTGGTGTTAAAGTTTACAAAGTGTCCTCCTACATAACATAACATAACTGAATATCTGACAAGTGTGTCAGAGGAGAGCATAACTCAAATAAAAAAAAACTGTTGCTAGAGTATTATTTTATTTACAGTGTTGCGTTATCTTAACGAAGGTCACAGCTTGAAGTTTCTTTTACAATAATCACAAATCTAGATAAAGAACATCAACATATATTGATATTGTGTTAAGAAAAACACATGATATTGTTTAAACAAAAGAGCATCTTCAAATCGTTTTCGTTTCTTTTCTGTTATTACATTTCATAGTAGCAGGCAGTAATGCATCTCCATGCTGGTTGCTGCATCCACCAAAAGCGGAAAAATTTGTACTTTGTAAAAAGTGTAATTGTTGTTTTAGTACTGTATTGTACAGTTATAGTTTTGAAGCTCTCTCTCCACCATCCTACTCTCACATTTTGACTGTAATTTTTTTGCCAAAAAAGCAACAAGACACACAACAGTTAAACTTAGAGATGAACTTGAATAAAATCATTACTTCTCTTTCTTCTCAAATTTTCTATAGCCATCACAGTAGTATTGTTATTGTGATTTTTTTAAAACCACAATAACCTTGTTGTTGAAAATGTGACATTGTGACAGCTCAAGTCCGAGCACACATAAATGTCATTAATGAACACACAAGCAGTTTGAAAGACAGTGTGTGGGTGTTTTTTTCTTCTTCTTTCTTAAAGGTTCTTTGAGGTGTTCTTTCAGGTTTCTCAAAGGTATGTACGATTTCAACAACAAATACAAAAAGATTCCAAGAACCAAAGACACATAACGTTCCCATACCAGGACTTGAACTGAGGCCATCTGACTGAAAACCAGACAGACCAAATGAGAACTGTACATTAAAAATTGTGTGTGTGTGTGTTTGTAGTGTAGTTTATATGTAATGTAGTTTATATTGCGAGCCATAAATTAAGATTTGGTCAAATGATTTAAAGAGGAATTGACCACATTCTTAGCCACACTTGACGTCAAAGTCATGACAATTTTAAGGAAATTTTCCGTAAAAGGTGGATGAATCTGATATGTAGTTACTTTAAAGGTATTAAATAAATAAATAAATAAATGGAAATTATATTAACAACCACTTTTTTTTAATTTAGTTGTTATTATAAAAGATCAACATTTCTGATAAGGATGCTTCATGATCTGTGATGAGAAAAAAAGCGATCAATAAAATCTGCCACACTGCTGAGATTCCACAGCTCTAAAGCTGCTGCAGAAAGCACTCAAAAAGTGTTTTTCTGAACACTATAAAACACAAGACACATTGCTTTGATGAACAAGTGCTAGGAAGCCCTTTTCATACTGCAAGTTTCAATAGTTAAAAGCTGACTTGCTTTACAAACAAAGACCCAATGAGGCTGGAAAATATCAGCCAATTATTTATTGAACTTGAGTGAATGAACAAGATAAAAATAGGAATAAATGTCTCGCTCTTCTTGCTTACTGTACTTCCATATTTTTTGTATTTTTTAGCAGGAATCACCTTAAAAAATTACTTTCTCTCTGTACAGTTTTCTAACATTTATCTCTGTTACATCTGTCTTTCAGTATTCGCCATCACCATGTGTGTGTGTGTTTGTGTGTGTTTGTGTTTGTGTCTGTGTTTTTGTATTTGTTTGTGCCTGTGCAATACACCCACTCCTATGATGGCGTTGAGTTCAGCCATGGTGACCTGCTTGGCCCTCTCCACCGCTTGCACCACCTGCTGCTGATGCTAGGAGACAGACAGACAAGCAGACAGACGGACGGACAAACAGACAAAGAAAGAGAGTGAGATACTGAAACAGCAACAGGAGCATCTCTGCTAAATTCAGACCTCTGGATTTTAATGCAGCATTATGAAGATAATGACCTCTATGGACAAACAGAGGAACTACAACAACAGTATTACACATTTATACCTCCTACACAACTCTGTGGTTTAATGAAGGTAATAAAACACCTGTGAATCAGCTGCCACCTCCATCTGTTGGAGATTTTTTCCTTAAATGACAACAAAAGCTGCTGTTTCTATCAAATATGAATAGCAGCTAAATTGCAGCTGTCAGTCACACTCTTCACATACACTGAGTGACACACACTTCAGTCTACAATTTAATTGATCACTAAGATGATAAAGCGGACATAATTTTGCATTACACTGACTCATTTCAGTGTCTTACTGAGCCTCTAACAAAGTATGTTTTTCAACCTCAGTTTCTGGACAAAAGAATCCACTGTGTCATTAAAACCTGCAGCTCTGACTGGATCCAGTTTAAAGTGAGTCAGACAAGAACTTCAGACACCTCTGAGTCATCATCACTGTTTTCTCTTTATCTGCAAAGCAAGTCCCCCTCCTCACAATATAACACCCGCTGCTAGGTTCATCAAAATTCACTGGATAGAAAGAATGAGCAGCTAATTAATGTGTACTAGCTGGTCAAGTATTACTTGTACAGGCCAGTTCATAAACTCTTTTGGGGGCAGAATTTTAAAAAGCAAACAGGTGGAGGTCTAAACGCAATGGTTCAGGATTCATGTCTGCTAATGGATTCAAGATGCACTGGCTAAACTGATATAAACACCTACAATATCTTCTGCAGAAGCCTGATCTGTACAAGATCCATGCATAGCAGCTACAACCATAAATTCTAGGCAATGCTCTTGTCTGCCCACACAACTTAAAACGGTGAAGCTGCAAAAAACATCGACACAGAGAAAGAGACATATTTGTCGAGTGAAAGAGATGGATACCCAGAGAGAGACAGACAGCTAACTGGGCAAAGTCATCCAAAGGGTACAGAGAGAGAAAGACAGATCTAGACGGTGAGAAGCAAGATTCATCCAGGAGCGCAAAACATCAAAGTAGGGCACAGATGAAAGAGCTTATCTGGTGTGGAAATGAACCTGACCATCGAGTTCAGCTACACCTCTGCAGAGTGAGTCGAACCTGCCTGAACGTGACTCACACACATGAAAAGGTCCACCGGTCTGCTGAGCGTCAGTAAATAGCTTTCTACCATTATTATCATTAATTCTAATAATTCTAGAGATAATAACAGATAATTTACTGTGTCTCAGTTTACTAAGTCGGACGCTTTTTACCTCATCATTCTGCCATTTGAGGTAAACATGACAATTGATGCAGAGACAAACATTTACAGTTTTGTTTGTTAACCTGGATTTATCAAAACACTTTCTTAATGTTTAAAGTGGCTAAAGCACAAATTCTTTTGATTAAAATGCAAAAAAAAAAAAAAAGTGGATCATGGAGGGCCATCGTGTAAAGTTTTGATTGTCACACAGTTTACACTGTTTAAAGGGAAAACTTGAATGACAAAAGCTCCATGAAAAAATTGACAAAAAAAAACTTTAGAAATTTAAAGACCTAATATTTTATAATTTGCTGGTTATGATCACATGTATAAGACAAAATTACCAAATTCTGGTAAAATTACACTGGATTTTAGCTGAGTTGGTCCAATTTTTTTTAAATACTGATGTCACAGTTGTAACTAAGCATAACAATGATCTCAAAATGTTACCTCTCTCTATTTCATTACTCACTGCACCAACAACATAAAATGACAACACATAAAGCAAAAACAAGTAAATCCAGTACAAATGTATAAATTTTTATATAAATTAAACCTATAAATGAAAACATATCTAATCAGAAATATGAACCAGGATTCTTAAGTTATGTGATAGCTCTTGATGATCTGGGTTGATGCCACAATTCTGTGAAGACCAAACCCTATTTATAAATGCATAAAAACATCTATTAGGCATCATTTCAATGTTGATCCTCACACCAGTAAATATCTGTTATTGCTTGATACAGTAGGTTGACTGATAGATCATCCTGTTAAAGACAACAATGCTGCTGTCAAAGAAATTTGCAAACTGCAAGAAGGAACAATGTCTCAAAATGACAAAAATAAAAATAAAAACAAAGAGCTCCCACAAACACATGCATACACACAGTCGATGTGATTTGCTGCACAGTAATAATATGATTGTGTTACATTTCATATGCACAGCCAGCGAACGAGGCTGTGCATCACAAACAACAAAGCAGCAAAGCCGTTTCCTCTCCCTGCCTCCCCTCTCTGCGGGCCTCAGGGCTGTGTAGCAGCACCACAGTCTAATGCCATTATTCCTAATCCACCCTAAACCCTCCTAATCCATGGCTAATCTGGAGGAGAGCTTTGGAGTCCTCACTCACTCCTTCCTGCTGTTCCCACCCCTCAACACACAAGCACAAACGCGCTAACACGCACACACACACACGCACAAACGCACTCGCACACACACACACACACACACACACACACGCAAACACATACATACACACGCACACACTTTCAACTCCTCCAGAGGAAGGATTTATCAGCTAAACACACACACACCTCTAAAAAAATTCCATAATAAACATTGTGCATAAAACACACTCCTCACACCCACTACTGTACATGCACACATTTACAGTGTGTTTTGTGTGTATGCAGGTGGACAAATAAATACAAACATATAAGCATACACAAAATAAACTCAAACAAAAGAATTTTCTCATACACACACAGAAAAATACACACTCAGCCGCTGGCTCCTGCATATGTTAGTGGGAGACATTTAATAAGTTCAGAACATATCTTGCTATCCCGAGCAGGGAGGATTAGCCCAGGATAATCTGTGTGTGTGTGTGTATGTGTGTGTGTGTGTGTGTGTGTGTGTGTGTGTGTGTGCACATGTGTGTATGTGTGCGCATGTGTGTGTATGGCAGTATGCATGCATGTGTGTGTGTCCATAACTGTCTGTTTTACCTCACAATCCACCACACACTTCTCCTCCTTCTATGGGTGCAATCCTCCCTCTTTTTCTCTCTTTTTCACTCTCACCCACTTTCCTTTTTGCTCGCTCTGACAGGAATATTTGAGTCTTACCTCTTGAGAAAGGAAGGGGATGACTTGGGCACAGATTGCATTCAGCCGTTTGACGATCTCCGCCTGCAAGACAGAGAGGTGGGTGCAAGGAAACACAATCAGCTTCAAAGTCACTAACAGACGGACAAGAAGGCGCTGTCCTCTTCACACAACCCACAAAAGCTCAAAACGAGTTGGTTCAGTGTGTTAAATTTAGGAGGAAAAGTAGTCTGACAAACCACCAGAAGAGCTGGGGTTTGATCTTTGGACCTTCCAGTTTGCATAATAAAGTTTCTTTGGGTAAGATATTAAACCTAAAAATGATCATGAAGGCTCTTCCATCTGTCTGCGAGTGTGGGTGTGTTTCTGGTGAGGCAGTTGGTGCTTTGTACATACACCCCTGTATTGGAGTTTTAGGCCTTTATTGGCTCTATAAACCTGTGTTTATACCAAGGGGCAAACTCCTCACTTCCGCATTGAAGACAACCAGGAAGTACAAAAACTTGCAATTCCTCGACTGACCGCTTGAGGCTGGCTCCAAAAGGGAGCAAATTCCCATT
>JAPZDY010000022.1:12202991-12220048 GCA_029783645.1 Ctenochaetus hawaiiensis
GACCCCGCCTCTTTTCCCATATTTGGTTTTTCGTCGTTTAGGCGGGCTCTGGGCGGAGTCACGCGCAGGCTAATGGCAGCGCCCAGGACGAGATTTTTGAGGCTTCACTTTCGCTTATGCAGAAACCAATGGGTGACGTCACGGAGGGTTTGTCCAGTGTTTTATACAGTCAATGGTTTATACAATCAGGTCCCTTTTGATAAATATGCAGTAATCTGTCAGTAGAGACCATAGATCTATTAAGAAAAAGCTGGATACATACTTGTTGGTGGGCCACCAAAAATTGTATCCACGTAAATAAAGTTGTTAAGTGGTGAATGAATCCAAAAAAATTCAACTGCTGTTTGATAAAAGTAGATTTATTGAGATTTTGTACAGCCTCTTCATTGTTGAGCCCATTAAGCATGTGCACTAGCAGAGCCTGCCCGACCCAAGGTGGTGCCCTAGGCAAGATTTTATTTGGCGCCCCTGCCGTCGCCGCCGCCAACCGGGGGGAGGGGGGGAGCGCTTCGGAGGCGCTCCGAGTGGCGCATGCACGTAGCGAGCGGCGGCTCAAAAACATTCGTCATGTCTTCATTGTTTTACGTTTGAATCAATGTGAGCTTTTTCCATTTTAACTTAAGAGTTAATAGTAATAACTAGTTTTAATTTCGTTTTCCCCGATTTTTTGGCGCACCCTGGAAGCCGCGGCGCCCTTAGCATTTGCCTCACTGCCTATTGGAAGGGCCGGCCCTGTGCACTAGTGACTAGTGACTTGCAGCAGCCGGCTAGTTTCCAGTTCAGCCCTCGGCTAACTTAAATACCCATTACAGTGAATTAATACTGTGGCTTTTCTAGACTTTCTACTCCAAATGTTTTCAGATCAAATGAGTCAGATAATGATGGTAAAATGAGTCATTTCATAGAGATTGAAAAAAAAAACATCCATCGTTTTACGGTCACTTCTGCTAAAGTGTTAGCTTATCACAAAACGTCTTTTGGGCGCATCATAAGACATGTAATTACACAGTTCGGCCATTATGTAAAATTGGCTTTAAGGCCTGGTTCACTTCCTTCCTGGGGGCTTGGCAAAGACAGAGAAGAAGACTACAAGCTAGTAAACATGGGTGTTAACAATACTGGTTTTAAACTAGGCCTAGTCTAAAAATCCTCCTTGCAAATATTTTATGAACCCCTCAAAATGTTCTTTAGACCTTAAGGACAAACACAATGAGTTTTAGAGACTAGTACACATAACTTTTTCTTGTTTGGATATTAAAAAAAAAAAACCTCCACAAGGCTCCTTTCATTTTAATCAAAAGAAGAACTTAAAGGACAGCATGTGCAGTAACGGCGATAAAAAGAGCAAAACCCACCAGAAACTCAAACTTCATCTGCAGAAGAAAGCAGGAAAAAAAAACATGAAAGTGCCACCCACACTGTGTGATTTAAAGATGATCTCCGAAAGTGCAGAGCTCAGGCACCACAGAGATGAGAGCTTAGCCACAGTGTCACCAAAACAGACAAAAAAAACAAACCTCACAGAGAGAGCGCTGTCTGAAACTTTATTATTAAGTGATTATTGGAAACAGACTGTTTCTACCAATAGGTCTGAGTGAAGAGGCAGAAGTAGACGCATTTGGTGTAACCAATTTTTAATTAATTCACATGAACTATTTACACTTAAAAAAAAATGTTACCCATGCAGTTAATGATGTGATGATGTTGAGTTTGATTGAGTCACACTTGTTTTCAACACATTTACAATGACATAAACATAAATCTAATTCTAATCTAATAAAATCTAAATTGAAAGCATTCATAACACACACACACACTATTAATCATCTTCATCCTTGATGCAGAGAATTATATCTTTGGCCTTGAATGATGCACAGAAGCCTAATGAGTGTACTCAAATAGAAAAATCAAAGATATTAAAGAGATCAGCTGTTAGCTTTTTAACTGTCTTGACGATCTTAATTAACATCAAACATTAAGAAATGACTCTTATGTACCTACTTTACTGAAAAACTCTGCTGTGGGCTTTGAATATTATGTCTTCTATTGTGACATTTTTGCCAAGATGCCATTCAAGCCATCCTGCAGGTTGGCTACTGATCACATTTAAAGTGACAGAAGTATCAGTAGTTGGATTCCAGTGCTGGCACCAAGCACTACTTTTTAACTTTTCTCTCTCTGAAATAAAATGTCATTTTAGTTGTAAAATAACTAGTCACCAAATACTGTTCACAAAGGACATGGCCTCAAAGAAGGAATCTGTTCAAAGACCAAGAAGCAGCTGGAAAACTGTTTTTACACAGCACACTTTAACCTGGATTACTGAACTATAATGAAGAAACCAGTTGGATATTTAAACTATAAAATTATATAAAATATCAAGCAGTTTCATCAACACAACTCGCAAACAACTGAATGTGAACATGATGAACCAATAAAATAAGGCAGATATCTGCGTGATCATCACTTGCGTGAACATAAGTTGAGTCTTGTTACGCACACACTGGCTTTGGTCAGTGCGACATCACTGCCTGAAGGTGTGTCTGCTGTACTTTGGCTCCACAGAGGCTGGCAACTTGGCATCTTGACACAACTAATGACGGTTAAACTGACAACGGAAAAGGCTTGACTTAACGGCAATACAAAAAACAAATTTTTGTTTACCTTTAACGGCCACAATGATCCCAATATGTTTGCACATTTTAACAAAATCTTGGCTCTAATGTTGTGCAAATGGAGTAAGAACCACTGTAATGACGAGTATTTAAAAACTTTTTAGAACCATTTTTGAGATTATATTTGTCGGCAAGATGGACCTAATAACTTACTGCAGTTCTGTTTTTTTTTTTTAATTCAGGCTTATGTTGACCAATAAGTAACAACAAATTTCAGCCCAGATATCCTTAAAAAGGTTTGAGGTCATTTGCATCTTGGTTACAAAAAACCCCAGCAAATCTAAGTGATGCACATCTACATGGTTTGCTCATGTTAAAAAAAAAAGACCAAGATATTGTTACATTATTTCTTAAACTCACAATTATCAATATCAGCCTGAGCCTCAGAATTCCAGTATCTATATCATTTAGCTATGTTAGGAAGGTTATTATACCACTGTGCTCTCTCAACATCAATCAACATCAATCAACAGCAGCCTTACAGAAGATTTGTGACTACAAATCCAGGATTTAGCCCTCTCTTTGGAGCAGCACAGAAAGAAACATGTCCACTTGAGGTGACAATGAAAGGAAAATATTAGATATTTGATTACTTGATCAGCTAAATTAGGAGTCAACTACTGGAAAAAACCATCACGGACTGAAATAATTCCACACCAAATGCAAAAGAGGCTACATCTCTAACCTTGTCCACAACTTGTTTGCTTGTATATAACCTTGATGGAGGTGAACTTTGCTCTGGTATCAGTGCTAACAGAAGCCCCCAGAGGCCATGAGAGTAAACCTACAGACACACAGTGATACAAACCCTGCAACACTGCAGCAGGATGAACACATAAACACAAACACATGCACACCTGCACAACCTTTTCTGTATTCATCAGACGTTTTCACTGAACCCAAGGGTTTGCTTTTAAAGATTACACAGCACGTTCTCTCTCTCTGTCTCTCTTTCTCTCTCTCTCTCTCTCTCCACATCTGGTCAAGTTTTTTTTAACAGGAAATTGCTTGATCCACTGTCCCAAAGGGAGTGCTAGGAGTGCAACTCAAATCTAAACACAAGCAGAGACAAAAGACACTGATTGCAAAAAACATGCACTGAATGACACACGAAGACACACCACTTTCTTTTTTTTTGTATGATTAAATATATACAGCTGAAAAACAGAGAGTCTCTCCTGTAGAGAGGTCACATGACCTGCTGGCACAGACTCTGTGCTCGACTGTGGTGCTTTGATTTTGCAAATAGTGTTTTTTTTTTTTTTTTGCTGGTCATCTGAATTAAATAAGATATTAAGCAACAAGAAAAAGTCAACTAACAACAAAGTAAAAACAACAGGATGCTAACAGTACTCAAATACAGATGTTAGCACTGAGGAAGCCATCTTCCCGGTCAAACAGTAAGACTGACTGGTAGCAGTTTTCACTCACATGACTATTAAGGCAGATGAGGGTGTAAAGGAATCTGTTTAAAGTCTGCACAAAGGGATGATTTGCACTTAAATTTTTTGTCACAAAAGACAGATAAAGCAAAACCTTCCATGTAAGAGGCTGAAACCCGAGATCTTTTCACAGTATAAAAAATACTAATGAATGTGAAAGAAAGTTGCTGGTTAATTTTATGCCAGCTGACTTAAAATTTAGCAACCAAACAGTTCAAATCTAAATGCAAAAAAACTATTTATAAAAAGCACTTCCAGATGCATTTAGAGTATAAACAGTGATGTTTATTCTTATATGCATGATACTTTAGGAGTGTTCAGTGTTACAGTCCAGCAGTTTAGAGTTTTACATGTGTGACTTTATCTTTACTGGAGTGGAACATTTGTGCTCTGCCTTAAAGGCAACACCGGCTTAAGTGAAGGTTTCATCAGATGCTGCAGAACTGAGGTGCAGCTAGAAAAGGCAGCCACATTGTCCAGAAATGTGCAAAGCCAGAAAAAAAAGAAAAAAAAGGAAAAAAAAGATGAAAAAAAGATGAAAATAAAAACAAAAGGGCAGACGCATGACTTCAAGCTGAGCATTATTCTCTTTCAGGACATTTGCAGTCATTCCCACAGTACTAAAGAGTTTCCACTGAGTGCATTGATTCATTCAATGTTCATGCTTGATGATTCACTTACTGACAATTATCTCACTCTGTCAAAACTACCCCGAAACATCTCTGAAATCCGAGGGCTCTCATCCTTTCAGTTGATGTGTTTTTACTGAATATAGTGTTGTGCTGAGCTTTGAAGACAAGACTTCAGAGGCCCTAAAAATATTTTCTTTCAGGGTGTCTGAGCACCGACGATCAGCAGAGTGGGGCAGACGACAAATTCGAGGCAGGTTGCAGTTCAGCTTACCTGTGATTAACACGGCCCTGCAGCTGCTCACACACCCATAGACAACCTTAAACACTGACATTTTCATGTCTTATTTAACGTTTATGCAGGAAAGACTTGCTGTGCACACATGCCCTTTTTCAGCTCAGTTCTGCTTCGCATTCATGCACACCTGGGAGCTGCCCAGTACATATTAGCCTATGAGAATCTCCACTGTATTAGTTTGTTGGGTTTAAGTATCTTGCTCAAGGGTATCTTAGCGTTAGGTGCTGAAGGCCAAAGAGGCCATGCACAATAAGTTGCAGCTGAAAAATTAGCAACACCAACTTTTATGACTCTGCTACAGTTGTGAGATGTTGCCACATGCACTTGGGCATAAGAGGGATACCAGGCGTTGCCAAAATTAGATTGTAACCAATCAAGCACCCAAAGTTGGCCAAAGACATGACAAAAATAATGCCAATGATGGTGTTTTTTGTAAGTCTGAGCTCTCTAATAATATTATTGATTCTGAAGTATTTTAAGGATGCTTTATATTTCTATTAGAGAGTAAAGAGCTGACAGGAAATAAGCAGAGAGAGGGAAATTACCAAACTGTGGTTGTTACGATTACAAGCTCAGCACCTTAAGCCATTAGGCTTTTAGCAACATGTTCTTTTCTAAGGCTTACCAAATGGCTTTTGTGCCTAAACTTTACCAGGCCCTAAGCACAGAAACATTCACTTTCAGCATAAAAAAAGGTGCAAAGTTTTGACATATCTGTGATTGGCAAAAACATACAATGCACACATTAACTGTGCTGACAAGTATGAATAAGCTGAACAACACAGGGATGATACATCTTTCACAAAAAATGTATGCAAACTGAAAGCTCATTGTGATGGTTTATACAATTATCTGCTGATGAATTTTAATGTTATGTAAAATATTAGTTGTGTTTGGAACACAATTGTGTGGTTTACTGCTTTCAGTGCAAAATCTCCATAATTAAGACGAAATTAATTTATAATTTCTTTGATTAGCGATACATCTTTTTAACAAAAAGCAAAAAAAAAATCTCTACTTGCTAAATTTTCCAAAAATTATACAAAAACAGTATACAGATCAGTTGACAATTGTTATTATGATGTTTCAGCAGATGAAAACTTCTGTCGGCAAAACCATTAATATAGTAAACAGCACTGGCTTTACTTTGAAAGTCTGTCAGACTTTCACAGTAGTGTATGAGTAAGGATCCACTAACAAAACCTCCAATCAATTCGTTTTGAAGAGGTGACCCCGAGACGCTGGCACAGACACGGAAACAAAAGCACCGGAGCAGAAAAGGAAATGGAGATGCTTTTCCACAAGGCAACACAACCAATTTCAGGTGACATTTTACATCAACGGCAGACAATCGTGACTGTCGGCCAGAGTGCAGAGGATGTCAGCCTGCTCGGCCAACGCGTCTGTTCCTGCCGCACAGACCAAAGTGAAAAAGCAGGGCACCTTTTTTTCTTGAAAGGTGTCCTGTGGTCTGTGCAAATCTGAAGAATTTGTTTCTGGCCCCGGCTTCGACCCGGACCTTTTACCGTCTTGACAGTGAATGAATAATACGAAATGACTGGCCAGAGAAGCCTCTAAGGTTAGGACTCAAACCAGGTCGATGCATGGAGCTTATTGTGAGATTAGAGGACTCTGTGGTCACATAAAGCTCTGTAACCTCAGAGGCGAGATCATGTGAGCTGAATTTATCTTTGAGCCTCAGTGTGAGTTGCTGGAGAAATGTTCCTCCAGTTAAAAATGAGAAAAATCAGTGAGCAGTAGCTGTACATCAAACTTCTTTTTTTTATGGTTTTCCTTTTGTGATCAGATCAACAACTCGCAATAAAATATTATTTCCCTGCTATTTAAAATGTTTTAAGTGAATATGCTTTCATTATTTATCTAGGAGGAACAGCTTGTATTCCTTTGCTTTATTTGTTATAACAGTAACAATCACTTACAGCCAAAAATGTTGCCCAAAAGAATAAAAATATAGCTCAAATACTCCCACTCTCAGTCCTAAGAACAAAGAAATTAGATCAGGCAGCAGCCCTGGAGTCAGATTGGGTCAGAAAGAAGATCAAATGTCCATCTCCCCTGTGGAGCTTTGTAAGCACCACATCAGCACCACTTTTCACCACCAGCTAATACACCTAATGGACCCCGCCGTATAAAGGCTGGACTCCCCTGTGACTGCGTGTGTGAGTGGGTGTGTGAAAGACACAGCTAGATAGGTGGGGAGGAACGGAGAGGAGAAACAAAGGGTGCTGCACAGACAACAAGCAACTTAAACTACTTAATACAATCAAGCTTCATACAAAGATTTAGTGTCCTCTTACTACAATGAAGCTCTTGAATACATTTTTTTACCTAATTAAAGTTTACATTAACCCACCCTTTCTCCAGACAGGGTTGGCAGTGATGTTAAACTGTGCTGATTGACTGTAAACAAGAGCACATTTAGTCTCGACACATTTACTCATATTAAATGACATATAAATATGCCAGTGGTTTCCTTTGGGTTTTTATATACCTCTACAAAGGCACAAAGTAGATGTCAAAGTGTGGCCAACATCACACATGTCTATAAGTGATGACCAAGGGCCCGTTGCACCCAATTTATCACTGACGAGCTGTAGTTTCCAACATTAGATCATTTCCTCTTTTGTTTATTTTGTCATATCAGAACAAACACCCATGCAAAAAAAAAGAGAAAAAAAAGATTATCTGCAATTTGATGGCAACAGTACTATCTAAAACATGATGTTGCTATCGCTATACTTGATCAAAAATTTGAAAATTGTGACAATACTCGTTTTTTTTCATCAGTGCAGTAGGTACAGGGGAGGCAATTCTTCTGGACCTGAAGGGGGCAGCACACATGCCAACAAGTTTTCTAGGCTGTTGTTAAATGGTAAAAAACATCTTCAACCACAGAAAAGAACAACAACACATGTAAGAAGGTAACCGACTCCACAAAATTATAAGAGAGAGACATGTGGAAGTAGTTAAAAATAATGCAACCGCAGCTTGTAGTAGTTTGCTACCAAACTTTCCTTTGTGTGTGTCATCTGTCATCAAAATGTAACATTAAGTTAACTTTGTCTGTGTGTGTGTGTGTGTGTGTGTGTGTGTGTGTGTGTGTGTGCTGAAGTACAAGGGATTTATTGTTTTTTGTTTTTGATTTTTTGTTCCCTGGTATTCAACTGGGTGCGTGGTATTTAAAGTAAATTTAAAGTTTAACTGAAATCTGAAGATGATTTAAAAGCTTTACATTGAATATGTGAAACACAATCAGAATAAATAAAGAAATAATAACATGACTGTCGTTTAAAATCTAATTTAGAGCTATTTCAAGGTTACAATGTGTTTTTAATCTTGTTCCAAATGCATTTTCTAGAAGTAAATCTGAATAATAAAATGCCCGATAAAACATTAAATAGCTGAAATCATCAAAAATAAAGTAAATGGTTTCCTATCAGCTGCAGTAAAATGAGTTGTCAGAGCTTGTTGAAAACATTGCCAGTCCTTGGTATCAGAAAGTCTTATTACTTCCTTCTTCTTCAAATTTCTCCTCCCTCCTCCTTCCCTTTTTTCTCTCCATCCTTTGCTTGCTTTATTTCTCTTTTAGCCTCACTAATTTGCAATTGATTAGCTGTCCTCTCGCGGCTCAGTCCCTTGCTCTACACCCCATGTGCCCTCCCCGCTGCTGATACCTCCTCGCCCCCCTCCGTCTTCCCGCATCGTCCTCCCCTCCGTCTATGAGTCAATTTCCCTTTAACGAGGGCACCAGAGCCCTTCTGTGTAAATAAAACAGAGAGTGGAGCCAAAAATCAATGGCCTTATTACCCTCAGAAAATGCTAAACAAGCAATATTAGCAATTTGCTTGGTAGCAGAGGCTGACTGCCTTAATGGGACTGAGGCTCAACAACCCCCCCCCTCGGTCCCCCACCCGTTCTCTCTTCAATCTCGGCATCCACTCACGGAGCCACACACGTCGCATAGTCAAATTGAACGGAGTAGAAGACACGCATTAACGCCCATGCACGCTCGCATACAAGTGTGCGCACAAACACAGGCCGTGCATCATAATCGTTTGTTTCCCATACTCACACACACACACACACACACACACACACACACACATATGTCATGCACACACAGTCTACTGGCACAAATGAGGGACTGACTTTCCAAAACTGTTTCCTGACAAAAATCATTGGGCACCAAACAGAGTCACAGGCCACATTTAAACTCTTTTTTTTTTATCTTTTCTCTCTTTGCCCCAATAAACACTTCCTCTTTCTCTCTATCACACACACATACACATCAAACACATATCCACACACACAGCAGCAGCAGTAGACAGCAGGATTTATAGTAGACACCCCATATTTCATCAGACAAGCCTGATTAGTGTGCCAGTAAACAGCTGCATGTGTGTGCAACAGTCACACACAGAAACACACACAGATCACACACCCTCAAGTCAACTACAATATATGATCACACACACACAAAGTGCACAAATACACAAACAGTACACACAAAACCAAACAAACAACCAGTGTGCATACTGACAAATGCACACAACACACACACATACTAAGTAAACACATACAGTACAGACACCCCAAACCCACAACACACACACATGCAATCACACACGTACTTGAACAGCCGAGTAAACACATAGTATAGATACACACAAACAGAAAATCACACACACAGCAAGACAAAGTCCGAGCACTTATCACTTCCTCTATTACTCATAAACACACATTTGCACACACACGTTACACACACACATCATTTTGGTGGAAATGAATGTGTAGCCGTGGCCCATTTAGCCTGGCAGCTGATGTATGGTTGACACAGACATTTATGCTAATGATCCTGCATGTTTGAAAAAAGGCAGCAGTAATGTAAAGGCTCGTTAAAGGCCAAATCCTCGTTCGCTCGAGTCATTTTTCAGCCCATTTTCTCTCTCAATTAAACTGATGAAATCGTTACTCACACGTGGAATTACTACTCAGCCTCACAAGGCAGCACCACTGCTGCTGGATTTCTACCCTGTAAATATATCACATTTCCATTATAAAATGCAGCATCTTTAAAATATACTCTGAGATGATTAAACCACACGAGCACCAGTTTGTGCTTCTTAAGTTTCAATGTTATATTCAAGATAAGAATTCATTTTTGCGTAAAAAGAATTACCTGGCAAACTTTGAAAAAGCAAGAAACTGTATAATTAAACTTAACACCCTGCTGTGTTGCTGAAAAATTGGATAAAAAAAAAATATTCTGTTTATTTCTTTTAACTAGTTGCTCAAGTTGCTATTGTATTTCAAGCTAAAGGCATCCAGAAATGGCTATTTTTGTAAAACAATATCATTAGTGTACAATTACTGATAAATAAGCTTTTGTTTTAAGTTGCACAAATGAAGCAAGTTGATTTGTCATTTACAGCTATCATTTTTGTTTGGGTTAGATTTAAGTGTAGTTTGCTTCATTATAAATCTTATTTAATCTGAAGAGATCTTTTTTTCTAAAGATGTTCAAAAGAGTCTTTAAAATTTCTGGAAAAAAAAACTTTCAAAAAAGCAGTAAGTGCAGTAATCAGTGACCTTTAAGATTTTTTAAGTAGAACTTGATAAATGTTTTTACCAAAATCAGATTAGTTCTGTAGATTAAATGTAATGATAATACAAAGCAGACACCGACTAGAGTTAAACAGAGACTCACAGGCAGGAAACCAAAAGGTTAAAGAAAGGTGAAAGGATCATGATAAGGGGGTAAATGAGCATGACTTTGGTTTGTAAAAATATAACAGAATTTAACGGCAATTAAAATCAAAAACTCATGTTTCCTGTTTGCCATCAGCATTCATCTGACACCCACCACAGTGTGGTTTGAATCAGTTCTTCTTTTTTTTTAACATTCGAGTAAAAAATGTTTCCTACCTGCTTGTGCATCTCGATGTTCAGCCCGTATGACATTTCATAGTACTGAAAAAAACAAAGATCAAAGCAAGGTCAAAAAAGGTCTTCTCTGTTCCTCTTTCTGCACACACCAAAACCTACTAATGCATTCATGCACACACAAACACACACACACACACACACACAATCAATGAGACTCACCATGACATAGTGTCTCTGCATCTCAGTTTTCTCACTGGCCAGTTTCTCACACTCCAGTTTCAGACTGCGAGGCAGAAGGGAAATGTTATGTTGCTGTGTGTCATGATCAAAGACAGCAGCCACCACATGTGCACACACACCCACCCACCCACACACCACACACACTTTCTATTTAAAAAAAAAAGGCAAAGAAATAATTTATGTTAGTATTTATGTTAATATTTATTTTAAGTTAGAGATGTGCTTTGCTGCATTAAACACATTTACAAAATCCTTCTTCGAAAAAAATCAAATTTAATGTTTCTCTTGCAAAACACTGAGCCTGTAAGTAGCTACATCCTGTTGCTTTCAATTTGCATTTCTAAATTTAAGTGCAACAAAGAAAGCAAAAAAAAAAAAGGAAGCAAAAAGAGTTGCTGGATCACACCAGTTTCCCCTGCAGACACTTACTCAGCAGGTACAGAGCAGTAATTAATGGATCAATAGACAACCACACAAACCTCATCATATATTCTTACAGTGTGAGTGGATGCCCAAACTGCACCATCAACAAAAAAGCAACCATGTAATGAGGATCCATTTTACTACTGTGGTCACACAAAAGCTTAACTCTTTCAGACGTTGTCAGTTACTGGAAAGCCTTCACATATTACTACGGCCAGCTTTGGCACGTGTGTGTCATGAGAAAATTAGCAGCGAAAAAAAATGTGTGCATGAAAACTAAAGATGCTGACACACCAATTGCATGCATTTTTTGCATGTTACCGGAATATAAATTTTGGAATTGACTTAAGAATTTAAAAACTTTAAATCTGCAGTACTTTAGCCTTAATTTGTGCTTGATGAGGATGATACATTTCTGACAGCTTTGGTGTCATCAGTCCAAAAAATTGGAGAATTTTCAGACCGAATTGTTGTTTTGAAAACTGCACAAGCTTAAAGAACATTTCATGTTGCTTTCTTCCAAGTAGAAAAAAAAATATGACAATGCATGTGTCTGACCGATGCTTACTTCCCTTTTTGGCAAATCAGTGTCACTCTGCAGTTTGAACTTTACACATTTGCAGCAGTTTGATCACAGTATTACACATGCGGGAAACATCACACTTGGTTCAGCTCATTCAGCTCCAGGTTCGGCCAGAAAACTGGACCGCTGGTTCATCTCACCAGGTGATTGGGCAATAATTACGAGGTGGCCAGAGGTGGACGATTATTATGCATTGGTATCATGCTTATGGTTTTTCCCCCCAAGCAATGTATTTCACACTTCATCATGTCGGCTAAAAAAGTATTTCACACCACTTGAGCTTGCAGAGAGAGACGTGCATACCAAGGATGATGGGGTTTACCTGTGGTTAGGCACCAGTGATAGATGGACCTGAGCCTGCAGCCTCACAGAGGGTCTGAGGAGAATCATTTTGTGGGATCTCTAGCTGGATAATAACCTCAAACCAAGAATGTCTTATATCTCAATCAAACTACCAAACAAAGGTCAGTTTGTCTTGTATTTCGTGTCACTGCAGCATCCATTTCCTGGAAAATGTTGGTCATACTGTATGATTCATGCATGAGTACTGCATGGCAGGTCAGAATCTCGAAAATAACCATTTTCTCATAAAATCTGGGGGTTTCAGTTTAATAATATGAACTAAAGCTGCAGCTATGGATTATTCTCATTATCAATTTTTTAAGTCATTATTTTCTTAATTGATTATGTGGAAGTTTGCAGTCACTCTTCAACCAAATGCAGAGAGTTTCATTCGCATTTTTCTCTGTCACTATTCAGCTCATGAGCACATGTCTCCATGCAGCCTTCATCCGAACTCTCACCTGTGGTACTGGGCTTGCAGGAAGTGGAACTCCTCCTTGATCCGGTCGCAGGACTCGGTGACAGTGAACTTTAACGGCTGTCCCGGCTGGTGGGGGACCTCAACCCAAACCAAACAGCGTGTGGGGGAAGAGAGGAAGAACTGAGCCACCAAAGTTCAGTGTCGCGACACACACACACACACACACACACACACACACACACACACACACTCGCACATAAAAAAGACTGCAGATGACAATAGGCCTCTGTGATATTGTTGGCCTTTTGGTTTCACCCAGACTCCTCTCACGTTGACCCACAGACACTCCCAGACTCACACATGCAGCTGCAGCAGTTTGACAAAGAGCGCAATTGTCCGTGCTAGCGCGCAATGGCACGGAAACTTGATCTAAACTGATTACGCATGAGGCGCGCGGCTGTTAATCTGCGCTGTTTTGACATACTGCCTTGGCTGCTGTTGCTCTCTACTTACCGGATGCCGCGCCGGGGGATACATCTTGCTCAGATCTCGAATCATTTAAAGTGTGTTACAAAGTTCATCCACATAAACACGAAAAAAATATTGTGCGGAGCACGGATCGTTCCCTCCGTGCGTAAAAGGTCAGTCAGTGGCAGGTTTGCGGGCTACGTGCGGGTTCCGTGAAGAGTAGAAACATCCTCAAACCTGCGGTTGACCGTCATTCTTTTAGATAGTATTTCAAAAGTCCTTTCAGTAATCAAACCAGGAGTTTTTGTCTCTGTCTTCTCCAAAATCTCCAGCGCGTCAACCTGCGCGCACAATACTCTTCCTCTGAACTAGCAACGAAATCCTCTATTTTCTCCAATTTTCCCTAAAAAACATCGACGTCTGGCACAACATGACCCTGCTTGTCCGCGATTGAGCTTCTCCGCAGCGTCCCGTCGTCACGCATTTATCGGTTAATTTCCTACAGCCTCCGTTAATGTTCACATCCTCAGCACCAGCGGAGCGACCACCTCACAGACTGTAACAGCCAGCCCCTGCGAAGCCAAATTTAGAAGCAACCAGTCGCACGAGCGCAATTACATATTCACAACAATTAAAGGAGCCCGTGCCGTGACGTCGGGACGTGTAGTTTAATTCATATTAGTCGATAATAAGCACTACAGATGTGCATCTGTTGTAAAGAACTACAACTTCCCGGCTCCTCCGCGCAGCCCTCAAAGCCAATGGTGTGCGCTCTGAAGGAGGAGCGGCCATTAAAGGCAGCCAATAGCGACAGAGAAGTTTAGATGCTGCGCTCCAGTCTCCTGCCAATCATCAAAATGTTGTCCAATCGCTTCCAACATGATGAGACGCAGCCAGACGCCCCACGTGGGGGCTCGGTCTGGTACTAAAAGATGTCACAGGGATTAATCTGGAAACTATCTGTTGACTTATGTGTTTTTTTAAATCCAGACTTCAAGGCAAAAGCGACCATATGGCCCCGAGGTGTCTCGTATTTTTTCCTTTTTTTTAATTGAATCGCCTATTAAAAGAGTCTGCTGTTATGTCCACAGATTGCACTTACAACCCTGCAATTAAATTCTCATTGAGCTCCCCTGTAGATACATCTGCCTGCTTGTGCAGGATCTAAATCACATAGGTGTAGACACAATACAGTAAAGGCTTAATGAACTTCACTTTGACTTATTATCACTGCTACAAAGGTGGGTCATATCAGGCTGCAGGCTCATTAGCACTTTTTAAACCCCCTTTATTCTGTCTTGAGGACATTTTGCTGGAGCATAATTTTAAGGTTTTTTAAGAAAATTACTTTTGACATAAAGACTTTTTCTATTTTTTGACTAATTCACCTGCAGATTGAAGGTGGTTCAGTGACAATACCAAAGTGCAGTAATATTATTTTACCAGTGAAGGTCTTGCATTCAAGATTCTACTTAAGTAAAAAACAGATGTACTGAATAAAAAAAGCCTATATAAAATATGCCAGTGCCAAATGTGTTTATAACACAGAATGGTCCATTTCAAATTAAGTATATCATGTTATGGGAATAAAGTTACTGACTAAATAAACATTAATGTGTTAACCACTTTGATATTGCAGTAAGTAAAGATGCAGATATATTTACTTACTTTATTAACTCCTCTGCAGCTTGTCAATTAGCCCACAGGGATCAGTAAAGTTTTATCATGATCTTTTACAATACATCATATACTATTTGTGAATAATTCAAAGTCTGCAAATTAACCAATAACATAAGTTGTTAAACAAATGTAGGGGGGTTCAAAGTATAATGTTTGGATTGAAAACGAGTTGATAAAAGGATGGGAACATTCAATTAAAGTACAAGTACATCAAATTGTATTCAAGTACAAAGAGAGTGAACTGAAATGCACAGATTAGAAATGGCCGGAAACCCATCATAAAACTCCACTGAGGAGGGCTGCAGGTTTGAGGGATAATTCTCTCTATGTTCATCCCCACAAGAGACCCCTTTCACACTGACACATTACTTTAAATTAAACAAGTATTTTACTCAATGCCATTATAGAAATATCAGTTATATCTCATTTTAGTCATGTAAAAAAAAAAAAAAAAACTCAGCTAGAAGAAGCTACAATAAGATTTAGGCAAAACATCTTTGTGTTTTTGTAATTATTTGTTTACCCAGTATTATAATTTAATGAAATTGACACTTTAATAACTAAGACTCCTTCTTTCTCTCTCTGTTTACAGTATGCCTACATTTGCTGCTGTGAGTAGATGTTTAGTGTGGGTAGATGAAACACACTGTTGCTGGGTCAGCGGCTTGTTTAACCACTGCATTCAGTCATTTAGCTGCACTAACAGACTGTGTCGAAAATCTTAATCATCCTCTGCAGCATTGCTCTTCATATTTATTCTCTATTTTTCTGAATTCATTATCATCTCTCATTGCTACATTTAGGATCTTTTAATGCGTGTCGCTAATTGTATCTTAAAGCTGCTGCACTGCTTTAACCTAATAAAAGAGGAGATCTGTCATCGTTATATATTCTTTTCTTTTTTTTTTTGCTCAAACGCACACACACACTCACGTACCAATGGTTATCCACAACTTGACACCATATCAATCCTCCAGTCTGTCTGCCTCTGTCTCTCTGTCCTTCCTGTTGTCTCTGCTTCTCACTCATACATACACAGGATTGTCCACACCCACACACACAGGCACACACACACACACACACACACACACACACACATGCACACACGCTGCCTCGGCCATTCAAATACACATCTCTATCTACCACACATACAAACTAATATCTCAGGTAAGCACAGGGCCTAAAGTGACCTGCTGTCGTGGTGCGTGAATCCACTAAGGCTCAGAAAAGGTAATATCGTGCCCTCCCTCTTTCCTCTCCAAGGTTTGAGCCGTGATGTGGGCGAGCGTTGGGAGAGGGGGGGCGGGCGGTGAGGAGGAATAAACAGATTTATTTGCCTGCGCCCCTCTCTGATTATTTTGCCCCTGCCTTTTGTTCGAGACCTTATGAAACCAAAATGTCAAGTGAGGCGAGGGCCTCATATCGAGCCCTGTCAATCACATCCCTCTGCGCACCTGAAGCCCTGACGCCGGATTATTGGCTTCAACACAAGGGCTGCCTTTGCCGCCAGCCACGCTGCCTCAGACGATCCGACAGCCAAGTTTTTTTTTTCTAAAGAGGAACTTCATTTGGCAGCTGATGCGCGGGAGATTGCACAGGATTGGATTTTTTAGGGTAGATGAGTAGCAACACGACTGGATGTGTGTGTGTGATTGTGTGTGTGTGGCTGTGTACTCGGGGGGCAAGTAACTTATAGAGGGAGGGGGGACTAAGGGGAGGGGAAGGCTTGACTTAGGTTGAGGTGGGGAGTGGGTGGAAAACCTCGGCCTTAACATCTTGCTCGGAGGCCTGATCCTGACTAGCTATCAGCACCTGAACATATCTCTCTTAATCTTTTTCCAGCCCTCCCTGCTTTCACTCTCAGACTCGCAAACACCCACCCACCCACACACACACACACACACACACACACACACACACACACACACACACACACACACACACACACA
>JAPZDY010000022.1:12224884-12243100 GCA_029783645.1 Ctenochaetus hawaiiensis
AATAATTAAGCCGGCTTGTTTGCTGCAAATTAGCCGCAATAGTAGAATAGGTCAAGATTGAGCAAAGTTGGGATGGATTTGTACATGCAGAAGAGGGGGTGGAGGGTGTTTTGGTCAGTATCAGCTGTCCTCACTCAGGACAAAAACATTTTAGGGCAGCGCCTTGCACTGTGAATGTTGTTAGTTGAGGAAATCATCTGTAAATTGAGGGAACATTACTCTGAATTTGTGAGTTTAATTCCCCTAAAAGCTCTGCTTCATCCCCAATACAAAAGCCCAGATTTAATCAGCAGCATCCATTCATCAAATCGGTGCCAGGTAGAGTATGTCTCCAAATTAAATAAAATAAACAAATCCTGGAGAAAAAAAAAATCTATCAATAAATAAACAAGGTTCATCATATTAACAATCGGAATTGCCTGGCAAAGAAGGCTTGTTTGTCATCATTGCTCCGTAATTCTGCTAAGTGAGCTGTTAATACATTCCCGCCGTAAAACAATCTCTTTAATTTAATATTCTGTCATCAGGTTTTTCTGCTCATCAGCAGGAAGTTATTGATCACGGTCAGGGCAGCTTTTTACAACGAGACAGCTGCATTTTCTCTTTGCATCGTTCAAATCAGCAGGTGCATTAACATTTCCCTGCATGTATCGGAAGCTGCTATTTCTTATTTAAAGTGGAGGCAAGTTTGTGAAAAAGCATATAGCACAGGTAGGAACCTCCACACAGTTTTTTTTTGTCCAGCAATAGATGATTGAGCCAGCGGGCTTTTTGAGGTACATTTATGTTGTTAGAGGTGCAGGAGGTCTATGTCTCACTCTCTCTTTTCTGCGTGTGTTTTACTCCTTCAAGTCAATCTATGTGAAGCTGCCGCTATCTCCAGTTTCATTTGTCGACAGGTCTGGCAGCAGGGAGGGAGGGAGGGGAGGGAGGAGAAGAGAGGAGAGGAGTGGGTGGTGGTGGCGGTGGAGAGAAGGACGGAGGTGGAGAGAAGGAGGGGGAGCAGTAATGTAAGAAAATTGGAGGATTAGACGGCGAGCCCTCTTCCTGTCTGCTGACCCCCCCTCCTCTCCTCCTCCTTCTCATGCCTCCATCCAGCCCTCAGACTCTAATAACACAGCCTGACATACTGACGACCAGCCCCCATCCTTCTCCTCCCCTCTCTCCCTTATCCCTAACAGATCTGTCATACCTCTTCTTTCTCTGCGGCTTAGCTTTCCTCCTCTTTTCACAGATCTGAAAACCTGGACTTTCTCCCTCTTACTTCATCTTTTTCGGTTAAAAGCAGGATTACACTCTATTTGTGTCCCTCCCAGCCTTTACTTTATCTTTCTTGCTGTCGTTCTCAATTACTGTGCTCACCTGCTACCATCATCACCTTCTCTAACCCCACCTAAAGCCTGGTCCATTGCTATAAAAGATGTACGAGGTCTCTGAGCTCAAAATTTGGGGCAGATTTTCATTGTTACAGTGCTTTTGCATGCAAGTAACAGATGTGGCGCTGACACGGCACAAGGCAAAGAGGTAGTGGAGGCGGCAGCGAAGGGGAATGTGAGGAATGAGCGAGAGTTTCAGAGTGTACATGGAGGGGTCTGAAAGGGCCTAAATGGATCTGCGATTGGACTCTCTGAGGTCGTCATCAGCCCAGATTGGAGGCCATTAGGGCCTATTTAAAAGAATTACTTCCAGGATGCAATCAAAAACCCTGATAGGTAATCAATGGCAACTAGATCAGGGCACAAAGGCAGTCCATGTGTCTCAATCAGCCACCATTCAGCAGGACAGGGAGATCAGTACTGGCCAGAAACTGCAGTCACTTTTTGTAGTGAATGCAAGCACACACACACACACACACACACACACACACACATACACACACGTGCGTGCTGCACATAATATCACAATCACAAATACCTGAGACACATGTACACATGCATGCACACTAGCACACACTCTTATAAATGTGTGGATTCAGTGGAGCGATACTGTGCATTGCCCGAAAATTCACATGCACACACACACAACTGTAAGTTGATCTGCAGATGGCAATGTTACTCTGACCTGCTCCCAGACAGTGATTTATCAGGAGGCACGTAATGCCTCCAACACCACCCCCTGAGCTTTAAAAGAAGAATTACAGGACATGAAGGAGAGACATGGATAGAGTGAGGGAGGAAGAAGGAGAGATGGAGGGAGCAAAAAAAGATGAGTGGGGGAGGAAGGAGTATTGGGGGAATTGGTAAGAGCAAAGGAGGGGAGGAGATTGTGGACAGACAGGTTGATTTATTAGACCTTCTAGTTAACCGAGCCCACTACACAGGGACATACTGTACACACACACACACACACACTCACACACACACACCTGCAGCATCCAGTGAGAGTGATGAGTGGGGAGAGGTTGGTAATGCTGCTCAATGATGCGTATGGCGTTTAGTTCAGTCTGAGTGCACCCGTCTCTCCAGCCACGCAGGCTCACAATATGCCCCGGCAGGTGGACAAAGAGGGAGAGATGAAGGGAGAAAAAGAGAGAAAAAGAGAGAGAAAGAGAGAGAGAGAGAGCACCAAGGCCACAAATTGGGTCAATATGCCTGGTTCATAAACAGAGCAGAACCCTGAAAGCAGCCCAGCACACTAAGGGGCAAAATTAGCACCCACATCCGAGCTGGAGGGACTTCAGGGTGCACGCAAACATGCACACATACATATGCAAACAGACACGAGAATGTGCAATAACTCGTTTTATTAGGTTATATACACCAGCGCATATAAATGCAGAAACACATATACCAATATGAACAATAATAGTCCTGACATGATAAAACACCATCAAGAAGGGGATATGAAACACAGCGCACTCCCTGCAATAAGATTACAGGCTATCAGCCCTCAGTAGATTTGCCAGCGGGAGTCCCCAGTATAATAAAATCAGATTAAAGGACAATCATATTTATTTCTAGTATATACAATATATCAAGGTTGCTCAGTAGCTCTTATTGTGATAGGCTGTGAAAAGGCGAGCCTCTGTGTACTCTCCTTCTTCTAAGTTGACGTTAGGCTGTGTTTAATGAGCTCCAGGTGTCAAGGAGTCAGAGATGTAACAGGATATGTTGGCGAGGCTTATTGATTTATTGTTTTTCAACGAAGTTTTTGTACTTTTGTTATTGCCTGGCTGTCACCGGTAATGTCATTTCAAAATCATTTCAGGTGAATAAAAGTTGAGGGGCTGTGTGTAAATGTGAGGGTGTGATTGCTCTGCTGCTGGATAAAATATTAGAAAATAAGATGACTTGGAGAGGTTAATATGACTTATGACGCATAAACAGATCTCTCGCTCGGGGAATAGGAAAAGGTATGTCAAGTTTTGCAGTGATTTTAATTTATATGGAATCTGAAAAGAAGCAAAGGAATGAAATATAAAATAGAATAAGTCTTAATTACCCAATACCTTTACCTCCATCACTGCCATAAGCATAACTCTCTTATTTTATATAGAGATACTTTTTTAAAGATATAAATCGTCACATTTGTCACACAGGAGCTGCAATAGAGAAACCCAACTGATTTAGTATTGCACATTTTTTTATAGTTGTTCACAGTTTTCCTGCATGTGTAAATGTTACTGAGTTAAGTCACTTTGGCCCTGATGCTCTTCAGTAGGTGGTCAAACAGTCTGTGCAGGGGTCCTTCCTCATTAATTAAAACCAAATCTAAGTGAGAGACATCGGCAGGAGATAAACACAAACCAAATTATTCTCAAAAATGTCAACTCACAACCTGGCAAACCCAGAAGTCTGAAGTATAAAAGCCTGTAACTGATCTTGAAACATTTGTGTAAATGTTTCAAGTTTAACATATAAGATAGATAATTCAACACACATCCTTACATAAGAGGAAAACTTGCTGTGATAACTTAGTGATACTGATCTTATTGAGAAATTATGCTCAAAATAAAGAACAAACAGAATAATATTACTTATTTTGCTGTTTCCACCAGCAGTTTTAAGCATCTTCTTGCTTAGTCTAGCCTTCCTAGCCCTTTAGCTAATTGTTTTGATTTTATGATTCTATCACTCTTGTCTGGGTCATTTTTAAAGGAAGACAGATTGTTTCAGCTCTAAAAAAACTCCACCAATTCTCAAAGCACTAAGAAAATTGACAGAGTTAGCAACTAGCTGGGGAATATATTGGAGCATTTAGCAGCTCAAGAGGCTAATATTTCCATATGAAGTTAGAGCTAAAGAAAACAAAGCTAAAGGAGAGTTAATATACCTCATATTTATGTAGACACGTTTATAGATCAATGCTGTCTTCTTGATGTGTAAATGGGCAACATTTGCTATCAAGTTCTCCATATGTACCTTGAAAGAGATAATATGTCAACAAATCAGTTATTGCAGCTTTAAAGGTTACAGAAAGAACAAGGCTGTGTGATGTATGTATTGTTTATTTTATACATCCAAAAAAGACCTTTATAAAAAAAAATTGAAATAAGCATGTCTTGAGTTTAAGAGCTATGTTTGTTTGCCTTTTAATTGTTTTAACTTTAAATGTCAGAGTCATTGCTCATGTGGCAATAAGACTGAAAACAAAAGCCACTGAGCTACAAGCAACCACATCACATTACATAAACGCTGGAATGAAAAAAAAGGTCTCTTGAACTGAATGGCTCTGTATTGTAATTAATACTATTCAAGCAGACCTTTAATAGTAAATAAAATTTCAAACATATGGATTGATGTTTTCAATAGTATGCACATAAATATTTGCCTTTAATTTTGCAAGCTCAATACACAGCATAACTGCAGTAAAACTCTCTTATTACATAGAGGAAGAGTGTATATATTAAAATAATACCATACACTTTATGTCATCGCTGTCTCTTAACTGAGAGGTTTTTTTAACTCCATACTTTTGCCTCCACTGAATAGCGGCTCCGAACCTTCTGTCCCCAGCCAGCTTTGTGCTTATGCAACCAGCTGTTTGTCTGCTTTGCTCATGCTGTCCAGGGAAAGCAACTGTCTAAACAGCTCTTGTATCACTGGATCATAGAGGTTGTTATCAGAGCCTGATAATACAAAGATGTGGAAATAAATAGATTTGACTGATTCCACCAGAGGTTCTTGTTGAGTGTTTAATGTTGTTAAAAGAAATAATGTCTGCAGTGATCGCAGTATCCGTCAAAGCCTTTGACAGATTTTAAAGTCTCATTTTCTTTTTAAGCCAAGCACACAAACTGTTGAAAATAAATGAACTAAATTTTGAGCAGTGAGATCTTGCTGTAGTTCAGGGTCGTCAAACTCACCAAAGTGATGAAAAACAAGTTATCATGGTTTGCTGTTAAGTGCCTTTCTTTTAAATAGAGATGCTAGTAATAAATTTAAAGACACATCTTTCAATAATCACAAAAAATGTAACAAAGTAAAATTATTACATATTTAATTTGCAGCCACTTTAGGCTCTCCTGCATGCTTGAAAGAGGAGGGTGAGCAAGGGAAAATTTACTCAGATGTAATCTGCAACTTCACCACCAGATGTCTCTAATACCCACACACTGGACCTTAACATTAAAGCAATCAAGCTTAGTATTAAAAGTTTTTTTTTTTCAAATGCTCTGTTTAAATATACAAACAATGCATTTTCTATTAAAGCTGTGCTAATTCACATATATATTCAGAAGAGAAATGCGAACTAAAATAAACATTTGAATGTGTATTAAGTCTGAAATAAACATAACAGAAGCAAAAAAAGGCAAAAATTTCAATACTGACAAGAGTCAATCACTTAGTGATTCTGCTGCTGTTTGTTGCTGAACAAAATCTGTTAATCACAAAACTTTAGGCTGTTAAACTGAAAACATGCATCTTTATATAGATTTCCGGTTTATTTATACTTACAAAGATGTGTTCCATTTTTTTGATTAGCTTAAGTACTCCATATCCATTTTCACTCCAAAAAATGTTATATGTCTCAGAATAAGCTCTATCCAAGCCTGCATTAATCCACCTTTTTAAGAAAAATTGCAAGGAAAATGCAACTTTGCCTAATAACATAACCAGCCTGAAATGAGGAAGTGGGAGGCCCAGACATTCTTAGTGGTCAGCCCACCCACATGATGTCCCTTTCTTCTGCCTAAATGCCACACAATTATGAGTGGCTCCAGGTTAGGCAGGCCAAGATGGCTGGGGGTTGTTGAGATTGTGAGATTGCATGCGTGAGTGCATAAACGTGTGTGTGTGAGTGTTTGTGCGTGTGTACATTGTGTGAACAGAGAAGTCATCTTATTTACCCACCTTGGTGTTAGGGGTGGCCATCGCCCGCCCAGCTAAATGCCATGCAAATGCTGCCGCTGCCGTCAAGCTGCCAATCACGCCGGTGTTGGCATTCACGGCATGCTGCCGGAGCATTTACAGCGTCTGTGATCTTTACTAAATGAGAAATAACCCTAGCCTGTCCAAGCTGGCCACGACGTTTAAACAACGCTATCCCCAAATTCCCGTTGGAGAAATGCTGTGAAGTGAAGACATCGTAATGTGTCAGAGGAATGATAAAGAAAACAAAGAGGGTGGAGGGGAGCCGGTTGGATGTGTGGGTGGTAAGGGAGGTGTCTTACTCCCATAGTACAGCCTCATTATGACGATGTGATTTGCTGGAATGGCAGCAACGGCTCTTGTCACTAATACCAGCTCCCCTGAGCCATGAAACAGCGCTTTATTAAACTTTATGAAAGGCTTAGCTGTCCAATTTATGAGCCTGCCTGCTGAGGACATGAGCGCGCCGAGTGGAGGAAACACTGCAGCACTACATCAGATGAGATTACACAGAACAAAAAGTTTTACCCCTGACAGCACTTTTTCCTCTCGCTTTATTCAGGAATGCAAACACGAGACATTATGTTAGATTGTTCTTACAAGAAGTGAAGGAATTGGATCAGCTCGCTAACTAAAAGACATCTCCATCATTATGCATTTGTGGGAACACCAGACACGCAAGCTTAAATTAAGCATTTTAATATGATTTTAAGAGGCGGATAGAGGAATCAAGGCCAGATAACATCGAGGAATGGATTGACTGCAGCTTCACAGCTCTGGTACACAGTGCAGAGGCTGCTGTTGAGGTCCCTAACTGACCAGCATCGATCACTCCTGCAACCCTACAGCCTCCAAGGTCAAAGGATAAGGATGAGCGAATATGCTTTAATAGGGGTTGAACCACGAAATGAAATAACATTAAAATAACAGTGTGACTACATCATCACCATTCATTTAATCCAGTGATGATGATTACAGTTAATGTTAAGTGTTGAAATTAAATGTTAATACTGAATAATAATATATAAGAGATGTAGATTTCAATATATTATTAAAAAACCTACCAAACAACTCAGCCGACAGTTAAGGGTCCGTTGTGAAGGATTTAGGGGGATCTATTTCTAGAATATGGCAGAAATACATTGTATTATACATACGTATGTTTACATTGGTGTAAAATAACCTAAAAATAAGAATCTTTGTGTTTTTTACCTCAGGATAAGCCTTCAATACTTACAGAGGAAGAAGGTCCTATTGTGAGAGTCCACCTTCTTTCTACAGTGGCCCAGATGGGACAAACCAATCACTCTAAAGAGGGACTTAAGCATTTTTTGCACATTTTTGAGCCGCCGTAGGTTCAAGCTTGGAAGGACAGAGTGAGCAGAGAGATATTCAAACACTGGACCTTTAAAATTACAATACTGTACATAATTTCTGTTGTTAGAAGTCTGTCAATCAAAACAATGAAATAAAGTAGTCTGATTATGTCCTAAAGTAGTGTGGGATGATAGGAATATGTTTGTTTCATCATTAAACAGCTGCTATCAACAATAAAAATCTCATCTCAACAAAACAAGCTATACTTGCATATTAATCTAAAAATTTAGAGCTTTCAAAAAGCAGATCATAACATCATTATTGTCATATTGATCAGTTTCTAATGAGAAATAAAAATGGTGATAATTCCTTAATCCTGATACCTGTCTTTCTGTGCTCTGATGAACAATGTATCTGAGATTGCAGAATGTTCTGATATCAGAGTTAGGTCCAGTCCAGTTCGGCGACTGGATTGATAGTTTACTGTGTACTGTGATGATGGATCAGAGTACCTGTTCTGACACTCAGCACTACAGCGGCACAGATTACTCATGACGGTCATGATTTTACACAGCAGTGATGCCTGCAGAGCTGTGCGCACCTTGCTCAATCCATTCCCGGTGGCAAAAAAGGCCTCATTAACTCCTGTGTCTTTGCTGACATTCTGTTATCACACGCTGACAGACACACACAGATAAACGTGTGCATTAAATATTCACTAAAGTGTTTATTTTGGCAGGAAGACAGCCAGGCAAACACACACACATGTGCACACACTCGTACACACATGAATACAGATCCCCAGGCAGCAATTAGTCCTGCCCCACAAGAGTTTCCTCCCTCGTCTCACTTAGCTGTAGGTGCAAATTAAATTCGTCTTAATGCACCGACACAGGTCTCTCATCATAACACGAACATGTCAGGGTCACACAGAGGCAAAGACAGGTGCACTCACTCACTGCAGGATTTTTTTTATTCCCTGCTGCGGACGAAAGGATCTCAAAATGGATTTTAATTCAGTTTGTGTATGTGTGTGTGTATGTGTGTGTGTGTGCAGCGCTGACAAACAGCACCTGATTAATCACACACCTGATCCTGTAATAAACTTGCTATCAGTCTAAAGGAAATGGAAGTTTTTAGTTCTATTTAAGGCAAGAATTTAGTCAATTTGGACTCAGAGAAAATGAAGATACTTACAGATTGGTACTGCTACTCAAGCAAAAGCACAACGGAAGAAAATAAGACTATGGTTCTGAACAAGTGAGTAACAGTTGGGTGTTTCATAGTGAAGGAGATATATGTAGGATATGTTAGTATGATATTAAAAAGTAAATATTGATGTCATGTTGTTAATACACACATATAGGTAGCATGAAAATATCTTAATGCCAATTGAATCATTTCTGCTTGTTTTCATTTTTTACTTTCTCACAGTATGAGGCAATAATGCATCTCTAAAATGCCATAAAATTGACCCAAAAAAAATGTCGTTGTACTTTTTGCACACTTTTGTACATTAATGGTCACAGATTCACTACGCTCTTAATTTGAATGCAATTAATTTGCCAAAAATCTAAAAAAAAAAAGAGATAATAAACAAAAATAAACTAAAGATAAACAAAGATAACCTAACCTACTACTACATATATTGTGATATTATCTTGAATTCTTTAGGTCAAGATAAACAAATTGTGAAAATCTAATATGGTTACCGTCCTAGTTAGTAAATGTGATTATTTCACTGGTTACTCAGAATGTCGGTGTTGTTGACAACTTTTTTCTCAAACTTTTATTTGAACGTGCTTTAAGTTTTCAGTATCACAAAAATTGCTAAAGACCTTTCAAACCTTTTCTCCAAAATGTCCACTCGTTACCCTCATTGTTTCCCATCCTCTGTTTTTTGAGTACCAACAAGTACTTTATGGAGTTATTGAACCAACACTGTGAATAGCAGGCTCATGAGGTGTTAACAAAAAAAAAAATGTTGAGGGTCTTTGCTAAGTATTAAGGTACACTAACAATTGTGAGCTGAGGTCAGAAAGGTTCTAGGCTTACTTTATCCAATCTCTGCAGTAGTTACCCAAGGTGAATTTTACTTTCATGCCAGTAATTGTTTTTGAAGGTGTTATATATGAAATGGTGAGTGGGTCTATCATACAGTATCTTAGATACAATTGCATTTCAGGCACCAGGGTGGTTAAAGGTTAATCTCACTTCGTCATCTCATTTATTTTTTTCTGTTCAGTGACAAGAGTGTCAGACTTGTCTTTCATACTGCTGACCTCTGATTTCAAGGTGATCTCAAAACAAAAAAGTTTCATCTTCCTTATAAGAAACAGCTTTTCTTACAATATAAGAGAGACAGAACGAATTCTGTGACATTCAGAGTCTAATGGATGAGATGCATCAGGAAAGTTTCATGCTGTATGAAGAATGGAAGTGAAACACTATGAAATACAGCTTTAGTTCAAAGTTTAAATTGAGCTACAAAGCAGATTCTCAGCAGTGTCCTGTTGGATTCATTTATTGCATTTTTACTAATAAAGCAAATGTTATTGAGGAAGCAAAAAAACTTATGTGTTGGCCTCAGTCTACTTTGTTTTTTTATGTTTTTGTTTTAAAAGGGTCTATTTAAAGCCATGTAAACATTAAGTTATTGTTCAATTGTTATGGATTATTAGTAATAGAAATATTATTAGTATTTTATTAGTATTTTCTGCATGAATACTGAACTTCATGTTAACCTGTTGACAGTGTTGTCATTTTGCATTGTTGAGCTAAGAAGCTTTATGCACTGACTGAAGACCTTCACACACTTTAGAAATCTGACTTTAGTATCAGATTATTTCAAGGTGTTTGGCAGTAAGTTTATTTCTAAAATGTCACAGCACCAGCTGATATGTCAAATGTCAGAGGACTAGAGAATCACAGCAGAGAGAGGAACCAAGTTTTCAAACTTGACAGCAATGAGATGATTTGCTCCAGCGGATTGCGGTTAAATCTGATTGGTTTAGGTTAAAAATGTAGACACCCTCAGTCACTGAGGAGGTGAGAAAAATCTACATAAACCAAGTGGGCAGGAAGATCTTCCTTGGTCTTTTGAGTTTAATTGCAATCAGAGAGTTACTAAGATAGGAATGTACCTTTTAAATTGTACACAATAGAAAAAGTTGAAGGTATGTGAGGCATCTCTATCAATTGGACATCATTATGACTTCAAACGGTGTTTCTATTTTGAGATAAAGATGGAGTTGAATGATTAAGAGAAACCTGGTGGATTTCTGTTCAAAAAACATGATTATTTTGCAGTGCGTGCATACTCATGACCAAATCCAACACAAGAAACGATTCTCTGTAACGATAAGGATAATGTGTGTTTTTTTGAGCGATGTGGATCAAAAATAAACGCAAAACATAAATGCAATACCTGATTTCTTGGTCATTCATCACAGTAATCAAGTTTTGCAAATGCATGTGACTCAGCAGGTCTGTAACAAAGATAAATGTGCAGTGATCCGATGATGTGACTTCAGCACACGAACGAGTCAAGCACACTTACAGGCCAACACGGCGGCACTGAATGAATGAGTGTCATTGGTGGCGAAATGACAACATAACACTCAAATCAATGGCACTCTGCTGTTAATGAATGACAAGGCTAATTGCGGGAACGGCTTGTTGCTCTTTGGTTTAGATAAATACTCCGACAAGTGAAGTGCTTTAATTATCCCCAGTGTGTTTGTGCCTGAGCGCCGTCGCCGCCGCTTCACTCGAGACGCCTGCCGAATGAGACAAGCTAATTAAGAGTGATTTCCACCGCTCCCTACTCATTAATAACACAACAGCAATTAAGAGGAGCGAGCAGAACATGGTGCATGTGGTGCTAACAAGATTAGCCTCATGGAGCAATGAGTTTACGAGAGAGACAGACGCACAAGCACAGGTAGAGCTGGGAAAGAGATTCAATTAGGAGGGGAAATATATCAGAAGGTGCTGGAAGGAGACGAATAATGTGGATGTAAGGACGTGAAAAGAGAGTGAGGAGATTAAAATGAGACAAGAGGGGAGAAGAGAGGTATTAGTGAGGAAAATTATGAAAGTTGAATGAGGGAGAGAGAAGGAGGATACAGGATAGTGACAGAAAGGGAGAAATTGTGTGCTTCTTACTCAAATAAAAGCTGTTTTTTTCCCCCATTTTCTCAGCATGAATCACCAGAGTGGCCTTTAAATGAGCTGTTGCATAAAGGACATTTAGTTTCATGAGCTCGCAGAATAATAACAGAGGCAGGGAAGCGACTGTGCACCTCTGAGCGTGACAGCATTTAATTACCAACAATATCAAGGCTGTGCGAGAGAGATTATAGATACACTCAGGATGGGGAAAGAAATCCAGTATAGTTATGTTTACACTCAGGTACCAGTTTATTACATGAACATACAATAATCAGAGGGCTTCATGTAATTATGTCTGAGGAGAGTCACATGGCTCATTTTTTTTTGTTTTGTTTTTTGTTTTGCAGGCTTCAAGGAGTTTCCTTTACTAAATTAAGTAATAAAATTAGCTCAATTGAGTAGTTTGGAGACTGTGAGGCTGTTGCAGGTGTTAAACAAAATGCGATTCAGCAGGATGTTGCATTGCTCACATTTTGTGATATGGCGTTGATATTCTGTCACAAAACAAAATGTGAATATTTTTATTAAAAGTTGCTATGTAATGACGCACATCCTATTTTTCTGCTCTCTGGCAGTTCAGTCTTTTGCCATTCTATAGATACTTTACATTGAAATGATGATAAATGTGCACATGGACAAGTTGTAATTTGTGTGTATGTGTGTGAGTTAAAGAGGCACAAAGCAAAGACTCTGCATGTTATTGTACATTTTCTCAATCTCACTGTTTTAATTCTGTGAAACTGACACCACAATGCAGTGACTAAACACTTAATTTCTGCACTTTGCCTTTGGAAAGGACTCTTAATCCTCATCAGTTATCATAGGTATTTGTCCCAGTGCATCAAATATCACAGATTCATTGTATCTTTATATCACTGTTGTCTTGGGCAACATATGGTAATAGTATTGTATCTGTGATTGTCACTCCTACTGTATGCGGGCATAACTGTACTTCCTTGACAGAAAGGCTTTTGGCGTTGCCCACAGACACTAGAGTGAGAGAAATACCAACTGTGGTCCTGGACAAGCTGCAGTATGAGACGAGTTGGTAGTGACATTGTGTAGTTCTGTAAGCCAAGCTGAGTATTTCCAGTAAAAAAAGGTAATGAACTAGTTCAAGGACAAATTCAGACGTTAATGATCTTCTTTGAGCTGACAGTATGTACAGTATCTATAGAGAACAGATTCTAAGGCAATGCAAACTGTGTATGTGTGTGTGACTGAAATAGACTGTATAAAGGATGTCAGTCACAGTAACTTTTCATGCTGCAAGCTTGGAGCTCTTGACAAGAGACTCAATCAGCAGCACTAAAGCCTGCCTCTGCCTCCTCTGCCTCTGCCACTCTACTTTTGTGTCGACTAATCTCCACTGTAGGATGTAGAGGAGCCATTTGATATTGTCTTCCCCGGTGTTTTTCATTATCACCGTCTTACCGCAGCCTGCCAGTGGCATTACCGCGACATTAGTGGGCTTGACAGGACGAGAATCACCACACAATCCTGTCACAACCTCCCATCTCTGCTGCAACCCTACTCGCATTATAAAGCCCCTCTGCTTCTTCTTATCTTTCACTTCCCTTTTTTCTGCTTTGAGGTGGATCTGTAGCAGGGTTGTGGAGGAAAATTTTTGGGAAAAATGCTGAGAGGAAGGCCGTTTGTACTTGTATTTGAGCAAAAAGTATAAAGTATAAAGAGTATAAAGAATTTGTCATTGCACATCTGATCTAGACACAAGAGCATTTCTGGAGAGACAGAAATGCAATGTGTAAAGCTATATGCTATTTTTCACAATACACCCCTCTTCTCAAATACAGAGGAGTTGTTGAAATTATCTTTAATTAATTCTTTTAGTTTATACCAAAGGACTCTTTTTTACTCATTTTAAGACTGCCATAAACTCATGCAGCATAATCCATTTCACGGCCACATGCACAAACAGCAAGGTTTGTTGAACACAGTCATGCACTTGCAAACATGCACTAATTAATACATGAACGCTATCAATCATTGTGCCCTCTAGTGGCTGTTGTACCCCACAGCAGCAGGCTATTTTAATGGACTGAGCAAGTTGTGAAGCTCCATCACCAACACTTTTAATGAATGATCGTAAATCTGTTCGAGGGTTGAAGTTTTTCTTTGCTTTTTGTTTGTTCCAGCTCTTCTCCAATGCTAGTTTCACCGGCTTTGGGGGGATCTGAGGGTCTTTTTGCTCTGTAATAAAAGATAATGTTCTTTTTCTATTACTAATATATACCCTCTGTGATAAAAACACAGGTTTTGGGATGGAAAACGTCATGCTTATCCTTTTTTACCCTCAACCAGCCACACATACTTTCAGATTTATAACTGGATACTTGCAAGACAGTAAAGACTCCCAGGTTTCCTTTTCTGAGTTAAAACAGAGGTAATCTCTTGCTAAATCTTGATTCATTTACAACTTTATTGCTTCTCTTCTCGGCACATTTTGGCCACAATAACACTGTGGTTCCATCAGTGGCAGTGTTGGTATTTCATCCATCACTTTGGTTCTGAGTGAAATATCACAGCTGTTTGGTGGATTGACATTAAATTGTGTAAAGATGTTCATTCAGAGGATTAATCCTACAAATACTGTGTATCCTCTAGTGTCAACATAAGTTTGACGGTTGAGACTCTGAGGGAAATGTCTCCAAAAAACTCTTGACAGGATTTTCATGAATTTCAAACAATTCATGTTCCCCTCAGGATGTTCTCAAACTTTGACGATGTCCTGACTTTTTATTTTGCAAATCTCAATTTGTAAGATACTTTTGTTGATGACTAAATATTTGAAAAACTAATATAATTATAAGATTAACATTTGGTTAAGTTGACACTATTAGCATGCCAATATTAGTATTTAACCCAACACACCATAATGTCCACGTTCAGCATTACAGAGCTGCTAGCATGGCTATAAACAGTTTCATCTTGCTTTAGTATCCAAAGCTGCTTTGCAACTTGACCCACACATGGAATCTAAATTTCTGCCCAGCTCTCATCATCCAAATAAACATCCTCTTTCTGTGTTATGAAGTGCCATGGCTCTGAATGTGTCAGGAGAGGTTAGATAAACTAGGAGTTGAGCTAAAAACACACAGGAAATAAGCTAAAATAGTACAATCCTCTGTATGGATGCAGCTGCTGAAGGTGCAATGAGCTTCAGTGTCTGGATACACTGAAGTGGAGCCACTAAATGAAGCTACGAGCACAAGATGGAAATAAAAGAGATGTGTGCTTAAGCCCCTGTGGCACTAATAGGTAGCAAAAAGAGATTCAGTGATGCCAATGTTCTTGCAACTGATGCATGAAGGCTTTCAAGGCCACCATGAACCAAGATGAGCTGTTACTTTAGACCTGAGCCTTTAGACAACCACAGATGGAAAAGTAAAGAAAATGAGCAGGCTGCATCGTATCGCTCTGACTCAAAACTCATTTGGCCTAAAGCAATACTTCACTCTGGCAGGACATTTTTACCTTTCAGCACACAAACCTTCGCAGCAGGTCCAACATCTCCTGCTCTGGGGATCCACAGTCAACACCAGCATTCAGTCTCTCTCCCTGCTCTTGGTATTGATATTTGCTAACAGCCAAAATTACTTTTTTGGGGAGAATCATCTGGGATGTTATATAAAATAATAACTCCTGGATCAACTTTACCTTGTGTTTCATTACATTTCAAAATGAAAGTAAGAAAAATAGCTCGTCGCCTGACTCCAGGAGAGTCACTGTCAGAGAAAGAGTGTTGCAGTACACCGATACTGATGATAACCACAATATTTAAAAATAAATTATTGATATCATGTCAATAATATACATATGGTAAGGAGATGTAAATAATTAAATGGCTCTTAAAGCCCCAGCAGTAGTGGGATCCATTTCTAGAATATGGCAGAAAGGGAATTTAATATTCATGGATGAATTTAATATTCAAGGTTTTATTAGTGTTTAATCACCTGAAAACAACAATCCAAGTGTTACATTTAAAGCCATGTTGCACTGCCATGTTTCTACAGTAGCCCAGAATGGACAAACTAAACAGTGGCCTCAAAGAGGGCAGGTTTAATGGCCACTGTAGGCTCTCCTACATGACTGGAAGTCTCATGCAATCTGCAGCTTTACCACTAGATGCCACTTAATCCTGCATACTGGACCTTTACATAGTTTGTTTCTATCCTTTCATTTTGTCCATTTTGTCTCAGAGGGTGGCTCTAATGCATCTTAATGCTCAATCACCATAAAACAAAAAATGCACCAAGTGAAACTGTTCTTTTTGCACAGTTATGTTGATAGACTCTCATCAGTGCCCTGCAACCACTACAACAGCCTCGTTTCAGAGGTAACACTTCATAACCACCTAGCATCTAGCTACGGGTATATTACATCTATGAGCGAACAAAAGAAGTTAATGAGAAATATCACTTAAAGGTTGTTGCTTTACAAAAGTGCTCTGCAGCACAATACAGACAGTAAGCCTGAAAACATGTTGAGAGGCAACCAGGTTAAAAGTTCAGCTTCCGTTCATTTCATCCATACAATCATTAATGCACTGATAGAGTTTTAAAGCATGAAAGATAAAATCACTGATAACACAGTGCAGCTTCATGCTGTCTTAACACCACGCTCACTCTTCACACTAACACTGTTTTACACAAGTCCTCTGGAGACGAGTCCCCGCTGGTCTTCTCATGTGTCCAGCTTCTGGAAATGAATTACATCATGTACATTAAATATTTTTCTGTGTCTCATATTATTATATTGTTAGTGTTTGAAATTTATTTTGAAAGGGATTAATACTTGATTGAAACTGAAATGTAATTCCGCTGAACATTTCAAGAGTGTCTTTCAGCTAAAATATTATAAAGCAGAGATGTGTATTTTTAGAGAAGATACCGACTCTGTTCTTGAGCTAAGGACCCTTTGCCTCCGGTGTTGACTTGACCTTATCAGAGAAAACACCATGAATCAGTGTATGTGTACATGTGTGTGTGTGTGTGTGTGTGTGTGTGAGTTGGTGAGTGTGTTTGTGTGTGTGTGTGTGGGTGTCTGTATGCAGGCTTGCAAGCAAGAGTTTAACAAAATTAAATTTTGTTTCATTCAATTTCATTTCATATTTTGTTTGTCTTGTGAGAAACCTCATCTATTTTTGAATCCTGTAATTTTATTGTTATATATTAATTGCCATATGCTGTTGAGCAATTTGTGTATAAGATTTTTCAACTTGATTTAATGAAACCATCATGTCAATAAGGTCTCATTGAAAGGGGGAATTGGACTTCATTATGAAAGGATTCAAACAACCATTTGATCAGCTTCACATTTTGCAATTCTATGTTTCTTGATAAACACCTCCACCTAGAGGTCATCTGCAGCAAAAACATACTCAAGTTTATTTTTTGTTCAGCTTGTTTGCTGCATGTAAGCCAGTGACTGAGACTTAGGATATGGGTATTGAGTTAGTATTCTCTTGTTGTCCAGGTTGGGTTTATTTTAGTTATTTATAATTTTTTCTCCTTGTTTGAAGATCTTTGCAACCTGGGAAATGCTCTACAAATAAGAATTGTTATTAATTTATTGTTATTAATATTCAGTTTTAATTTAATATTAATTTATTATTATAATTTTAAGATTAATACCTGACATATGCAATTAGTTAAAACAGACAATTACTTCCATGCATTTTGAATATATACACCTATGCAAACAGTCTAAACACCTGAATATGTCTTCTTGATAATTATTTAAATTATGTAAGAACCATAAGTTTCAGTACATATGAACAGGTTTGGCATCCATATTGTTTCTCTTAAAAAAATGTTCCAGCCATTGTGACTCGAACCTACATAATACATTTGTTTTTTTTAACAGTTTTTAAGTAAATGTTACATCATTGATTAATGCATGAAATTCTTATTTCTCAGCCTCTTTCCTCTGTTGTTTCCTCTGCAGGGAAGTCCAAGGTCAGGGTCAAACACTCGGTGCTCTTGGAGCTGCTATGCTTTGCTGTAGAAGAGGCTCAGCGGGGTGAATGCAACGGGGAACTGGCCTCTGGACATCCAGATGGAGGATGGTCTCTCTCACCATGAAGCCGTCCTGCAGCCCTGCTGAGGTAGCTCAAACCTGTTCACTCCTACGTACTGAGCTGCTTCTGCTGTCAGCGGGCAGTGGAGAAGTAGGAGGTGACTGCTTAACCTCACAGACAAAAAGACTAACTGTGCTTGTAAAGTAGATGTGCTGCAAATTTTTATGTCAGAGTAACTTGAAACCGGCTTTAAAAAAAAAAGCCCTTTTTCAGAGGCCCTCTGTGATTGAAAATTTCAAATATGAGGGGCCGTACAAGCCATAATTCATTCTGGTCCTCTCACATACATATATTTTCTCTCATACTCACATACAT
>JAPZDY010000022.1:12243200-12261753 GCA_029783645.1 Ctenochaetus hawaiiensis
GAGAATGTATGTGAGTATGAGAGAAAATATATGTATGTGAGAGGACCAGAATGAATTATGGCTTGTACGGCCCCTCATATTCAAACCTGTCGCACCACACACACAGTGATGTGTGGTCAGAAGAGTACATTGTTTCAATTATGATAGCACCAAGCAATGATGCAACACTGTACTGACCATGTAATGTTACGATGTCTCTGGAGAAAAATTTGCATCTGTTGTTTCTCACAAAGCCAGATGAAACACTTGTGTAGCCACCAAGTTAAAATCTTGGCTTGCATGCACTTTAATGCGTCACTGGACAACATCAAGAGCTTGTGATCCCTGCTAACCTCAGTGTTTTTTTGCTTTCCAAAAGCTTGTGTCATACAAAAGAAAGAGCCTCGCTAAAGTTGCAGCATCAAGTGCCTCTTTTCAGATCTAATGTTGCATTTTTTGTCTTTGACCTATTACCTCATCGTTGGAGCTTTTTTCAATTGTGCAAATATATTCAGATGGTTCGGAATGTGTTCTTTGGAGATTGTGCTCCCTCTTCAGATGAAGTAAGGACTAATGCTTTTAGCTTAGCTACTACAGAGAAGACGTCAGCTTAAAAGAGGTGTAAATAATATCTTTTCAAATAATTTTGTGATCCCGGAGCTTCAAGGGATTTTGATTTAGCTGGACATGTTATTTTGTTTTAGCTTTAAAACAAGTCCCCAGCTTCTTCAGTTGCTTGGGAAAATGTTGTAGCCCTGTTTTTCTGTAAAGCTCCATAGATGTTTGATGCAAAAAGACACTTCAGCCAAATTTCCATCACCACAGGAATGAGTAGATACTAACTGAACTGGCCCTTTAACATTCAATAAATGCCTGTGTTGCACAACTGTTTGCTTGTTAGCACAGCTTCACTGTTGTCACAAGTTATCACACAGTGATAATAGTTAGGGCTGTTGTCATGAGTTACAACATGCGGTTAAAACTGCACTCAAAATAAAAAATGACACTGTAACATATAAGTATCACCAAGCTAAATTTACTGGAATGTAAATATACTTTAAACAAGTAACGAGAATTACCTACAGTATGTACATCAAAGCACTGTTAGTCAACAAATCCATTAAAATAGTAATTCTATGAAAACACAGATGTATTTAAGACATTTCTGGCATCAGCAGTGGTTAAAGCTTATTAGGAACAACAAACAGGTGTTACAAAACATGTCTAAAAGTAAACCATCCAGATCTAGCAGGAATCCTGACTAAAAGTAAACCAGTGTTGCCTTTTTTTAAACTATTACTGGAACGATGAGATGTAATGGCATCAGCTGCTGTTTGTTTTATTGGTGCTCTTTCTGGAACTCCTTCATAAAAGCAGCCAGGGCTTTTGTGTCCTCCAGTGTCACAGCGTTGTACAGAGATGCACGAATTCCTCCAACTGACCTGCAGGGGGAGACAAATCATCATGCAAGATAATTCAATTGCGGATGGTTACTTTGGAACGGATTTAGGACAGTGTTCTCTCTAGAAATCCATGAAGATATCCATGCAGATATTGACAGAACAGCAGGAGAAAGGTGCTTGGCAGACTCCTACCTGTGTCCTTTCAGCGATATCATTCCAAGTTTGGATGCGCCGTCCAGGAACTTCTTTTCCAAGGCTTCATCTCCCTCCTTCTTTCCCACACGAAACGGTACATTCATGCGGCTTCTGCAAGCCACATCTACTGGACACCTAGAGAGGTGGACACAGCTGTGAGTACTGTCATGTGACTTCAAGTTTTAACTTCATGACTTACGGAGTACAAAATGTTTGTGAATGTTGTCCAATTGTTATTCATCATCAGTCCCAAACCTTTGTGTTCTACGATCACTGGAGGATTACAAAGCTACAGTGATGAATTGAAATTTGATTTCAAATTATATGTATATTTTTATTTTTGTTTTTGCTTCTTAGTTGTTGGAGCTTTAGATTATGTATTTTCTTTTTTTTATACGTTCTTTAAGCATCATTTGAAGAGTGAGACCATCATTCATCTAGAGATGCTGTATGGTATTTTTAATACTAATGAAGGTGGGTTAACATTTCAGATCTTTTAGCAGTTAAACAGACCATGTCCCAACATTCCCAGACAGTTTTGAATTTCATTTAAAAAATTCAGAATTTTGTATTTTATCATCTGCCACAAAAGTTTTGTGACACTTACACAAAGAAACCATTTGAAGCGTTGATGATGTCATAAATTATGGAGGACTTCTGCTTGTTGAGCGTCTCCATTGCAGCGCTGCCGCCATTGTTCTTAATCCACTCCAGAACCAGACCCATGATGTAGATACTGAACCAAGAAAACACACATTTTAAGTGATAATTAATTAATTATTGCTGTTGGGTTCATTTCCATCTCTTCTTACATCAAAATTAAACTGTAAATTTTTACACAATGATTGTTACATGTTTTTAAGAGTCCTTAAAGGAACAGTTTGTGAGAGAGCTGTTTTTGCTCTCTTAGACTTACATGACAAATCTATATAACTCTCAAAAAGTAAAAAATGCAGCCAGCTTCTAAAGTTTAAGAACAGGTGAATCTGTACCTGAAACATGGGGGTGTGTTGTAGAGAGAGTTCATCTCCGCCTGCACCTTGTAGTCCAGGACAATGGGACACTCTTTCAGAGCGTGGCCTAACAAGTCCTCTCGCACAATGACCACTGTCACCCCGGCACAGCCCACGTTCTTCTGAGCCCCGGCGAAAATCAGCCCAAACTACCCAACGCAAGAGGACGCATTACAATGTGACTCTGTCCATAAACACACTATTGACTTCTGGGGCAAAAAGGGTTAAATTTGGCTCGGGAGCATCACAGGAGAAAAGGCCGTGTGGTGCTATTTTAGGATATCAGCTCTTTTTTGTTGGACTTGGCTCCTCAGAGCTAAATAAATATCTTAGCACGCTGCTATGCAAACATTAATGGGTGAATGAGCAAACAGGTGTTTGATGTTAACTCGCAGATGTTTGCCATTCAGCATATTCATATTTAACAATGTGTTTGATGTGTATATTTATGTTGTCTGATGTCACAAAGAGTTCACAAAAAAAAAGTGATAAGCACTTTTAGTTTTATGATCAGACAGCCGATCAAATGTGTGTTACTGGTAGCAAACATGGTTAGCAAAACTATTTGCATTACTTCATAGACTACATCAATCCTAAAATCACTTCCTAATCAGATTAAATGATCAGAAGGCCAATTTATCAGCAGTTTCATTTTTTATAATTGACTATAATAACATATCTGCTTTCATAAAATCCTGTGATTGGGCCATTTTTTTCACACCATAAAAAACTGCACTGGTGTGATAAGGTGTGAAAGCAATTTTAAACTGTCTCTATGTTTAACATCAGTACTGTGTCTTGTGTTGTTCTTCACATAGTTGACAACATAAGTGTTGTTGCCAATAAAATTTCCTTTACAGTTGAGTGATAAAAGTTAAAGATATACATAAAGGTGTTTCACACTGTAAGTACGATTAACATGAACATTTGTGGAAAATGTGGTGCTGACAATGTTTTGTTTCATGTTATTCTTGTCCTCACCTTTGAAACATCCACAGGTCGGGACAGGAAGTTAGAGGACATGTCGCTGACAAGGAC
Organism: Ctenochaetus hawaiiensis; assembly: GCA_029783645.1. NCBI lineage: Eukaryota > Metazoa > Chordata > Actinopteri > Acanthuriformes > Acanthuridae > Ctenochaetus > Ctenochaetus hawaiiensis. The sequence continues at coordinate 12,246,829 of JAPZDY010000022.1, forward strand.
CACCCCATTTGTTTCAGGTGTGAAGTTGTACTCCACGCCGTGGACTGTTTCATTACAGCAGTAGTACACGTAGGAGGCTGAGGGGTTCAGGGTCCAGCTGCTTGAGTCAGGGATTTCTGAAGGGAGCAACAACGGAATAATTAATTAAGATCAAACATAGTTAAATCAGAACTAAGAGTTTGTAGCCTTGTTTAGCATGTTAGCTAGTGAGACTGAAATGTCTAAAAACATGTTAACAATGACAACATTGTGAGCTTTAGCAGGTTAAATGTTGACAAGGTTCACTGTCTTAGTTGAGCGTTTAAGTATTCGAACCTTTACTAGCAAGCAGTAACACAAACAGCTGAGACTGGACTGATTCCCTGGAAATCAAAGATATCTGTACAAAATTTCAATCCATCAAATTGTTCTGGAAAAGTCCTCAAGAAAACAAGAATGTCAATCAGACAGTCCCTCATCTTTATGAAATTCATTGAATATTCATGCAACACATACTGTCAGTCAGGATTGTGAAAAAGGTGCATAAAGGGAGGACTGACAAACAGCCCTGTTTCTGGATCATTTTGTATTTTGTTTCCACTGACCAGAAGGACGTTTTTGGCAAAATTTGGCAAACAGATGTGCCAGTGTGAAATAAATTAAAATAGAAAAATGCAGGTGTAAAACTAGGGACTCCTCATTCGGCTGATGGCAGATGGTGAAGACAGTTAAAATTGAAACAAATCTGTTAGAGGAACAGACGGAGCACTGTGTTTGGGCTTTGTATAACACATCTTTTAAGTTTGAAGCCATGTGATTAATGAAGTGAATTTTCCTACTTAACAATATGAAAACTGCCTGAAAGCATCAGGATAATCAAGAACGCCTCTGAAAGCCCCAATCAGGCACAATCATGTGGAAAAGCGTGCTCACATACCAGAGTCTTTCACTGGTGGTCGGCTCTATTGTTTATTACGCAACAGTCTGGACTCACAGCAGACCCTGCTGAGAGACAGTCCTAATGCAGCGTGAATGACAATGACCAGCTCATAAGGGCTGAAACTCATTGTTAATGCAGTGATGGCAAATTCAATAGAACCATGAACATACCAAAGAAAGAGGAAAAGGAATATCTACTTCAAGTCATTGAAAACTGGCTCAAGTAACCGAAACCTTTACATTAAACATTGTTCCCTCAACAAGTTGCTGTTATAAAAAAACGAAGTCTTTTATATTCATCTTCCTTCTTCGCACACATAGCAGAAAGATGTTTCCCTCGTGCGCACAAACTTACTCGTGTAGCAGTCCAGCTTCGGGTGGACAATGTTGACTTTGCCGTATTTCTCTGCCTCTTTTGCTGCTTTTGCTGACCATGTACCGGTCACCAGATAATCGGCACACCTGTCCTCTTTAAGGCCAATCAGGTTGAGGGGAACAGCGCTGAACTGTCCCGACCCGCCGCCCTGCAGAAACATCACCTTATAGTTGTCTGGGATGTTTCTATGAAAACAAAGGTCAGTGTGTTAAAGGACTGAATACAGTGCAGACAAACCATCACACCACACTGACATGATCTGTATTTCTTATAACTCTGATATCAACAACACAGCTGTGTCTTGCTTCTTCATAAACTTTCTGGTGTGTTTAATGGAAATAGTAAATGCTTGTTGCCATGATTATTGCCACCATTTAAAAAGTGGGTTAACAAAGGACGGATAGTGTGTCTTTGAAAATGACTCACAGTAATCAAGCACACACGTGCATCTGGATCTACCGGTTTGCTCACCATCAACTACGTAATGCAAAAACTCTGCCTCCATTTGTTTCTTGAACTCAGTTCAATCTGGGCAACTCAGAGAGCAAAAGCAGCCTCTGTTTATTTTAAACAAGGGAAATTTCATGAAATTCACACCTTAACATTGTACATTCACAATATACAATGTTATATGCATTTTTCCCATCATACTGCTCACATATGCTTATAATTTTAATTTTTTTATGTAATATATTTATGATGACTTAATTAGCATCTTCAAATATTTTTTTGTCTATGCTACACTGTGAATTAACCAAGGCAAATTCTTTTCAGTTTCCACTGTAATAGCATTAATTGAGTTGGTGGTGGTGTATCAAAGTCCTACAACAAATCTTCTCAGTCATCTTTCCCCTGAACTACAATAAATTATTTCAGCATCAAATCTTTTTACAGTAAAAAGCTAAAACTTGAATGAAAAAAACTATGAAGAGTCAGGCACGTGGTTTGTAAAAGCAGAGCACAGCGAGGTCCGGCTCTCCCTGGTGATTCATTTATAACTGCGTAAAGACACACACCCACTTAAACTGACTAGCATTACCTTTGCAAAGCCAAACCCTGAACCTTTCTGGCACGCAGCCTAAAGCAGCCTGACATGTCAACACAAGAGAGCCCAGATTTTTACAAGAACTAAAGCTCTTCTCTTGACATCGAACATAATGTTTAATGTGACAAAATTATCATTACCATTATTTCCTGGGAATGATGCTGCCATCTGTTTGCAAAGACTATAATACACACTCAGTCTAGCCATAAACAGAAATACAACCTAAACTAACACTCTAGTTTGATAGTGTGTAGAGTCACGCTGTGCTGCAGGACAACTGTTCCTTCCTCTCAGAAAACAAGAGTGAAGATGGAGGATAAAACGGTAGAACTGATGTGAAACAGTGAAGGCAGCACTTACAGCAACTCTCGCAGGAGACTCTCTGTTTTGTTGAGGATTTTCTGGAAGTCTGATGATCGGTGACTCATCTCTGGTTTGAACAGAAGCATAGATGTTAAAAATTAGTCTCACTGTCATTGGCCTTTACTACCCTTTTAGCAAGATCATGTTTGGGTCATTTAACACTGGCAAACATCTATAACACAGCTTCCAGTGAGTGAAGAGGCAAAGATCAGCTGTGAAGGCTCTGAGTGCTGTACTCAACTGTAGGCTACTGTTGGGTATTAAACATGTTTGCAAGCGCTGACTTAAAGGAGCTTTACATGGGTCCCATGCACTCATATGAACATCAAGCGAGGTTTTGCTTGCTTATAAAACCTCAGACCCTGTAAAGAAGGTCCCTGCCCCTCAGAACCAGAGAGTTCTCATTTATTTACAGCTGCCATCCATTCACTCAACTCCTAACCTGGGAAAAAAAAAATCATGAAGCATGTGACTTAAATGTCCTCTGGGGACATAAAAATGTTGGCGGGAATGTTAACAAGTGAAAAATCTTTTAATGTGCTTGTGGGCACTACTGTTTTGAGACAGACATGAGAAACTATTAACCTCTGAGTTCAAATCTTCCTGCAAAAAAAAAAATCTTAAAGAAATCACCTCGATAGAGAATTATCAAGATTTTATGTTTATCAGCTTTAATCAGCTGGAGATGATGCATGACACGCACATGTACTGATCATGAGGAATGCATTAGTTTTGTTTCATTGCAACATAAATGAAACTTATCTGTAGTTCTGCTCACCGAGAACACTGATGCCAAGGCCGTTGTAGTTGAGGAGCTCCTTCTGTGCCTGAAGCAGCACCTGGAACATAAAAGCATGTTTTTAGAGGTGACAAACAGCATCAGAAACTACTAAGGTTTGAAAAAGGAGCTAAGAAGTGAAGTGTTAGCAGCAACAACGAGTCAAATATAATGTGAGTTGTGTTCAAAACTCTAAGCAAAGTAGAGGAGCAGTAATTATGAGCAGAATTGAAATGTATGGTTCCTCTTAATCCATGGTGATCTTCATCTGGATTGCATCAACAAAATGAAGCCAAAATGTTCATGATACAGGAGCTGTCATCTCATGATGGTGATGTCGTTTGGAGCCAGAGTCAGTGCAGTTATGATTGCTGGACGTAGTATCGCAGTCCAACTCCACAGCCATCCAACTTAATGTTCGCTTACAATCAAAAAGTTTCACCCTTTTTAGTAGCAACAAATTAATTAAAATAAAAATAAATTGATAAATGACTCTAAAACATAACCGTAACTAGTGTGATAAGATCTATCATAAATAAACAGACACCATCTTCGGGGTAAATTCATTTGGCATTTTAGCTTGGCCCCTGTCTCATTTGTTTACATGAAGGGATTGGGATGTATGTTATACTGTAGCCAGACACAGGGGGGAGATATAGAGGTTATGGCTTCACTTTTGAGTGACTGTCATGTCCTCAGACTTTTTACAGTCAGTGGTTTCCAGTCGAGAGATATCCATGGTGGTTTATTCCACTATTGTTAAGCCAAGCTAAGTGACACTTGATAAACAAACCAAAACCCCCTCAAAAAAATGTCAAAACCCTTCCCAGCAATGTTTCTCTGAGAATGAAAATAAAGCATGCACAGCAACTTTTTATGTCTATTCTATACTGTAGACTTTATGAATTATTCTACAAATAAGTATGTTGTAGTCATCTTGAGTTTTTCTTTTTATCCTTCTTTATCTCATCTTTATCTTACTTTTTGCGTTTCTGAAAATCATCTGTTTATTGGAATATACAAAAACTAGGTTTACTTACACGTCCTCAGACGGTATCATCCATTAAATGTGAGTATATTTTGTGTAAGCGAGAGCTTTGATTTATTTTTCTGACATTAAGGCGTTTTCCGCTATCTACTGGCTGTATGTGTTACTGCCGGTAGGGCACAAAGAAGCAGGTTTCCACATGAATGAATGAAGGCTGATGCAACTCAACTGTTTGCCTGCCTGCTGGAGCTGCTGACAAATGCCAAGCCGACACTGAAAGCAGCAGTAATTGTCCCACACGACTGCATGCCAGTCTAAGTGTTTGAGAAGAGGACGACAAGGCAGCAGATTCACAGTAATCATATGCAATAGTGAGTTTTGAACGTTTAGCCCACCTAGATACAAAAAAAGTCGCATTTTATCCTCTTTTCGGTTTTAGCGATACACAAGCAAAACGGGGACCTTAACTTACGGATTGCGGGAGTTTTGCAGGTCCAGCGCCAAAGTTGATGGTTTGTTTCTGCTCCATGGTGTGAAATGAGCCCCTGTGTTCAGCTAATGGATCTTCCGCACTTTGGTTCAGCGATGGAAACGACTTTCTCTCTCAGCTTTTGCTGCCGTCGGCGTGGATACAGAGTATGTAGCTGAGCGTCAAATGCTACGTTCAAGTGCTCCTCGTAAAGTCTTCCTCCAACAAAAATGTAGACAGTGGGCGGGCCACTGCGTGAAAGAAGGTTACATACGGTAAATGGCTAAGGTTATAAAAATAAATAAAGGACAGTTTATTAGCATCGTTCGTTTTAGTTTTAGTTTGTAATTTGCTTATTTTAGTTTTTAATCTTGGTTCTGACAGTTGGTGTATTAATAAAGTTTACTTACATTCTTATACTTCCTCTTCATTATTATTATTGTTATTATTATTATTATTATTATTATTATTATTATTATTATTATTATTATAAAAGTAGTAGTAGTGATAGTAGTTGTAGTAGTAGTAGTAGTAGAAGAAGTAGCATAACGCACTCAAATGCCTTTTAATTTGATAGCGTTAGAGCTGTCTCTAATGTTTAGTCTATTGTATTAAAATCAATTTAAAGCAGTTACATGTAGAACAAGCAGCAGACAAATCCATTAGCTTTGCTGGACAAGTATGCCGTCTCACTGTTGATTTGGGATAAAGGGCAGGTTCACAATTTTTCATGTCTGTCTTAAAACAACTGTCAGGTGCTCATATGAATCTTGAAACATATTTTCATCCTGCTGTAACCCCCTTCCTGTTCAAACTGCCCTTTAAAAGATTCCTTCCAAATGTGTTTTCAATTGATATGATTGTGAACATATTCCTGAAAGACCTTTGTTACGTGCATTTTTTTTTTTCAAGTTTATTCAAAGTTATTATTATTATATTACGGACACCCACAGCATTCTGTGGAGATCCAAATATTTCCAATATTTCCTGAAGGCAGCATAAAGACCCAAACTCTCAGTCAGCCATTCAATTGGCTGGTCTGTTTGGTAATCAGATATTATTGGTGAATATGGACTTAGATCTGAACCGATTGGCTCCGCTGTCACGCCTCAAAAATGTGACGCGCCAGACAGGCAGAATTTCACAGGTAACAACGTAGTTTCCTGAAAGACCGCACGATGAGCTACAGACCTGCTATCACCGTATTAAAATAACCACTCAGAACTGATAGTACTCTAAAGCATGTTAAAGCCCATTAGTTTGCTTATTTATAGTCACGAAATGAAAACTTGCTATCTCAAATGAGAAACTGAGGCAATACACAGCAGCAACAAGTAGAACAACCTTTGGCTATTTTTTCATCACATCACCAATAAATCAATGGGCCCTGCAGACATCTGGACATTTCAAAATCAGCTCTGTTCAGCACAATAAAGCCACAACATGTCTGTAAAGTTAAAGATTGTGGGGACAAAATGGATATCTGGGTAAGGCTTTCAAATATTTCATGTAGCTTTTTGAGGAAAATCTAAATTCAGCATGCTGTGTCTGTGGATAAAATGATTTGAAAGATTGGCCACATTTTATGACCACAACAAGGTTTTTACCTGTAATTGATGCTTAAAAAATACATATCATTCCTTTAGGATGTTTTATTCTGGTGAAAAATTGACTTCATATTGCAAATAAATGCAAAATTGTCTCCTGTTGCACATGTTTATATCATAACAAACCAGGCTGATAAAAACAAGATTTCTACCTGCAGAATAGCTTAGACTCACACATAAATACACATTTTTGCTTTTAGAAGAAAAATGAGCAATACACCAATGTATTGCATGAAAAATCATCACAGCATGTACAAATGTATGATTTTTGATTTTGTGCTGAATAAATAAAATTAACTTGTCTTACTCTAAGGGCTAACATATGTCACCAAGTGCCATTAATGGTACCTAAATGCAACATTCAGTGGAGAATAAACTGCTGATGCCTAGGCAAGAGTAACAGGACACTCTGGAGAATGAACATGACCAAAAGATAAAAGAAAACAGGACGCATTTAAGTTTTTCATATCACTTTTCAAATATTCTCTGATTTAAAATGCTGCCCATATAGGTTGCAGTTACAGTTTCAATTGTTGTCCTCTACAGTTTTCCTCATCTGATAAAACCAGACATTTAAACTGAAACTTAGAAACCAGGCATTTACAGATGCAACAGACACTTAAACATCCAAGTGATTGCAGCAGTCCAGCTAACCTAGAAAAACGTGACACAGATAATTGTGTTTCAGCATTTCATGAAGGTCATGAGAGGCGCCTGACTGTTTTTTTAAGAGATCACATGACAGGCTTCTGTGTGTGTGTGTGTGTGTGTGTGTGTGTGTGTGTCACGCCTGTTTAAAGCTGTCATTAACTGGTGTTCTTAGTACTTTCTTTATTCAGCTCACATTGTGCTATAGATGATCTCTGTGTGTGTGTGTGTGTGTGTGTGTGCGTGTGTACATGCACATGTACACCAGGATTGGTGGACTGCTCTCATCTCCAGAACAAACAATAAATAAACAATGAGCGCACAGTGTCCGAATGCCCATCATGACCTTTAGGGCTCAGATGAAAGAAAGTTCATCTCTGCATCACCTTTGGGTGCCTGGTGATCCATCTCTTCCTCAACCTCTGCATCCATGTTTCCCACCCTCGCTCTCCACCTCCTGCGCCACAGGAATATGGTGGGGAAGGCGTTCTTGAAGGCCTTTCTGAAGTTGTTTCCCATGAAGGCGTAAACCAGCGGGTTGATGGAGGAGTTGGAGTAAGACATGCAGTGACCCCAAATCTTCAGCTGGGGGGGACAAAATCAATACAGACTTATTTTCAAGGCAGCAGTCTGTTTCACAGAATTATGAAGCAAGTGCATGATTTTTGTCATCACAGTTCAGTCAGTTTTACTTTAGCTACCTAGAAGAGCCATACTGAGACTGCAGACACCTCATCTGAAGGAATATTTAAAAAGTTTTCAGGATATTTTAATTTACTGAAACTGTTTCAAGGAGAATTATGGCAAAGTAGGATGTCCAGCTTAGTTACAGAAGCATCTTTACACATTCTGAATTAAATTTTTTTTTCTTTAATATCCTAATTGTTACCTAAAAGAGACACATGAGACTGTCCCATACTTGTAGTCCTTATCTCTTTTAAAGTATTTAATTTGAATGTGTTCAGATTTAACTGAGTTATGACAAAAAACAGCGTTTGTGGTCAATTCTGTCAATATGGTGGCAGTTTTAAGTATGGCAGGGGCACAATATTACTTCAAAAAGAGCATACCCAAATAATGTGTTTAGTTACATCCCTTCTACCCTCTAAACATCATGTTGAATAAGTCACCTTGTACAGAACGTAACTACGCAGGCCAAAAGCTTGCAGGAGGATGCAGACCTGGATGGGGCCCCAGCAGATGAGGAACAGGGCCACCATCACCACCACCATCCGGGATACTCGTGCCCGCACTGCTGCTGCTCGCTCCGCCTGAGCCTGGAGCTGGAGTTAGAAAATATCTTTGTCATGAACAGAAGGTAAACAGAAGGTACTCTGAGGCTATTTGCAATTTCCGTGTTTCTAATAGCAGAATCCCAAAGATAACAGAATGATATAAAGGATTGGAAAGGGATAAAAGGTTTTGTACTTTATGTAATGACAAATTGTTGGGGGATGAATATCATCTTTTGTTTGAATGTAAAAATTCAACCATCCTCGAGTATGGAAGGAGGTACTTGCCAAAATATTTTGTTATTCATCCATCTATGTTTAAACTTATATTATTATTGCAAACACGTAAACCTCGGGTAGTAGGTAAATTGGGTGCTTTTTTGAGCAATGTCCTGCCTTTATTTAAATGACCTAGATTGTCATATTGATTTATCCTCGTCGTTTACCACTGTGTTGTTGTCTTATTTTATGTTTGTACTCCATACCACATTGTGAGGTCTAGAGTAAATTAAATAAACTTGAAACTTGAACAGATTCACATTCTGTCCTCTGTGAATTTATTAAGTGAAAGTTGCTCCATATCTTTCTCTTACTTGGTTGCTGCTGTCGATGGGATTCACACTGGGCTGCCCCATGCGCTTGAGCATGAAGGCGTAGCAGGCGGTGATGGTGAGAAGGGGCAGCAGGTAGACGGCCAGGAAGCTGTAGATGATGAAGACTCTCTGAAGGTGGGCAGAGGGAAAGACCTCACTGCAGTACGTCTGAGGACCAAACCAGTATCCTTCTTCTAGACGCTGGTACACGGCTACAGGGATGGACAGAAGCAAGGAACCTGGAGAGGAAAGCAGAAAGGAATAACAGGATACTTTTCATTTACTGGCAGTAGACATCATTACCAATATCTGGTTTCACCTCTTGTGATGACATTATGTAATCCAATGTGTGATTTGGTGGTGATTGCTTCATTAAGAAGCAATAAAATCATTAACATGAGCTGCTTCAAGTCTTTTTACTTCAGTTTAATGTAGTGAATAATTAACATCAAAGGGAGGATTATTGAAATTTGAACAGAGGCAGGAAGATGTTACCATTGTCTCATTGCACGTGTGTGTATAAAGTTGTGAGCCAGGTGTATTTGTGTGATACCTATCCAGATAGACACAGAGACAGCCACAGCCGTGCGTGGGGTCCTGTTTTTCAGAGACTGCAGAGGATAGATGGTCACATAGCAGCGGTCAACACTCATCGCTGACAGAGTGATACATGTCGCCTGTGCAGTCACCTGCAACACACACACACACACACACACACAGTAAGATTGTCTTTGAGTGACACTTAACTCTGCAAAAAAAGTAAGAAAGTACTCTGCTTTTTTTCTGGTACATTTATTACTTTCAGTGCCATAAACTGATAATGTAATAAAAGCATTTGTTGTACTACTGTCTGTATAACAATTTTTTTTTCATTTTGTGCTGGTTCCTACTATTTTGGTGGAAATGTTCAAGGAAAACAAAAAAAATTGCACATTTTGTGTTGCTGAATGCATAAGTTTTATAAGTGTTTCACAGAGAAATTTTTACAAATATTTACACTGTGTGTGGTACTAGATAGACATTCACATGGAATTGTCAATATTATTAGAAAATTTATCTTCTTTACACTTTAAGGGACATTTGATGGTTTTGATGACTTTATTCCAAATATTAAGAGCAACAAACTTCCTCTATACATGGTGCAATAATAGATACATCCATCCATCCATCCATCCATTTTCTATACCGCTTAATCCTCTGCAGGGTCGCGGTAATAGATACATATATATACAAATTCAAATTAGTCATTTGAATTCGAGTAAAAACTGCAAAAAATGTGTAAAAATGCTTGTACATTTAATAAATCAGAATGACTTTGTTACACTGCTGATTACCACTGTCAGTTTCCCAGCATTCTCTGGCCTCTCTGTTTGTGCATTTGTGTGTATCTCACTTGCTGAAGGTAGTTCACCAGTTGGCACATCGACTCTCCAAAGATCCAGCTGGGCAGTGGGTACAGTGTGGCAGTGAAGGGAACACAGCAGACCAGGAACAAGATATCGGTCGTAGCCAAGTTTACTGGAAGAGAACAAGAGAAATGTAATCTGGGATACGTTGAGATACATCCTGCTGAAATGAGGTAAATGTAACTAATCAGGGCAACAGAACAGCAGTGTTTTTGGCTGTAAGATGTCCTGATAACAGCCGATTTAAACATCTATGGACCAACCAATAAAATAAAATAGTGGATCAGAGCTTTGAAGGCACCTGTGGTGCTTTTAAAGGTTTTTCTGTGCTTGATTCTTTGCAGCTAAATATCACAGCTTTTACCTGTGTAGACTTATCAGAATCAACCAGAAAAAGAACAAAGCTCGATTAACAATTAAAAACAAACACAACCAACAATTGTTAATAGAGCTTCAAATCCACAGTACTAAGATAAAGATTATTACTAAAACCATTAAAAGGTTTCACATCCCTGACTGCAGGTAAAAGATCCTCAGTGAACACAAACTCACAACTAATTGATCCACAATAATTATACCTGCGTTTGACATTGCAGAAAAAACTTCTACAAAAATTCTTCATTGTCATTAATTCATTTTAGTAAGACAAATTTGCCTTTGGTTAATTTACAGGAAAACTCCACACGGCCTTTTTAATTTAATTGTTTACATCTCTGTCAAGCAGAGAAACTGCCCTCATCCATGTTTTCTTTTTTTACTTTGAAAAGTCACTATTTCCTCTGGAAATATTTTTGGTTCTCTGCTCCAATTCTGAGTGTTGTATTCCACTTCCTATATCATCAAGCAGTACAGCTCTAAAAACACATTTCTTTCACTGGACACACTGACAGGATATTCAACAGTTGTTATTAGTGCATTTAAGAAAAGTCACCTATGTAGAAGTTGGTGACAGTTTTCATCTGCTGGTGCTTGGTGACCACATGGATGACAAGCGAGTTCCCAACCAGGCCGACCAGCATGATGAGGCCAAAGAAAGTGGGGACTAGCCATGCATCGACCAACAGTGGCAGCCCCTGGCCCTCCAGAGCCGCAGACTCATTGCATACAGACCCACAGTGTGAATCCTGGCTGGCTGCTGATTCCACCGTCATCTTCACAAATCAAAGCCAGGAATGTTTCTGTGGCACACAGAAGGATGAATAAAATACATAAAAAATATGAGAATTTGGTAGCATGTCAGCTAATGTTACTATAGTGTCTTTGATTCTGTCAGAGTCTGTATCTTTAAGAACACCATGCAAATGTATTACCCCCTCCCAAAAAAAAAAAAAACAATATATAAGTAAAAAGAGGTTAATAAAACTAGGAATTACAATAAAAATGTCCATTTAAATAAGTTGATAATGTATAATTTTTCTTTTGATTTCAACATAAATACTGACTCATTTAAATTTATGAAATAAGACAAAGCCAAGTGAACCAATACAGCAGATCAGTGAGAATTTTTTCTGTATATCAGGCTTTTCTTACCGGTGCTGTTTCATCAGTGTTCCTCTCTTTGGCCCCGTGTCTGTCAGTGAGGGGCTGCTCTTCTGTTCTCTGCAGGTCTGAGATGAAAGAACTGTTATAAACCTACATTACTGGGGATGGGAGAGCGTGATTGGAGGAGAGAGCAGTGATTTTCTTTATGTGAACACTTATGTGAGTGTTAGAAAAAGGGGGAGGGGTAGGAGCTTTAAAAGAAAATCTTCATCATCGCCTGTGATTATACAGGACAGGGTGCCCTGTAAGATGACTGCAGAAAGTTATTGTTCTTTTGTCATCATCCGGATGTTGTAGCCAGTGTTTGCTTCAGCTCAAACACAGTCCAACGTCACTCCACTATATTTGTTTTACCACCACTGGGCTCTAATTTATTACAGCAGCAGGGAAATCATAATGACTGGCACTTACCTACAAACCAAAATGAAAATGACTAAATCATGGAGGCAGCTGGGGGTCGTGGTGACAGTACAGCTCGATCTTTTGACTTCCATCATGGCCTCAGCTGCAAGGAGCAAATGGCAAACCTTTCCAATCAAGCAGCATGAGATTAAAGTGTTTGAATACAAAGGTGTCCTTTTCTGTTTTGTCAGTTGCTTGACACATTATCCTGACCAATGAACACAAAAAATATATCTCTTTATTTAGGATTTCTGAATACTTTCATCACAGTTTCTTACCAAAAAAAAAGTCAAGCAAATATTTAACTTTTTTTAAACACATCATTGCAAAAGTGAAGGAACTTACACTTCATTTATGTATATTAAACATATTCAGACTGGCTCAGCTGGATCGGCTCTCACTTTGGATGTGTGTTAAATTTAAAGCATGTTTAAATACACCTTTTTTGATATTTTCTGCAAGCTGGGTAACTAAATTGATATAAGTTATTATGTCTATCACAAACAATTAATGAGTAAAGAATTCAAATACAACAAGCAAACTGTCTTTGCTGGCTTTACTTGAATTTTATCATTTCTGGAACTTTTTTTGTTGTTTTTTGAGAAGTTTTCTCAGAGGTTTTGCAGACTCCAAATGTTTTTGAGGCACCTAAAAACTTCTTCCTCTGGAGATCCATCAAGTCCTCAAAGAACCACTCATTGGTTGGCCCTGGATCAGGATCAAGAAATGCAATGAGTTAAGGATCAACTACTGATCTATGATACTCTACAGATGCCTTACAGTGGGTAAGAATACAAGGCATTTACTACATTCTGTGATCAGAAAGGTGTTTTGTAACCAAACTTTACTTTATGTGTTGATAAATATTTACCGACTATCTGACCAAGAAGATAAGAAAAAAAGTAAAAAGATTAAAAAAACCCAATAAAACAAAACAAGCTAGTTTTTAGATTACGAGCTCACATTACCCTAAAATAATCCCTTTACCCATGGCCTCCATGGCTCACTACATGTCAAAGCAAGAGCTCATCTGTGAAACAGCTGTTCTGCTGTGAGTGTGTCATTATAGGACATTTACCCTCAAATAGGGCTCAAATCAGTGGGGAGCTGTAGGTGCCATTTTATTCACTGTATTGCGGTCCTGTAAATATGCAGTAATTTTATCTGTGTGGAAAAACGTTTTTTATTTTCTAGTTTTTAAGTTGTAACAAATAGTTTTATATAAAGAAGATATAATTTTTAATGTCTCTATATCTGAACCAAATAGTTAATAGTAAAGTCAATAAATTATAATTGTAACCCTAACCCTAAGTGGTTATTTGTACGGTATATTTCTGTGAGGCGGTAGGCCTACACCTGCTCAGGAATTTTCACACCCTGGCAATGTAAAAGTTATTATCAGTGACTCATGATTTGCAAAGCACTGATAAATTATTTAGGACTAATAAAGGCATTAGTTCCACTTTGTAAACTGTATACAACCTGTGCATACCATACTTCAGCTGTTTTTTGTGTCCATTATTAGTTATTATGTGTAAAGTATGCCCCCTAGTGTTCAACAGCAGGAAGTGCATTTCTTTAAGGATTGTGAGTATGTAATAATAAATATATATGGTGAAGGAAAGACAGCTACTTTCTTTTGTTTTTGCTGACCCATAATATGTGCTTAGAGTAACGGGACCAATAATAAACCTACATGGCAACAAATAGCCTATCTGAGCCTATCTGAGGCTGTTTGCATACCAGGTGTGAGGCCAGTCTGGTGAAATATTTTGTTTAAAAAAATGCTGCAAAAGTTCAAATTTGGCAAATGAAAGTTTCACAAACACATTAGAGATCACTCATAAAGACATCATAAACCAACCACTGTATTATGAAGACTAACTGTAAAATAGTTATGGTCCCCTCAACATATAGTTTTTCTTGAAGGAGAGCAGTAGGGAGTTGATGTGTATTTGCAAATGTAAAAAAAAATTGCTTAGTGACCGTTTTGTGGGAACTGTTTCTGCAGCATGCTCGGCGGTTCACAGGACTGTTGTTTGGTCCAAGCTTGCAATCCCAGGATGTGCGGCTGTATCTCATTCTTTTTAAGCTGTTCTCCAATTGAAGAAATTGAGTCAGAGGGAAGGATCTTAGACTTTTCCACCAGATGTGCAAGGATTACAGGATGTGCAGATGGTAAACTTGACTGCAGTTGTCCCCTCTGAGATGAGACCACTGCAGTGATGGAAGCAGGAACAGATACTGAGGCAGACAAACTCTCTCTCAGGTGATCCCGCCTCTTAAACTGACAGTTGGACAACTGGCTGATGTTTTCAGGGAGGACAGCTCTGGATCTTAAGGACCCACGAGTGTTAAAAATGCCTTCCTCTGTGGGTTTTAAGATGGAGAGGGGGTTGCTGATGATTCTGGGGTCAATACGTGTGGTGTCAGATAAAGGTGGTTTCATCTCAGCCAAAGCCTTTAACAACTCTGAAATCTAGGTAAAGAAGCAAAGGGCAAGTTTTATAAAAAAAAGACACAAAGAAAACATGTCATCACTGTATTTGAACCACAAC
>JAPZDY010000022.1:12265498-12276785 GCA_029783645.1 Ctenochaetus hawaiiensis
TCATCATGACGGAAATTTTACGACCCTGTCTGTCAAAATGACGGACAAGTAAAACATCTAGCGCAACGTCTGGTCTGTACACACTTAAAGTTTTTTTTGTTTGTTTTTTTTAAATGGCTAAAGCCTCACAAACACTTGTCTCAAAAGAGTAAAAGTGCCTGTTTGCACAAAATGACTCTTCTACTACCACACTGAGAACTGAGACTTTAAGTTTTCTAAGATGAGAGAGCTGGCAAAGTCCACTTCCATAAACATTAAGAGTTGAATTTGTGTCCTTCTTTTTTACTCATACATTTGAGTGTTCTTACATACTGACAAAAGGCATTCTTCCATTAACGCAGAGCACAAGAGGATAAATTTTAAGATTCAGAGGAACACAGCATCCTGCTGGCTGTATAAATTACTCACATATTCTGGCTTGTCCTGCAGCAACAACCTGATTTTGTTCACAGCTGATGGAGTCTAAAGAAAAGACAACAGCAAATTAAGAGTTACAACTCAAAGCAACAATATTAATTAGATTCAAAAGGATACCAGTATTTTGGCAAAACTATGACTGTTAAGAACAGCAGAATGATGATAGAGGAGTATACTTTGGTGCTGGTTAAAGTTGCAAAGGTTGCTTGATACTGATATAGATCCATGAAATCCCAAGACTGTTATTTTATTGAACTAACAAAAATAAATACTTGGCAAGTGCAAACTCAATTGATTTTCCTTTTTGGTAAGTAACCACAGACAGCTACCCACCACGCTTGCAGGTAAATGCTTGTACCAAAGCAGTAATTTAGTGAAAAACTATGCTGCGAGTCTCTACTCTGTTGGTGTCATTCATGGAGGCATTGCTTTAGTCTTGTTGTCTGCATGACTGTGTAAGAGACTAGTTTTCACACAGGGAAAGTATGATTGACAGCATTAGTTCTCCTAGAATTCCCTTACTGACACAATATTGAATGTAACTAGGGCAGGACCTTGTGAATGTGAATCATATAGATTTTGGAGGCATTGGCAATAACCAGCTCCACTAACACTTCAACTTGTCTGAAATGAGCAAGAACCTAATCACAATAGAAGCCACAAAGCTTCTATTGTAATTAAATGAATGTAGAGGCAGAAAACAAAGATTTTGTAGGGGCAGAAAACATAGATCTCAGTGTTGTTGGGCATTTGGGAGACCAAGGTGAACTCATTAGCCACATGGTGCTAATCCTTTAAAGCTGGTGTGTTTATCTGCATGTTTGAAACTGTAATGCTGATGCCAAATGCCAAGTACATCCCAACTGTGTCACAGCCTTGAGATGTTTCATAACTTTATTAACAACAAAATATAACAGTTAAGTTTAAAATTTAACTTTAAGGTTTTTGAAGAATGTGTGGCTGACCTAAAGTAAAGACCTAAAGACAAGTATTTAAAACCAGGTTTTAAATGTTTGTTCTTTAAATATTAATTTAAAAAAAGGTGTAATGGCTCAGCACAAAATTCACAATTTCTTATCATTCATTATCATAGGAAGTTAAGTCATGTCATGTGAACGCATCTTTTGGTAAAATGTATGTTTATCTTTGTCCTTAGTCCCTAAAAAAGTAAAAACAAAAGCAAAATACTGTGATGACACATCATCTGCAGCTGCCTAAGTTTTGAGGGAAGTCCCACTTATTTCTGCTTACTTCAGCATACTATGTTTATCAGCTCAGGACACCATACACACATTATCTTGCAACAGCACTGCAGAACTCGTCAACACGATGCTCACCATCAGAATATTTTTAGCCCGCCCATAACAATCCATGACTCTGCACAGACAACTTGCTATCCTTTCTGTGCTCACGGATATATAAATGTCTAGTAAGTTTAATAGTAACAAGGAGTGGAACTATTTGAGAAAGCAGATGTATAATGTCTCATGTCTTGGGGGCAGTTTTAAAGGCATAAATGAAAAATATGTCACAGACCTAATATCCAGAATTTTCCTGAAAAAACAGAACATAACAAAACAAAATGTATAGTAATAATACAAAAGTAATCCCTTTACATCATCACTTATAACAGTAGAAGTGTCTGATGGTGTATTTATCTACACAGACCCTGTATTCTGCCTGTATTTTCTTCTTTTCATTATAATTAACTGAGAAGCACCAAACTATGACAGCACACAGTCAGGATTACAGAATACAGAGTTGGATTTCGTTAAGTTTAAAGCTTGTATTTTCACCCAGCTGTGCTGAAATTATTCCTTTTAAAGTTGTCGGTTTTATTATCGTCAAGAGGGACCAAATATTAAAGGAACCAGCAAGGGACTATATAGTATATTTCGGCCTTTACAACATTGATTTGCTAATTCTCTTTAAAAAATTGTTTTAGTGATATTCTACGGTGGGGTAAAACTGGCGTACTGAAGTATAACGTTATCATTTTCTGTAGTCATAAACGCTGCGCGTTAAATGTTTTATCTCATAATATACGACCTTGTTGAATTCGACACTTGTTTTTTTGTTTCCAAAAGTATACTAACATTAGGAGCGTTATCTTAACGTTATGAGTCCAAAAATTTTTATGTAGCAGTTAGCTTTATGCACTGAAGTGGCTGTTAGCGGACAGAGCACTCACTAGCATATTCTAGAATGTTAGCAAGCTTCGCCTAACGTTCTTGGGAGCAACATTAGCATCTCTAAGTTAGTTAAGCTCAGGGCACTTACGATCTTACAATTTACAGCGTCATGCTTATATAATCTCAAATAAGTGTATATCAGATAATCTAAGCTCACTAAACGATAATGTCAATGATATTGTAAAGAAAGGGGTAACTTACGCTGCCAAGTATAACGTTTACGTCACAGATAGTTAGCTAACGTTAGCGGTCTGGATCACGTAACATCGCAACTACGTTACATGACAGCCGCCAGTGTTAACGCCACAGTTTCTAAATTAACTCACCGAACGAACGGACATATTTAGGAAATAAGTTTGTAAACACTGCATAAACTTACCAGTGTCAGTGCGGCTCTTGTTGGCAGTATTTTTCTTTTGCTGACCGCTCGGACGGTCGCTCGCACCATGGAGGCAGACATATTGCTACAGTTAAAATCACAACATTTAACTGCGCAAGCGTGTAAAAATTTGCTAAACGCCCACCAGAGAAGCTACCTGTTTTATGATTGGCTAAGATAATGACGGACGGGAGCAGCAGCTAATCAGGTCACGATTAAGAGCCTACAAAGCTGCACTGTACAATTGCTGGTTCTCATCAGTCTTAATTCGAAATGACTGACGGCAAAGCAGATGCGGTTACTAAACTGGCAGAAGAAATGTTAGCTCTGAACCCTAGACAAGAGTCTGAGTTCAAGAAGAAGGTTCAGGAGGTAAAGAAAAACAAATCCAGCAAGGGCAACCGTTTGACCCCTGGAGTAATATATGTGGGCCACCTGCCACTCGGACTGTTTGAACCTCAGCTAAAATTTTACTTCGGACAGTTCGGTAAAGTTCTGAGGATACGACTGTCCAGAAGTAAAAAGACTGGGAGAAGCAAAGGCTACGCGTTTGTGGAGTTTGAAAGCGACGAAGTTGCCAGGATTGCTGCAAATACCATGAATAATTACCTAATGAAAGAGAGACTCATCAAATGTTACGTGATTCCACCTGAGAAGATGCATGAGAAGTTGTTTGTTGGTTCTCACAAGGAATTCACTAAGCCCTCACATCCTGCTGTGGCAAGATATAATAAAAAACACACAGCAGAGCAAATGACCAAGCTTAAAGGAAAACTCCTGCGTAAGGAGTCAAAACTCCGCAAGAGACTTGCAGCACACGGCATCAACTATGACTTCCCTGGATTTGCTGCCCAGGTGACTCCAAGGGAAAAGTCGTGTGAGTCCATGGATGCATCTATGTGTAGCGGTGACACCACACTGGTCTGCACCCCTTCTTTTTTTGAAAGAAGAAAGGCTATGGTCATAGATGATGATGCAGATGATGAAATTGTCATTAAGATGCCAGCTGCAGAGGAAGATAAAAAGTGTTTTTCAGAGGAGGAGGGAGACAGTGACAATGAATCTGGCCCTCCACGTGAAACTCAAGAGATGCACTCCAAAGAGAGATACAAGTGGAGAACCTTCGGATCTGGGGCAAGCATTGACCAGGCTTCATTGTCCAAGAGAGGAATAGGTAAGATGCAATCAGGGTCAAGGGGTGCACAGAGTCCTGCATGCAGTGATGACACCACACCTGTCTGCACCCCCTCTTTCCCGGAGAAGAGGGTGGCCATGGTTATCGAAGAGGATGAACAAAGTGACATGAAGGATGAACAAATTGACATGAAGATACCAACAACAGAGGAAGATGACGAGTGTTCCTCAGAGGATGAAGAAGACCGTGACAATGGGGAGGATGAGGACGATGAGTCACAAAGGGGATGAACCGTCTGTTGAGAATACTGAGATGCACTGAAAGCCTGTTTATTTGTTCATTTAACAACCGTCACTGTACCATGCGAGCTGTTCTGGTTTGACAGTGACACTGTTTGCAGCTGTTTTGGGAAGCATGCACAGCATTCAGGGTAGTGAACCTGTTGTCAAGTTGTCTCGTTGTTCAATTGAAGCTCTTTTAAAATATATATGTGGATATTGTCTACAGTAACAAGTTTGAATGTATAGAAACAAATTATTGCCTCTTTGTTCAACATATGTTGTTGGTTGACAGGCCTTACCTGGCTGTTACATTAAAGATGATGCAGTGAAGTCAGTTGCTGTCTTTTGTTGAATGAAAACAGGATTTTGGTCACTTCCGTGGCTTGAAATATCCTGTGTTGTGAAGTTTAAGCCCCATGTGCAGGGTGTGTACATTTTGTTCAGTATGTTCTGTAAAACCTCCCTTTTTCAGTCTGATTTTTGTATTGGCTTACAAAAAGTGATAGAAACTTAAAAGCCTGACCTCAAGGATGGTGAGCTTTGTAATGATTTTTTTTTTCCTGAAAAGGGCTGGTTTTTGAATTTCTTTCTTTTTGACAGAACTTAATTAAAATGGTTCAGGATTCCAATTTTATCTCTTTATTAATCTGTTTTTAAAATCAAGGTTATCTTTTCAGATGTGTAATTTTTAAAATTCCTTACTCATGTCAAATGTTATGTCAGGCTAGTTCTCAAATGACAACATTCTTTCATTTTCACAGTCATCCACTCATTATCCTGTAGTCAGTTTGAAGTGCAGCAGACTGCTAATGAATTCTCATTGAAGCTATTCTGTTCTGATAAACAGGTTGTTCAAGAAGAAATAGCAGTTAGTTACATTAATGACATACAGCATGTGAATACCAGTGAACTCACCCCAAATACTGGTTGTTGTAAAAATTGAAAAAAAAAATTGAAAAAATGTTCAAATACGAGCCTAAAGAACTAGCCTAACTCTTCCATTAGTGTATCTACATAATGTTGCCTCTGCTAGATTGTTGACAGCTTTTTTTTTTTACATTTCATTTATCTTGTCTAACTGATCACTTTAAAAATTTGCAAGATCTTCTTACATGCTTTGTCCAGCAGTTATCATAAAAGATACCACATCCAGTGACCAGGGTGGACCGAGGTCAGTCTCCCTGACTGAACAATGATATGAACAATCATGTTCAAAGAAATAATCCACACAGAGATTCATTTCAGTTTAATGAATTCTTTGAGACACAAAATGGTTTGTTAGCCAACCTGTCCTGGCAGGATAAGGGTTCCTTAATAACAAACTAAACCTTCCATTTGAGTCCAACAAAAGAAATGCAATGAGGCTGGCATTAAAATAAAGCTACTTTAAAATGAGAAACTTGATTACAATAACATCAACAACACATTTCTTCTGTAAAATTCATCCATATTAGGACAACAATAAAGCCAAACAGTCCATATTTGAAACTGATGATAAGCAGGTCTTTGAGACATTAACTAGCAGCAACGTAATTCAAGGGCTTGGACCCCTCACAGTGCAGCTACCAATTTGTGGCACATTACAACAAAATCAAGCCTTTTTGTCAAATAAATACATTTTCTCTCCGCTGCGCTGAAATTACCTATAGTTCAGCTTTAGAACAAGTGAGCAGTGTTTACACCAGTGTACACAATTAACGCTGAGTGTAAGCATGAAACTTTTTGTCTACTTTCCTCAACTATATATTCTTGCTCCATAGTTATGACACTTCCCAGCACGTGTGGAGACAGAGGCCAGGGCAAGCAGAGAAAGTACAGTTGTACTGTCCTACCCTTCACACTAAAGGCAGTGTAAAGGGTAGGAAAGTATGCATCGATGAAACAGAGGTGAATCAGCAGTTTGAAAAAATAAAACAAAGGTCTTGAAAAATATCTACAGCGTAGCTTCTTTAACGCAGAGACACACAAACACACAGTGACATACGGTAAGTAGAGCTGCTTTCAAGGCTGAAGGAGAGACGGACTGATGAGCGTCAGTGCAGAGGACAAATTAAACAGGATTTAAAAGAAATCAATAAAATAAGGCTCCTGGCCATTATGAAAAGGGACGCTGCCATTCAAAAGTTTTTTAACAACCTACATTGTAATTTTTGGTAAAATCTAAAGAAATACTTGCAAATTTATCCTAAAAATCTTATTATAAAATAAGAAATAAATTTACGGATAAATGACTTTTTGGTTGAATTTTAAATGGCCATGATCTTGATAACAAAGCAGACAACATACCATCACCATGTCTTTTTGTTTTTATAGTTGTAGCAGTGTTTACAAACACTAGATCTCACCTGACTGTGAGGACTGTTGAGTCTATAAAAATAATATTTAATATGTTGTCTGCAAATAAGACGTCATTACGGTTATCAGGATTTAAACTATTTACTGTTAGAGATATAACAGCGACTTCTCAGTTACTTACATTTTCTAGTCTTAGAGATTTCACCCTGGCTCTGCAGTGACATTGCTTTAAATGTTTTTAAAAAAAAACTTGACTGGCAGTGCAGATAAACAAAGACATGAGGTGCATGCATAATGGCTTGTCTTACTAGAATGAAAGCGTTAAAAACATCCTCTAAGGAGGAGAGTTTATGGGGGAAAACAAAACAAAACAAACAAAAAAAAAAAAACACCACACATAAAAAGGCCCTATTGGCTTCAAGTGAAGGCGTCCTGGCTTTGGCTTTTTAATGGGCTCCCAATGGCCCAACAGTCCCATTCAAATTTAAGGGTTTCTGGACTTTGGGTTGCTGTCTGCCTGGACAAGAGTAGAAGCTCACGGTTTGTGTTGCCACAGCTACTGCTCATTCCACTGGGCTCTTCATGTGACCAGAGCGACCCATATTTCGGCAGGCTAAACTACCTGAAACAAACCAGAATGCAGTTGTCAGTATTTATTCCAAAACATAACTTTTCATCCTGCATTTGTCACTTTTCTAAGGTAAACAGTAATCGGGCTAAATGACAGATTGCCTCATCCTGGCAAACTGAATGCTGTATTTGCTTTATTTGCAACTGTATTTGCACAAAATCAGTCAAGGTTACAAGCATAAGTGCTCACAGAAAATTTTCTTTGCATAGGAAACAACAGAAAAAAAACAGAAGCTAAACTTAAGCCAAAATGTGAACAAGTGTTCCCTGCAGAGTCCAGAGGAAGATGGATGAACCTGAGCCTGCTCTGAAGATTCCCTGCTCTCATGCTCTATCCTTACCAGCCCTAAACAAGACAGTTCACCCCAAAAAAAAATAGTGTCAAAAGCCTTTGCTGAGACTAATTCTCTTGTAGGAAGGATAAAGAGCACATTTTGAACACATTTCACTTGCTGGGGTTGGGCATATGGGGAAAATAATTCAAACACTGGCTTTGTGTGTGCAGAGTGGGAAGTCTTAAAAAAAAAAGAAAATGTTTTTATGACAAGTAGATTACTTTAAAATACTGCCTATATTTCCATACACAAATTAAACAATACATTTTAAAATCAATTCAATGTCAAATTAGCTATTCAATAACAGTTAGGGGATGAATCTTTGTAACAGTTAGTGAAGGTGAAAAAATGGTGCATTTACATACCTGCTTGTGGACTCAATATCACATTTTGTTGTTTTCTCTTCTTCTTCTCTTCTAGTATGGGTGAACCCTGAAAAAAAGTAAGAAACAAGGGCACAGGTGTAGCACTGTACATAGTCTACCATAGTAATATTAAAGATACAAATCTTAAAAGAATATTTTTCATGAACATCACAAACTGAAGTCGTACCTGTCGTTCCTTATCTCTCAAATTCCTCAAGTGGGCTGAAGATGGGGAGGAAAAGCTCTCTATCTTCACATTACCTGCCAAATGACAATTCAAGATTACAAGGAAGCTAATTACTTCGATGTTCAATAACTTCTTGTGCTTTGTATTTTTAATCAAACAGAAAGTAAAGAAAATTAATAAACAGAAATGTCACTTCTACCATGGAGATCACAGATGTATCTTCAGGAGAGGCTTACAGTGCAATTGTAAAAACACAAAATTCGAAACATGACATGAACCTGCAGGGCTTCTATACAGATGACAGTCCTTCTTGATGTGAGCACTTGATCCACACAGGTAGCAGCAGCGCATCTCCAGTCCATCTCTTTTCTTCCAGTGCTCATTCTTTTGCCTGACTTGATCCTTGGCATCCTCTCCAGCATCCATTTTGTCTCGCAGATGCTCTGGCTTTCTGTCCCTCCTATGCTTGGACCTGATATTATGCAAAAATGTACGCTGACACAGGGTGCACACGTGACAAATTTAGGTGTTTTCTCTTTTCTGGAATAATACCTACTTTTTACGCATGGGACAGTCTTTCATGAAGTGGCCGATCTTGCCACAGATTCGGCAGCAGCGGTCATTTGGAGCCACTTCTCCTTCAGTGAGGACTTCAGGGTCAAAAAAATACTCCTGCAACAGATTAACAAGTAATACAGTTTCAGTGCTTGAATAATTCCACCACAATAAAGAAAATGAGATATTAAGACAAACTCCCTACCATCTGACTGGGATACACAAGAGGAAAGGCTTTAATTGGTGTGCCAAACAGTGTTCTGCCATTAATGAAAGCCTTCATGATGAAGTTAGTCACTGTTTGATGACAAAATAAGACAAGAAAATGTATGTGTAAAAATAAAAGAAAAGAGGACAAGACATCCAAAACCAAAGGAATGAGAAGACAGATCAAAACAGAAATAGTCATACTTTTCCTGGACAGACCAGCACCGAGATTGTGGTTCAGATCGAAAGGATCTGTAATATGAACAAAGAGAAAACAGCTCAATTTAACAATATTTCTAAGCAGCAAAACACAAGTGATTTCAGTAAAGAAAACAATCAAACTAGATTAATCATTAATGCAATGATACGCATTCAATGAACTTGACTGACAACAACATCTAATACTAACTCTTCAAGTACTGAAATAATTTCAGCAGCTTGTGTTGTTGGGTTGGTGATTAGTTTAAACAAAGACACAACATCTGTTGCATCTGTCTAGTTGGATAATAACTTAAATACTTGTGTGTTTGATATACCATTTTATTGTTTATGTCTGGACCCCGAGTTTGTCAAACAAGCTGACCTTCAATGACAATGTACTTGGATGTCCACTGCTTGTTGAAGGTGGTGAGGCGGCCATGCTGACGGATACACACAACATGCTCTCTGAAGTCAAAGTCCTCGGTATAAAAGCGGAGCAGGCCGAGCCACAGCTCCCCCACCGACTCAGTGTTCCTCCCATTCTGTGGCCAGCGACTGGGCTGCAAGATTGACATGTTATTAAGACATGGTGTGACGTGCATATTCTCTTAAATGTTACAGTTTAAGTAAGATTACAAAATACTCACCAGTGTCTTTAAATCATCAAAGAAGTAAACGTTCCAGCCATCAACCAGCACCTCTGGCTTTTTTTTCCCATCGTAAATCTGCAACAGACAGATAACTGAGAAGCTGAAAATTTGAAATGTTCATTACAAAAATGACTAAGAAGAAACAAAATTTGAATCTTTTATTTTAAAAAAATGTCATTTATACCTCTTGAAGCACAGGGATAACTGGTGGATTCCTTTGCTGGAGGAAAAACAGCACCATGAGGGTGTAAGCGTAGGATGACAGGCTGCCACGTGAAGCATCCCCAATGTCACACATCTGTAATAGGATGAAAAACAAAAACACAAAAAACACATAACAAAAACCTCCCACAATTGAAATGTAACATGTAAAATATAATATCACTGGAAATTTTCCAAAACCGCTTAGCTTTGAGTGTGTAAAGCATACTCACTTTGGCAAAAACCTTCATGACATAACAGAGGATCTTCACTCTCCTGTCGATGGCAGCATATGAAGCTAGCAGGTGTGTGTTGTGCAGGGCCTAAAACAAAAGAAATACCGTTTTCTTAAAGCACAACAACATGAGTTATGCAATAGCAAAATAAAGGCAAAGAGAACCGGAGAGGAAAGAGAAAAATCCGTACCAGAGTGTTGTACAGGCTAATGTCTCCCTCCAGGCCAGTGCGATTATGGTAGAACTTGACGATGGGTACTTTTGCTGTCGTAATGGGCAGGATGTTCTTCAAACCTGAAACAAGGTGCAGATTTTGAAGTAAGTTGTAGAGACCATGACATTTTCTGTTTTTCCACAAATTTATCTACATCATGTTTTACAGGGATATTTTAAAATTACTGATTCAACTCTTACTTGACCATCAGCTTTCCTTAAGCCTGGCTCACACTACAGGATTTTAAAAATCTTATAAGATTCTAAAATCAGGTTGTATCACAAGCATAAGGAGAATCTTATAAGATTATCTTCTCTTAAATCTTAAACCCGCACACACTACAACATTTGAAAATAATGACCAGCACACACTACAAGATTTCATCGAGATCATCGGACCAGAGAGTGACGCACCACGTGATCTACGTCATCTCACAAGGAAGCGAATGTAAACAAAAGCACAAAAAATTAAGCCTAGTGCGGTACTGTTGGCTGTAGCCATTATTTGCAGTGAAAAAATTTCACTTCCGGTCCCACCTAGGTGGCTCTCTCTGATTGGCTATTGTCATCCTCAGCGAAAATGAGTGGCGTTATCATCCCGATAAAAATCAAACATGTTTGAAAATTATCAGGGTGCCTCCAATTGTCGGGAGGGCCACTCTTGGGGCTTAAGATTGATCCGTGACCTGCTCACACTAGAAGATAATCGGGGCCGAACATCGGGGCTGATCTTGGTCTCAGACCCATGTTCATCCCCAATTGTCAGGAAGGCCGAATCACGGTAAAATCGGCCGAGAATCCTGTAGTG
>JAPZDY010000022.1:12277307-12291545 GCA_029783645.1 Ctenochaetus hawaiiensis
AAATAGGATGCAAAATCATTGCATGCCTTAGTAGACAGTAGTTCGGGAGGGACAGATGCTGATGGGTTAGTCAGTCTATCTACTACAGTAAACAGAGTACGTGTGTTGTTGCTGATTCTATTGATTTAAGCGTCCCATGTTGTTGTTTATTTAATTAGATTTTTTAGTTTGGTCAAATTTGGTTGATTTTGAGTTAATATATGTATTCTGAACTAACACACAAGGTGCCTTCTGTTGAGCTCATTTGAACAAGGTCATGACACTGAGTAAAAGAAAAACTAGTAAATGTTCGGATAGGAGGTACAACTCATTACCATTGATGTAACTACCTCTAACACAAAATACTCATGCAATCACACAGTACTCACTGTAGCACTGCTCACAGACTTTGTTAAGGACACTGAGAAACTCCGGTGTTAATGGGGGCAAAGGATCCAGCTGCACTTTCTTGAAATCTTCTGGGCAGTCTTTCTTCAGATGTCCATCACGCTTGCACAAGCTGCACACGACCATGTGGGACTAACAAAAATGGAACGCAGTTTCACTTAGATGATGCACAGTATGAAGCTTATTTTGCCAAAGTAACACTTCCACAACACAACTGATCACCACACAAATTTATAAAGATTACTTTGTCTTCTAGCACATTAAAATGAACAATTCTGCTTTTAAAGCAGGTTCTTATAAATATTGTTTGCACAGTGAAAACAAACATGAACCCAATACTTACCTTCCCTCTGGTGAAAGCTTGCCTGGTGAACTCATAGGACAGTTTCCTCTGTTTCTGGTTATTTTCTGGGCTCTCATCTTTACTTGTATCCTTTGCAGAAGAAGGTGAGAGACTCACAGGTACTAACTCCACCTCCTCCTCCTCCTCCTCGTCCTCATCATCATCATCCACTGAACCAGGTTCATCCAAATCTGGACCCTCCTCATCAGACAAAAGCTCTTCCCCAGAGATTTCATCTACCAGGAAAATCTCCTCGTCCTCTGTGGTGAAGCTGTCCAAGTGGTGTCTGTTACCGGTATCTGCATCAATATCCACATCTTCATCGTCCTCTTCTTCATCCTCGTCCTCAGAGAGACTGCTTTTGCAAAGGTCCACCTTTTCATTCTCTCTCTCTTCATCGGATTCACTGTATTCTTCAACTTCCTCCTCTTCCTCAATAATGCAGTCAGAGTCTTCGGGACCATTCTCTACAGCATGTTGAGACTGAATGCTGAGAAGACTGAAACCTGAAACGATCTCTTCATTTAATGACTTCGGGTTTTGCTCTTTAATAGGTCCACGTTGTGCCTTTGTCTTGTGACAGGCAGGTGGCGTGTTTAGTGGCAGTGCAAAGTACTTGTATGTGGTTTTGAGGCAGTGGAGGATGTACTCGAACATTTGCGGGCTGTTCACTGAGCGGGCCACGTTTCTCTTCACAGCAAATGGGTCTGAAAACAGAAACTAGTTATAAGACAAACCATGTATGTGTAATCGATTTTTGTGTTCAACATATGTGATCATGATCATTTAAAAATCTATAGACTTGTATTAACAAATCTAGGCTTAGGTGGCATTTAGAGCTTCTTAATTTTTAAAATAATAAAAAGTATAATATGTCTAGTGGTAACCATGATAGAAATACATTCTAAGTATGGAAATGGAAAAGTGCCATTCCAGTTGATTGCTGCTTGTCTGTCTCAATCTGGGCATGAGCATGGGTCCATAAGACTTTGGTACTGTTAAAACATTACTATCAAAACAAAAGGAACATGACAATAGAATTGATTTTGTGTGTTTCTGCACTTTTTTTAACTAAGTTATCAATGCATTGAAGTAATGGATGATTTTTTCCACTTTGCACAAGCAAAAAAATTCAATCACTCACTACAAATGAAAAAAAATTTCTGACCTTCCACAGCGATGCGTTTCTTTGGCCAGTCTTTCATCTCTCTGGATAGAACGGTATTGGTCCGCACACTGATCACATTGTCAGCTATGTTGAACTCCAGTGAGTAAAAGCGAAGCATTTCTACCCAGAGAAGCCCAACTTCCACAGGTGGGTGAGGGCTCTGAAACACCAGCGGCATCTACAAGGAGACACATCAAGAGAAAATATACTTTCAGATACTCATTAGGATAGTGAACTAAAATACCATATTATGCGCATTGTTGCTAACCTACTTAACCACACATGTATTACTTTTAGTTTCCAAAAGCATATCAGATTCTTTCCTGAAGCATTTCTTTTTCTTTGCTGCTGCTTTTTAATATGAAAAATGAAAGTGTTTCAGCTATGAAAAACGATTTCATCATAAATCTTCTTGTGTGTTCCACAAATACATACATGCACTATATTAGAGTCTTCAAGATTACCTTTCCCTTAATACAAGAGGCCTCTGATGGCTGTGATGATTCTTTGGAGGAAGGGGTGTAAGCCCAGTGTAAATATCCATCCTCAACATGCGTGAGATTAAAGTCTGACAGCCTGCTGAGTGAATATACCTTTATCTAAAGACAATCAAATGATAGATTAGTTTGTAGTGAAAAGGACAAACAACAGAAAATGCAAAAAACTTATAATTTATGTTTTATTTCAGGCTATGTATGAAAAGAAATTGACACCTCTTGTTTAAGGTAGGTGGGCAGGAGAGGCTCTTTGCGCTGTTGTAAGAAGTAGATGACCATGAGAGCGAAAACATACGGCGGCAGCCCCCCTTCCTCTGCTCGGTCGATCACACAGAGCTAAGCAAGAAGCATGAACAACACATTAAAAACAAAATCTGATGTTATGAAGTATATGTTGCAACAGCTCAGGGTCCCTGCTGGAAATGTACCTGAGCCCAACGTCTGAGGCCCAAAACCAGTGGGAGAAGAAGATGCTCTTGACTGGATAGAGCAGACAGATAGGTGGTGGTTTGGAACGCGTTTTCATTCCCAGCACTGACTTTGCAGACGAGGCCACTATTGAGAGGAATAACAGATTTAGTTTTCATGACTTTATTACTTGCATGTAGTATGATGATGATAGGAATAATCGTCTTTTTTCTTTCTCCACATGTAAAAAAAAACCAATTCTGGTACTTTCATAATGTTTTAATTAAAAGTCAACCTGAACATCTCAAAGATAGTGGCATCAGATCAAATCAGTTTGATTTATAAAATCTGACATGCAAATGAATTAACCAAGTATCTGTAAGAGACACCCACCTTTTTTTCTCTTTGCAGATGACCACAGGCACCCTGGCATGAAAATCAGCTTCCAGATCAATGAAGAGGGCTGACGACACAAAAACATATTACATTCATAACATCCACAACAATCCAGGGCATGACTGACGTTCCTAAAGTGAGATTTTTTCACAAGTAAAATCTTGCATTTAAATGAATGAGAGGTGACTCACGGCTCACAGAGAGGCTCTCCTTGACCAACAACAAGACGTCTGGCTGATGCATCTGTGAATACATTCCATTTTCAAAGCCTTTATACAACATAAATACGATATAAAAAGGACATTAGAATGTCCACATTGATGAGACAATCACCTTTAAAGCTTATAATACAACAAATGCAATACACAAATGCAATAATGGCTGATGAAATATTTTGCTAATCTACGTCAAAACTGTCCCCATAAAGTCACACTGAAGCTGATTCACTTTGACTAACAACAGTAAACTGCTCTGAAGGTGAAATATGTTATTTTATATAACATCTTATCATGCTGAACTTCATACTGTGGCCTGAACTTTGTAAAATTAAAACTTAAATTTTGCTTAAGAGGTTTGGGACTGTTTTCAAATTTGTGAAAAAACGTCAACAAGTCTAAAGTCCGTAGTGAACAAAAGGAGAAAAATATGTAATTACACAATAAAACTCATACAGGGCTACTCACATGAGGCGGATACTGAATATCAATGTTGACATCTGAATCCTTGAATCCAAATTTAGTGCAAGATGATCCATATAGCCTGAGTCGGATCTCTAGAGATGAAAAAGAGAAAGAGCATACATAACTCACAGAATAATGAATTGATGTAAAACATATAAACCAACAGCTTGTCTGCTACAAAGAAATATCTGCTTCAGGACAAATTTAGCTCACATCTTTACATTTTTTCCTTAGGTGACTTACCAGGAAGGACGGTCAGAAGGAGGTCTTGCATGATGAAGACAACACATTTTCTCCTCTCAACATCATCGTCATTCATCCCATGTTCCTGGACAACAGCCTGTAGTGCATCACTCACTGCACTGATCTGCTCTGGTCCAGGTGGCAGAATCTCAGTTAGCATAACCTGCTCCTGCCTCTCCTGTTAGCAAGCAAGCAAGCAAACCAAAACAAACACACACACACACACACACACACACACACACACACAGGCAATGAGGTTCATCAAGGTCTTAATGCATGACAACTTTCGTCAAACAATGACTACAGAGTTGCATCATTTAATGTAATCACATAAACTGTGATTTCTATATTAAGATAACTTCTCACCTTGGCCTTCTTCTTGTGTCGTTTGTCTCTGATATGCCTGTAAGCATCAGACAGAGATTCCAGGAGAATCTCACACAGAGCACAGGTGTAAAGTGCAACAGGATTGCTGTGGGACCTCTGGACCAATTTAAAAAAGAAAAAGGTTCAGACATGAGACAACGGCTGCAATAATAACTCTAGTTTGCGAAACAGTGCCTTATCAGATTTAACTACAATAAAAAAAGTTGTAATGTTATTAACTTTTTAAACAACTGATTAATCCAGTGATTGTTTTCTCAATAAATCCACTGATGTATTCATTGACAAAACATCCAAAAAACAGAGTAAAATTTAAGTCCAATAACTAATATTAATCGACTTTATTGTAAAGCCCAGTGAAGTGGCAAATACTTACATTCGTGAAACCTGAAACCAGCAAACTTTTGCATTTATGCTTAAAGAATGGCCAAAACAATTTCTCAATTCTCCAAATATTTGCTGTTTAATTTTTTCCATCAATTAAGATAAGCCACTGCAGCTCTAAGGCAAATACATATAAAGCAAATGTATGTACTACCACATTAAGAAGCCTATACCTTCTTCAAAGAGTAGATCTCATCTTTGTTGAGCCGCCTCTCTGCTTGTCTTTGGCTGCGCTGGTCTTTGGCTGAGAGTAAAGAATCTTCAAGGACTCTGTTCTCTTCAGCAAAAGCTTTCTTCTTATTTCTGTTTCTCCGTCTTTTCCCTTTGGAAATTTAGGAGTCAAAAATATCTTAATTATATTGTGGAGATACTGTTAAAAATAATATGAATATGTTGTGTCATGGACAATGGAGCAAGCGATTACAGTTAGCCTCAAGGTAGATATTTATCTACAGTACATCTTTATGATCATGCTCAGAGTTGCAGGGGAGTAAAGAATCACATCCTTTTTTTAAAGCATCCCTTTATTATAGGGTGTCAATTAAGACTTCTACTTCTCTTTTTTAGTTTTATTTTAGGAAGGAATTTTGTTTTAGCTTTCACTCTTGTTCCAGTGTCTGCTTCCCAAATCCTCACCTGATTTATTAGCACTGCCATCAGTGGCTTCCTTCCTTTCCTGCTCCCTGTCATCCTTTGGACCTTCTCCCTGTGAGCTTCTCTTCCAGTGCTGCTGCGAGCGCTCTCTCCAGTTATCCTCTCGACTCCCACCACTAGTCTCAGGACCTGAGAACCACCGGGTATCTTCCTTCTGTGAGGGGCTGTGAACACCTCTGAATCCACTAGGGGAGTAGCTCATTGGTCCCAGTCCTCCTCTCTTGGGACTGGCCCGGTAGTGCCCAGTCTGATTCTTGCCCTGCTGACCTCCCTCTGATCTGAAATTCTGTCCTCGACCCTGGTCCTGGGTCCTCCAACTATCTGTCTTGTCTGCTGCTGCTGCTCCCCTCTCCCAGCCACCATGTCTAGCCCGGTAAGGCCTGCCCGAGTTTTCCATGGTTCACTTATGCTAAAACTGCAGGATGAAATTTACAGTTACAACAAAAATAGCCACTGAGTAATCAAAACATTGCTGGTAGAAACTGTATGCCAACAGGATCATCTACCTTACTTTTAACTTAGATGTGAGTAGATGTCCTTTTTTTAATAGCATGTCACTTTAGTTGCCTTTGAGTACCTTTAAGCAGAAACTTTGACAGGTTGCAATTGCTCCAAAGTCTCAAAACACATCATGCAATTCAGACCAGACTGCTACCACACTTTGCAGCTGAACATAAGAAAGCCACAATTTGACCTCAACGTCTGCTTCACGAGGTTAAGCCAAAAGATAACAATTAACTGACAATAAATGTCATTAGTTTCGTGTATCAAAATCATTTGACTTTTACAAACTCTGGTTGACCGTTAACCGACCGTTCTTGGCTGTAAACGTTAACAGTTTTACATTAAAGATTTTTTCCCTGTGGAAAAACTAACGTTTTCATTAATGCCTCTCATATTTCCGCACCTGTCACTAATATGATATCACAGTTAGGTTAGGTTAATAACGGTGACTGTTTGCGTACAAATGCAACATTTGGTTAGCCAGTGACTCAAATTACCTGGTACACTGCAACATTAGCCAAGTAACCTAACGTTAGCTGACGTGAGGCGCTTGTTATGGCACGGTGTTAGCATAGCCACGAGCTCCTGTAACGTTAGTATGATTTGCTAACGTTAACAGTATTTTTCCTCTTTCTTGGGTTAACGGCAGAACGTTATAACCTAACCATGCATGTTGCTTACAAAACGTCAACAAATCAGTATCAGCCACTAATCACAACCAGCCTAATGTTACTGTAACTGCTGCTATTTATCTTTCTAGCTAAGACAGCTAGCTGCCAGTTCGCAACAGCTAGCCTTGCTGTTTATTTTGTAGTTTTTGTTAAGCAGTTCGACCTAACGGTGGGGCAATGGCAACCATCGGTAAAATGTCAACGATAGTTATCAATAAGCAATACTGTAGTAATTTAAATACCTTGTATACGTGTGCAGAGGACATATTTGGAGGCTTATCCAAGTCTGACTAGGAAAGATCGCAGTCCTGCACTGGAGTTTGAAAGATTACGTACAGGCAGTCTGTTTTGTACTCGTCAGCGTTTAAGTTCCGCCCATCGCAAATATGACCAAACCCTAAGATGTTTCACTTAAACGTTAGGGGAAAAAATAGCCTGCGTCAAACATTTAAAACGTTATTACTTTAGTATTATCACCCTCTTGGTGAATATTTAAATACAATCATTTTGTGAAACCCCTGAGACTAAAACTGGAGCGATCTTGTGCATAAATAATGACGTAACCCCAATCTCTACCCCCATTTTTATTGACGCTTGACACTTTTATTGATATTAAATTTCTATTTTATTTTACTGAGTGTTCATTTTGTTTATATTTTATTTTACCTGTTTGATATGTGCACAAATGTTGGTCTAAGCTGATGTCTTTTTTTCACTTTGCAATAAAGATTCGAAAAAAAATTACTTGTGATTTTTTGTGACCTTTATTTTTGCTGAGGATTAATAGTAAAAATAATGATAACAGCAATAAAAAAGACAACTTTAGTACGCAAATTTACATATCCCGAGACAGGAGTTCACACACTTTTGCCTGTCAAGGACCCCCAATTAAGATAAGCTTGTGGCGGGGGCATCCATAGACATATATACGTGGGGGCATCCCTACTGCAAGATGTTCAGCAGCTGGGCTTTTGTCAGCTGGCGTCCTTGTCGTCTGCTGGTTAGGTCTTTTTCCTTTTCAAAGCAAATCCTTTACTGTGAGTTAGCACCTTAGCACCTGTTAAGTCCCACCAACAAGCTAGCTAGCTAAATTTCACGAGTTAGAAACGATTTTTAATTATTTAAAAGGTGAAGTAGAGAAATCCGAATTGTTTCAAAGATTCACTACATTGTGAAGTTAATATTGGCATGGGCTACGGTTATTAACTACAGAAACTGCGATGAAGTACAGTTTTAATAACTTCTTACTGTGGTTAATGCATATAAATACATAAATAAACAAATAAAAAACATTATATATGTTTATATATACGTCCTAATGTACTACTTCCTGTAAAAATATATTTAGCCTAAATGTGGAGTAGCTTATTTTGTCAGTTGCAAATTTCTACCAGAGTGGACGAGGCTACTACCTGTAATAATATGAAATAGGCCATTCCGTCAAGTAAAATTATCTTTCAGAAAGGACTACTATGAATGTATTGAGATATGTGAAGTGACTCATTCAGTCAGGCAGGAAGTATCTTCAAGAATGGACTACTACCCGCATAAATGTTTTAAAATACGGAGTAGCTCATTCAGTCAGGCAGGCAATATCTTTTAGTATGGACTATTACCTGTGTAAATGATGAATAGGTCATTCTGTCAGGTACAAACATCTATTAGAATGGAATGGACTTATACCAAGTACATTTACTCAAATACTTTATATAAATACAGTTTTGAGTTGGCCTTATTTGTACCTCACTTTCGTAGCATAGGTACTTTCTACTCCTTTACATATATCTGACAGCTATCTACTTTATAAATTCAGCTGGTGTATTTATAATAAAAATAACATTATAACCATGTAGTTTGCTAAGCAGCATGATAAGTAACAATAAATAGCCCTACTATGCAGCTGCAACACTATTGTGTTGTATTTAAATAAATCCACCCTTATTAAAGGCTGTGTAATAGGCCTATATTATTTTAATTTAATGTTGTGTATATTCTAATGCCGACATTTTTGCGTTTTTTATTTTGCTTAAGTAAAACTTTGAATCTAGAGCTTAACTTAAGGCTATTTATCAGATCCATTATTATGTCTCCGTCTCTTTGTTTCGTGAAATGTGCCATGGAAAATAAGACGTGTGCTGTAACATATGGTTCAGGGTTTGGGGGTAATTACTTCTTACATGGGACAAGTGATTATTTGGCCTCAGTTGCCCTGGTGACGGGAGAAAGGTGCGCTGGAGGAGCGGGAAGACCCCGGGAAAACTGACGTCACCAGGCGGAAGCCCCCCTCACCACCATCGCAGCTGCTGTGCAAAAACCTGGTCTCAGTAATACAGTCAGTGAACTGGCGACCGGTCTGCGATCAGACTCCAGTGAGAGATACCGGGGATGGTGTCGTTTGTGAACGGCGATCGTGGCTCAGAGACTGTTAACAAACGGAGACGGACTACCGGGACACTTACTCCGACAACTGACGGGCTCACACTTGTCCAGCCGCGGCAGGCTGGCCGGCACAGAAAGCAGACGCTAATGTCTAAGTTGAGTGACTCCGGTTTCGAGGAAGACTTGGCATGCTCCCCGATTTCAACCGTAGCGCGGACAGATGTGTCCCAGTCCCGGTCTGCGGAGCCTCAAGTGGGACAGGTGTCCACCTGGTACCTCCAATACGGGGACATCGGCTACAAGATCCAGAGGGAGAAAGAGATACAGTATTATCCCTGCAAAAGCTTGGCACGACAGCCACAAGTAGGCAATATAACACTTTATACATCCAGCTCCTTACTGAAAATTTAAGAATATAGAAATACAAAGATTGTGTTATCTTTTGACATTGGTATGAATTAGGCTGCTTCTCTGCTACATCTTTGTCAACATTTCAGCCAAAAAATTTGTATACTTTTAACATTTGCATTTGCAATCATCTACAATCCAAAAATATTAGTCTAGCCATTGAGTTACCAGTCATCCCAGTTGAGATCTGAAGTCACTGTCTCCCTCTAAATATCTCTATGTTGTTATTAAAACATAATAGTCTCATGAAATCGACAAAAAAATCTCACCATTGCCTAACATAATAGGCTGATTGCATGAATACTTGGGATCAAAACACCTTTGAAACCCTGTGATGGCTTCAAGTGTTGTTCAAATACCATTTCAACTATTCTTAAATTGCTGGATCAAGTATTGACAGTTCAAAAATATGCATGGGTCGGATGCAATGAACATTTTAATACACTGCTGCATCTCTGCAGAGTCTCATACATGTTCATGCAACTTAAATGCAACAGGTAGCCAATATAGAATTGCAGGCAACTTTCATAACATAGCATACATACAGAATTAGCTGCTATGGATGGTGTCAGATTATTTTTCAGTAAAGGCCAGTAGACAAGGTCCTGGTATCAGAAGGCTACAGGAAATGTTCTATATTTTTATGCACTAAAAAGAGGGCAAAAACATGCCACTTCCTAGGTCCTGTTACTTATCACTTCTTTATCTCCTTTTTTATCTTTCAGATACCAGTGTGCTCAATCTGCTGCATATTGTAATGAATTTTCTGTTTTACTTGCAGTTGACTGCAGAGGCTCGGTGCACACTCGTCAGCTGGCTCATCCCTGTACATAAACATTTCCGTCTGTCCTTTGAGTGCTGCTGCCTGGCAGTGAACATCATGGACAGGTTCCTGGCATCCACACCAGTGGCTACTGACTGCTTCCAGCTACTGGGTGTCACTGCACTCCTCATAGCCAGTAAACAGGTTTGTCTTTGAGTGTGGCAGATGCTAGAGGAACATATTACACATGAGAAGATTTCACACGTTGAATGATCACTTCCTTTCTCCATGTCCACCCAGGTGGAGGTGTGCTCACCACGGATCAGCGATCTCTTGTCGTTCTGCTGTGATGCCTTTACTAAGGAACAGCTCTGCAACCTGGAGTGTCTCATCCTCGTCCGTCTCAACTTCTGCCTCGCTGCACCCACGCTAGCCTTCTTCCTGGACTATTACACCAACTGCATTGGAGTAGCCCAGCTTGTGTCGAAGAACACAGGTGGCGACAGGTGTGCAAGAAAGAATCCAGACTCAAAGAGACCCTGGCGGTGCATCAACCTCGCACAAAAGGTGTGTGAGTTGAGTCTAGCAGACTATGCTTTCAACAAATACCCACCATCTCTGACTGCGAGCTGTGCACTGAGGTTGGCCAGTGACTTAATGAAAACTGAGGGGTTTGTCGAGCATGAAACCATCCACTCACAGGAAGGCCAGAGGGACAGTTTTGTGGAGGAACTATGTATCCAGACAGTTTTTACCCAGCCATCTGATAGCAATGAGCATCCAGAGGCTGACCCTCTGGTCTCCCTTGGGGGCCACTTTCTGTCTGTGAGCCAGGGAAGCTACCACCACAATCTGGCCCAGGAATGCAGAGACAACCTGAAGCTGTTGGTGTCATTAAACCAGGAGACACTGGAAGTGATGTCTACCTTGTGACTTGTACCGTTTAGATGTAAACAAAATGCCAATTGCCTCCCTCTTTGGGAGGTTCTAGCCAGTTTTAATGTGATGTTCAGAAGTATGCAGATCTATCAAAACCTCATTTATACCTCATAGACAATCTGCTGATTGCAGCTACTGAATGTTTTATAACATATCATTGTTTTATATTTATTGATTGTATGTTATTATCGGTTAAGTATATTAATATATTGTTTATTTTAATTAAATCAAAGTCATTATTTACTGTTTATGCACTGACTTGCTGCAGGTTTATGAGTTCCGTTACAGTTACAACCTCTTATATGAAGGACCTGGGACAATGTTCTGTATTTACTTGATTTTTTTTTAAATGAATGATCAGTAAAATTGATTTTTTTTGTTGCTCTCTGAATGGATAATAAAACTATATTAAACCACTTTTCAAACTTATCAATTATTTCACAAAAACAGCACAAGTCAGATGTCGTTGAGACTTGATGCAATAAGAAATCATAAAATTTAATAAATGCCACAAGACACAAATAAGGTGACAGTTTTACCTGGATTCAATGAACGCAGTCAACCTAAATCTTCTCTGCTTTGCAGCATTTGGACTTTTTAGAAGACTGACTATAAATAACTGAGTGC
The DNA here is from genome assembly GCA_029783645.1 of Ctenochaetus hawaiiensis. Classification (NCBI taxonomy): domain Eukaryota; kingdom Metazoa; phylum Chordata; class Actinopteri; order Acanthuriformes; family Acanthuridae; genus Ctenochaetus; species Ctenochaetus hawaiiensis. The sequence goes on from JAPZDY010000022.1 coordinate 12,289,143, forward strand.
TCTGTTAGATTGCTGACAAATAGATAAAAACACGTATCCTTTCAATCTGGCATAAATCTCAATATAAGGTTAAAGAAACTCTGCAAGGTTAACAGCAGAAACGGACTTTTCTCAGCACAAGTGATTCTGCGGCATATAGGCTATTGTAGCTGTTAGGTCAGTTGACGCACATCATTTTGAAAGGCAACTGTGCCAACACAGCCTGCAAGGGAGAGGCTTTCTCTGATAATCCATTACGCGTGGCATCTCGACCTGCTGACACTGTGTCGACCACACAGGTGCATTCAGCGTTGAGTGCCAACAAGGCTTACATTTGTTTGTTTACTAATGGAGGCATTTGTCACCAGTGTTTACCGAGCTGTCTGCTGTAATTACCCCTTTCCTTTTCCACTTCACTTTAAATGTTGCAACAGGCCTTGACCTAATTGGGGTGTTTTACGAGTAGTTGGACAGAAATTACGCACTGAAAATATAAAAGAAAGAATTAGAGATAAGAATGATAAATTATAAAATCTGTCACACAAAATGTCCCCTGTACTAGTCCTGGGCTGGTTTGCTCAATGGAGTAAATGAAAACAAACGTTAAGGTGTTTGTTTTTTGTAAAAGAGGCAAGTTCGACAAAGCCTATGCGCCTCTTATAGGGCACAGAGAATATTTGGCCGCAGGCTAAAACCTGGCTGGTCTGACGCAAAAGAGCGCCCGCTGTAATGGCGCCGTTACGCGCGGTACCACTTCACACTTCACACCAGAAAACCGTTAGTCTGAACCAGTTTAATCTCCGAGGACGCGGTTACTCCCTGGAGACCAAAAAGTGCATTTGATTGGGCAAAAACGATGAGACCGCGGCATGGAGGTGACTCAGACCGGGAGAATTTTGTCTATATCAGCCCTAAATCAAAGCATAATCCTTCAGTCCTTCAGAACCGAGCTGAGGAAGATGCAGAGAGACAGAAAGGTGTTTGGTGCTATTTGTCCCAATCAGATGGGGCAACCCGGAAGGAAAGCTGCAGTAAGCAAAAAGGTAGGAAACTTCTTTCTTCACAAAAATGCATACGACGCAGCTCTGTTCAGTGCTGTTAATGGACCTTTTATCTGCAGGATAAAGCGCTGGTGCCCAGAAGTAGCAGTCCAGTCACTGTGTACGTGGAGCTGCCCCGCGTCATCGATCAAGGTGCGCGTCTCTGATATTAACCTTCATGCACTACCTTAATGCGTGTGAGCACTGCATGTGTAAACAGATACATTTCGATTTTTTAATCAAACTTTTCTCGTCTTTTAGCTTTTTCAACAATAGCATGGGATGATTTAGAGGACTGCACGTCTGCGGTGAGACGAGAGAGCGAGTCCCTCAGCTCTCAGGTGAGGAGAGAAACCGTCAGTACCAGAAGGGAATGTCTTATTTAGCCATGTTTTGTATTTACCAGATAGACATGACGTGTTGGCAGATCCTAATCACTCCCAGGCGGTTAATGTTTGACACGATGTGATGGAATTCTGCACGAATGAGCTCGCTGTTTACTCATGACGCGCAGGCTACCGCTAATTGGCCAGACCTCACAAGTTTTGCCTTTATGCAGCCTCTTTGGCACAGCTCGCCGTGCGCCCCAAACACATTACGCGACGGCACATCTGCTGAAATGAACGCTAAGACATGTTCTGCCATAAAGCCACATTACTCTGCTTGGTCGTGGTGGGATTTTCAGGTGTGAGGCAGTTATAATTTCTTTGTTGTCTGAATTTTTAACGCAAATATGTCCTTTAATCATCAATTTTACTCGTCCCCAGGTGAATGAAGCTGATGCAGATGACCAAGACTTTGGAGATTATGCGCTGGATTTCATGGCAGGTAAGAAAAAGCAGAGCAAATCTAGTGTGGAGATGCAGCATTTACATCTAGCACTGATGGTATGTACTGTTAAGTTGATGCCACTATGACATTAATCGTATCAGCATCATCCTCTTAACACTGAGGTATTCCTTAAAACTAAAGCATAATGACTGACTTCTTGTGTGATTTGCACTGTTTCAGATTCTCCTGCCACACTGGAGAGCAGCCTGTCTCCGGCTGAACTGGTACCATTTCAGGGATGTGTCATACCTCCACTCACCCCTCAGCGGTACTTGTCTTCAGAGGACAGTCCGGTACACTCCACTACAGAGGCAGGCAGCCCATCTGCCCAAGATGGAGCTCTGTGGAAAGAGGTCGCCCAGTGCCAAGGCAGGGCGCTGGGAGATTCCATTGAAGTCAATAATCAGGTAAATCCTTACTGCGAGATTTATCATAAATGCACAGTGTGACTAGGTGGCTAGGGTGCACTTGATGTGAAAATATTTATCGCTATTTGTGTTCTGAATAATGTAAATCAGAAACAAAGGGGAGCGAGTTTTATATTTATCTCAGT
>JAPZDY010000022.1:12329207-12352072 GCA_029783645.1 Ctenochaetus hawaiiensis
ATCCCTACATGGTTATGTTTAACAGGCTAACAATCTTACTTTAGCCTGCATGCCAACATTTGCAAATTAGCAATTAATTGTAATTAATTAAACAAAGGGCATCTGAGGGCGATTGGGCTGTTAAACCAAAATAATGGACAAAATAAAACTTTGACATGAATACAATGCTAAATGTTTCCTAATGTTACTACCATTAATCCTTTTGGGACTTAGATGTGTGTACAAAACTTCATGGCAACAGTTGTCAAGACATTTCCCTCAAATGATGTCAAATGATGTCAGTATCAAAGTCATCGGGATTCCTCCTCTGAGAACCACAAGTGTCCTTACAAAATCTTGTGCCAATTGATGTAACAGATGTTGATATATGTCACCGGACAAGTGGAAACTTTGACCTGGTGATGATGAAAAAAACATGAGGGTGAAAAAGTCACAGGATCCCCATAATCCTTAGGATTTATCCTCTGAGGGTCATCAACTTCTATGGAAAATTTTATGGCAATCCATCCAATAGCTGTAGAGATAATTCATTGTTTGTGGGTCGACCGACCGGCAGACCTACATTACAAACCATCCAGTCATGTTACTAGCGTGGCTAACACTTATAACAATGAAAATATGACATGAATCAACCTTGAGTTGCAAAACAAATGTGTACACAGTGCACGTGGACACATTTGTTTTCTTAAAGGACACGCAAGGATGCAGCTTATTGGGGCTTCCACCAACCACATTACTCACAGGCAACCTACTATTACTTATGCAATAATAAGCTAATGACAGTTACAAAGAACGAGCACAGCGTGGAGATTAGAGAGGCATTTCCAGAATTTTGTGGTGAGGTTTTCTAATGAAACCAAAATGGACACCACTGAAAGGGTATGTTTGTGGGTCTGTGTGTGTGTGTGTAAGTGCATGCAAATTTGTTTTTAAGTATGTTTTAAACAGAGCTGTGTCTGCAGGTGAGTTAATGTTTATGTGATCATTAATGTCTCTTAGCATGCAGAATGAGTAAAGGTGAAGCAGTCAGGCGTTAAAAATGGATCATTGACTCTGATTTAAATACAAATGAGGGTACAGATGTTTGCTGATTAACTCGACACTGGACATTAAATTTCAGTACATGATAATGTAAGTGCAGCACCTCACAATTTAAATGTTTATCCCATTTCAATGAAAGAATTATAACCTTTTCACAAATTCAAAGAGAGTCAAAGTAACACTGAATTCATAAATCTTAACTATTACCAAGTTAATCATTTTAAAGATGCAGGTACCAACCAATGTTTCTGTGCACCACTCTCATAGAAGCAAATACAACCGGATCTATGTGGAAAATAGATTGTTCTCAAGTAGAAGTGCAACTATGTGACCTAAAAAGTAATTATACTGATGCTTGTAATTGTATGCAAAGGTCAGTTAAGGTGATTCTACTGTCTAATAAATACCTGTCATAGAGTAATAACAGTATCATAGATACTTCCATCATATTTAAAGTAAAACACCTTATGCATAAAATGTAGATTACTGTCATTATTAAATGGTTTGCAAACTCTAAACTCGCTATTAAGAAAAAATCTGGAAGAACAAATTTGAAGGGAAAATGTGACGCTGAAATAAACCCTTGATCTGTTTTGTTTTAATAAGGTTTAGATATGATAGGTGCTGCATTTTCCCACTGCAACCATCATGTGTCTTATTCAAAAGGTACCAGGTTCGTTAGTGAATCATTTGTACTGCTGATGAAAGGCCAAAAAAACACTTTTTTCACTGCACACTGTTAAGCTTGTCATAGCAGGAAAAGCACAGGTGTAACTGCTAACAGTAACGTGACTCACCATTAAGTGCACCAGCATGCACAGCAGCACAACCCTGGAACTGTGAATAAAATGCAGCTGGTTTTACTTTAATTTATTGCACTTGTCATACTGTCCTTTGTGAAGCTCTTTAGAAGCTTTTAGGATATATGAAGCTACACCTTTGGGGTTTAAGTTGAGCTCTCATTAAGGGAGTAGTTTAGAGTTTAAAACAGGACATACTGTCGCACAGCAACCTGCACTTGCAAACTTATCATATCAAATGATTCACTCTTAATTACTGTGTAATTTTTATTTAGTGGAGTCCTTTTTTTTTACATACATATGGTATTCATACAGTTTCAAGCATTAATACTTGTGTCCGAGATCTTAAGTCCAGAAAAAAGGTACAGAGCTTAAGTCAGTATTTGAATAACGGGAGAACAAACGGCAAATTTGAAATGTTTGCTTTATTGATGTTTTATTTTTTCACAAGTTTACCTTGTACATGCACAGAAACAGTAATACTGCTATTGCAAAACTGTTGAGTAAAAAAATCCAGAAACTTGTAGATAAAGGCAAATATTTTCTGCCTTTACCACCTAAAGGCAGAAAAATGAATGTCAAGATTTCTGACTGTGCCCTTCAGACAACAATGTGGTATGAAGTCAATGACACAGAAAAAAATATATATATTAGTTATAAAAATGCATGCTGTAATCATTTTTGTAGCAGTAACAGAACCTCCAAAACAGAAAATATTCCAGTGTATACATTAATACTTTATAATAAATAATTAACATGAGAATACTTTGTGACTAAACAATAACACATTGAACTGTTACACTCAGTGGACAGTTTAGTGGCAGTAACATTTTTCTTTATTCATATTAGCTACAAAGGGTAAAAAAGCAACAATAAATACAAGCTTCACCAGGCAGACAGGTTAGATATAAATTAAAAAACACTATAAAATACTGTAAACTCTACAATTAAAAGAAACTAAGAGGACCAAAGGCAGCTAGATGACTGAGACCTAATCATTTTCTGATTTTAAAAAGAGTTTAACATAAACATACTACAGTATATCCACCTCAGGGTGATGATTGTTATTAAGGTTGTTACTGTCAGTCAGATTTTGTAAAATCTGGTGCTGAGCTGGAGCTTGTTGTCTAAGAAGTTCAAAAAGCATTTGATTGGATTCATATTGTCCTTTCAATAAGCAGAAAAGGTCTGAAATGTTTGACAGTCAAGTCAAACAGACTATGGAAGCCCTGAGAGGCAAAGAAAAAAAAGTGATTTATTATCAAAACCTGATTTAAATGTTTTTCTGTCCAGGTTTTGACAATCTGTCTGAGTTTCAAGCATGTATGTTTTATGTTACCTGTATTCTCTTATAAATCATGTTCTAAAAAAATTCCACGATCTTAAAAAAAAAATTCCAGGATCCTATTTCTAGGTTTTTTGCTTAAAAAAGTTCTGCGTTCATAAGACAGTGTTGTGAAAATGATGCTCACGCACACAGATCCATAAAAACCATTAAAAATACTGCAGTGTGTAGTATGTATGCCAGGCCAATAGGTGGCATTGTATTTTTGCTCATATACACCGTAGAATAACACCCTGCACTTGCATTTGCACTATAGCATGGTAAGTAAACAAACAGAAAACATGTACGAAGTGAGGTTTTCTCAAAAACTTTGCCAGTTTGACAGCAACAGCAATGGTGGCATTTTTTAGATATGACATTATGGAACCCATTTTAAAAGGTTGTGATTTCAGGCCTCCAAAACCCTGTTTTGACAGAAACAAAAGGCCAAACCCCAACAAAACCTGATCATTTTATGCAAAATCATAACTGCATAAATAGAAAATAAAAATGGTTGTACTTGCGTTACAGAGCTTCCATAGAGCAGCATTACACCAGAGCATTTAATGAGACTTTCACATTTCTCCATGAACTTTTCATGAAGCACCATCATATCATGGGTGGTATCCCCAACAGAAACTGTTCTTTTTTGTCCCACCATTCTTCTTTTTTGAACATGAGGGTAGAAGTTTTAAAATAACAGCCTCACTTACATAAAGCTGCTTCTTTCTGAACCTTTTTGTATCAATCTGCATGTTTGATAAAGTGATCTAAAGTCATGTTATGTACATTACTGTGAGTGGGAACAATCCAGTTAACCAGCCACTGAGTGGAGCTCATCAGGTAACGTCTTGGTAAATTGAAATTTTCACTTGAAAAAAAAGGGAATATCCTGGTTTGCCTTTTCCAGCAGTGGGTGCAGTACATGTGTGTGTGGCCCTCTAGGCAGTCTGGACTCCTTTATAGCCCTGTCGCTTCTGCTGACGAGGGAATTTATTTTTCTTATACCTGTAAAATAACATAGAACATCATATATTCTTTTTCGAAAGACATGAACCAATTCATTAACTTTTTGTTCAAGCGTCCCCAAAACAATCCTTGGCATTAACTGATCAGGTCATCAGCTCTTTCGTCTTTGAGGTCATAATCATCGTCTGAGGTGTGACATGTCTCTGCATGAAACAGGATATTGAGGCAAGCTTTACGTCACGATGGGCTTGATTTGAAATAAAAGCTACACCTGCAGGTTTTACATGATGAGAGACTGAGTCACCCTTCCAAGTTTACGATGACACTGAATTTTGCAGAATATGCAAGAACAAAATGCATCACCCCAAAAAGTTAAGGAGAGTTTCAGTGAATGTAGAAAGGAAATCTTGTCTTCACTATATTTGGTTTAGATTAGATGGTTGATTACAGTAGTCTGCCACAACATGCTACCTTTACAGAAAAAAATGTAAGTCTCTTCATAAAAAAATGGAAAAACAGGCTTTTCCTGCTCTCAAGGTGGAGCCTATTATATAATTTAAACTGATATTAATAAAACTGCATCATTCTGCATCATATGTTTCATTTTCAAGAACTTTTTAGAAAACTGAGGGTTAAAAGGAGGCAGATTGTGGGAGAGCTGCTTTTAAACAGTATTTATTTTTGTACAAAAATCATAACACCGGGTGGTCAATTATTTTGTTAAAAAAGACCCAAGGGGGACTCAATAATAGACAAAAAACATAAAATGGATTAGATGAATCCAGGCAGAAATAAAGCAGAAGTCAAAGGTGGCAACAAAGCTAGTGGCTGAAAATTAAAACATTACATTTAAAAAGGTTTTGGAAGCTCCAAAATTCATACAGAGATCCCTGAAGGTTTTGATTACAGCAGGTCACATCATTATAAACACTGACTATAAGAGAGATGGCTACCCTTCCCATCAAACTAGCAGAAATCCTTTAAGAGACATTCACAATTTTTGCAAACACACACCCCCACACACACAAACATACACACACACAGACACACTGATTCATAGAGTACTCACCATTTGCAGCAGAAGTACAGAGCCCCAGACAGACCTATAATCAGTAGACTCACACAGAAAACAGCAACCATTATCTGCTCTTCACCCATTGGCTGAACCACGAGCTCCGGGTTGCCACATCTGGGACCATAAAAGCCCCTCTCACACCTGCAACACGAAAAGACAAGTCATTTTGATCACACATGATGACTGAAAGCAGCGCACGCGCACACACACACACACACACTCTCCCACACACACATTCCCAGACAAGTACGCATCCACTGGATCTTACTTGCAGTGGTGTTCGTTAATGTCCACCAGCAACATGCACTGGCCGTTGTTCAGACAGTAGTTGTCAAATGTGCTTTCGCAGTTCTGCGTTGACCGCTTCGCCACATGAGGGCGTTGTTCTTCCTGTCCTGAAACAGCGACAGCAAGACATCTGTTGGAAACCTGCTCAAAGCAAACTCTGCAGCATGTTCATTGATGAAACAAAGATGAAGAAACACTTGTTCCACATAAAGACTCAAGTTCAGAGACTCAATTAAAGATTACTTTATTACTTAATCAGTCAAGTTGAAGAAAAAAATGCAATTATTTTGAAAATTTATGATTGTTTAAGTATTTTTAAGCAAAACTGCCAAACATCTGATGGTTCCAGGTTTCACATGTAAAAATTTGATGCTTTTCCGCTTGATTAAATATTTTTAGGTTTTTTGAAATGCTGATCAGATCAAGCAAGATGTCTCATAGACACAAAAGTAATCAAGTGTAATTGCAAGATTAATGAATGTTACTGTTGGTTGCAGCCCTAATTTGTTTTTTACTCTTATGTCTTTTTTATTGTTATATTTAGACCTAATTGTCTGTAAAACTATTTTTTTAATTGTCTTATTGTAGAGTGGAGGTGTTTTATCTATTCTCTCTACTGGAAAAGTCACTTCATTTTGACAGTGCTTTAATTTAAAGCAAAGCCTAATAACTTACAATTGGCTACAACTAACAGTTACACTAACACTGCTTCCACACAGTGCGTACTGCAAAACACAAATAACAAAAATTGTGTGGATGCCCACATACTGAAATACTACAAGATATCTGTCATCTGCAAGTGCAAGAAAAAGACCCTTAAACACCTAATTTTTGCGTGCAAAGTTCATCCCTGTTACAACAAACACTTCCTGCATCTTAATGCCATGTTATACAGGGACTTAACATATAGTGCTAAATGCCAACAACACAATCTGTGGTTATCAAGAGTAAGATTACCTCCAGTCAAATTATGTGTTAGCAGTAAGATTTCAAAGATAAAATCCCTGCACTTTTATTATTCTTGACAAAGTAATATGTTATTGTAGAAAACTGCAAAGAAGTTAAATACACTGCGACAGTGGTCTGGGTAAATACCTGCAGACAGAGAAGTGCTGGATGAGATGCTCTTAGTGAGAACAAACGGCCAGAGCAGCAAGACACCTGTTGAATAGAGAATATTTGTTTTTTAAACCTGCATGTTTGAGTTTTATCAGCCTTGTATAAGCTGTAGAGCAACATCCAAAGTTACTTTATTATCACTGGACTTTGGTTCTTTGACCTCTTCTTGCACATTTTATACATCTTTGAGTTTTGATAGTTTAAAAAAATGAATTTCCTCTTTTCAGATTGTTCATTTAAATCATTTTAGGAATTTTAAGAACTTAAGAATATCAAATAATTGAATAAGCCAAGAATATAAATGTAGTTTTGAGTGGGGAAAATATGTTTAAAATAATCTCTGATTCTGTTAATCACCTTGTTATTCATCTCAACCATACTGTTGGGAATCATTGCTATAAAACTGCGTTTTAGACATAATGGTAAACACTATTCATCTCCCAGTATTTGATATCAACTGTGTCCCTTTCTATTTAAAATGAGACAAAACTCTAAATCATAAATTAAGTATTTTCCAACATGAACACTTTGACCTAGTTTTACATCTCTTCATTATACAGATATTTTCAAAAATCAAAATATTAGACATAAAAAGCTTTTGGCAAGAAACATCAGACTCGCGCCCAGTTCCTTTGTGTAAACTATGCCAAGTAAGACGAGCTGTGGTGTGGCTCGTGGTGCCGAGCCCACAGACTTGTACCAGCCTGCACAACTGCATAATGCAGACGCCCACATTCCTGCAGCCAGGACAGAAAAACACAGGAACCTGAATGCAAGATGTGTCTGGTTACGACTGGTTATGAATCTGGTTATACTTGCTACAGAAGCCTGGTCATTTTCTCTTCCTGTTTGTTGTTATGGCTGCAGACTGTGTTTTTTCTGTGAGAGGACTTAGGCTGGTCGTTGGGTGTTTCTGACATGGCTGACTGGTGTAAAGTACACAGTGCGCTCCAGCTGGAAGTGTTGATGAAGCAACTTTTTCAGTAATACTAATTAACTACTATTCAATCAGCCTACTTGTATCATTAGTCACTGACTCACTTTCTCTCTGGTATGTCTAGTGCAAACATGATCCAGATACTCATCCAACCTCATTGTGTTCATTTTGACTGAAATTACACTTGTATTTTTCTGAAAATTTTGCAATGTAAAGCGAAATTTGACTGAGCTTGAAAAATAATCTGACTGAGTAAAATCTAAATAATGATAAGAGCTGTTTGAATTCCCTAAAGACAGAGGAAAAGTGCTTCAGTGCTTTCTGTCTTATCTCCTGGAGCAGAGAATACACTCAACCACCCTCAATGAAAATAACAGCAATATTTAAAGCACTGTTTAACATCTGCCATCGCATAGTTTATTGGCGATTAGATCCCCCTAGTGCTGCAGTTCTTTTCTAGTTAATTCCCCTTTACATTTTCCTTGATCTAAATGCATTTTCCATCAATTTTAAGGAGAAGGGCTTTGGAAAAGATTTAGTTTTGGTTTTTGTGACAACTGAAAGCAGCCTTAGACTGTGTAAAATTTAACACTCAGTCACTTCATACAAAAGTTTAGTATCTTAGTATGAAGCAAAGCAGAGCTGCAGCAAGCTAACTTCATATGAATGTAATGGAGAGGAAAGAAATAAGGTCGCAGGTGCTTGTTACAACTCAAGAAGTAGTTTATTGCAGCAGGTTACTTTGCTCATATACTTGAGTTTTAGGCAAGAGTATTTCAATTATTAATTTCTCACTACATTTTTTTACCACTGCAGTTACTAGTTATTTAGCCGATTAATATGGAGTAGCATGCAACAATTTATCCCTCATGAAAACACAGAGTCTGGTCTTCATGTTACAGATGTTTAGAGGAGCTTAGCAACTGATTTACCCTCAACACTTTTCAGTGTTCATGAACTGAATGAGGAAAAAATGGTATTATCATGATAGAAGTAAAGGATCTGAATACTTCCTCCACTACTGAGTACTCATCAGTTTACACAAGCTAGAATATGTTGTTTCCCTCTTAAGGTTGTTATACAACTTTTTAAAGTTAAGAAAGAACCTGATTATCAAGTAAATGACAAATTAAATCAGACCGCATGTGCTTTCAAATAATAAATCTTCCATTCTCCATTTACCAGCCAACATCTTTCAGTATCCCTCAGGCTTTGAGCTCAGCATGTGCGTCAGCTAATTTACACAGGTGTGTGGCCAAGTCCCCCACCTGACTCCAAAATTTCCACTCAGGTTAATCTCTGAAATTAGGCCACTTACAGCTAAGGAACAGGCCTCATGTTTGGTGAAAACTGCTTATTTGACCAATATAACAAGATAGATGTGGACATTAGGCCCTTTAAATCACTTAAACCAGATCATTTAAAATGCAGGATCAAGTGTGTCTATAAATCTTGCTGCAATTCTCCTAAAAGTCTCCTAATTTTAAGTATTTCAAATTCATTTTTATGGCATAAAGGACTTGATGCATGGATTGAAAATTCTGACACTTAGAAGATGTTTTAAGTTGTATTAATATGTTGTTACAGTATGTCAAAGTGCATCAGTAGTTAAAATGTCATACAGGTGGTGAAGTGCTCAAAAAATGGCTACTGCATATATTATGTATTCACAGAATATAGCCAGACTCTTAAAGGATACTTTATTTCACAGATGTGGAAGATTTATTGAGATCCATTTTTTTAATTCAAAAATATACTACAAAACCAAGGTAATGCATCCATAATTGTACATATAGAGAAGCACTATCTGAGTTATTATCGGAACTTAAGGTAAGCCTTCTGTAAATATTTGAAAAGTATTTATTTTGCAGATAATTACTCCCTGTGAGTTTTATCCATATTAATGCTAAATGTTGATGCAATATTGTGCAACTGGCATATTACTGTTGCATCTGTCAAGATGGATTTAAACTACAGGCCTTCTTTACTGACTGTTGTTGTACTGTTCAATGCATTGTTTTTTTGTAATTTAAAAAGTTAAGAGTAACTAAGCTATAGTTACAGGACAAGTGTAGTGGACTAAATGATAAAATAGCCTAGATACATACATTTTTTTCCCACCATGTACCATGGAATGTAAATATGATACTCACTGCAATTCGTGAAATAGTCACGACTTCATTAAAATGGGTTCGTAAAACAGTGGGTCAGAATAAAGTATGGACACAAAAGCACCTTATTCCCATGCCTTTTCTCGTATTGTCCTCTTTGTTTTGTTCAGTTTTAAAGCATTTTTAACGTATTGAATCTGATCTTTTGCTCTGTCCATAGCGGTAATTCGGTCTACACCTGAATCCCGTCAGCCCTGATCGACACGTCAACTCGGTGACTCTGAAAATCACACAACTTACCGATAAGGGAGAGGAGCGTTGAAGGTTTGCTGTTCAGATTCATGTCAGAGACGCCGGGTCGCAGGCAGGAGGCTCGGTGGGCGCGCAGGTCTCAGTCTGGAGTCTGGAGACGCTTCCGACTTTTCAAGATAACTATTGGGTAATGGAGGCAGGCGATGCGTCTCCTGAGATACACTGGAAACCAATGGGCTCAATCCTGCGGTCTGGGTGTGGTGACAGACTCCTGTAATTTGGACAATTTCACACTGCAAAGGTCCAAGCAGAAAAGAAGACCCTGAAGGCACCGTTTCCAAAAACAAGGAGGGGCTGCTGCTGCTCATCCTTTTAATACTGACAGACACCTTTTTATTCGGATGGAAGTTTTTTTTTGTTTTTTGTTTTTTACAGGCAGTGACTGAGAAAGTAACCTATTTAAGTCTTTTACTAAATAAAAATAGTTAAACACCAATGTAAAATTACTCTATTACAAATACCCTTTATTTAAAATCATAATGAGAGCACAGAAATAGCTGTCAGAAAAAGAGTGTCAAAACTTAAAGAATGTGGATCTAATTGTTATTTGCAGGGTTAATAATGCTGATGGAAAAAATGTAAGATTTCACAGGTGAAGCTAGTCAAAGTGGAGCAAATTAAACTTAATATGTTAGCTACTTCATTAGGTTATAGCCCATTTATATGTAACAATGTATAAGATTTTATGTTTTTCTTTAGTAAAAAAGCTGAAAATAAAAGTATATAAGGTCATACAAAATGTAAAAACTAAAGTAAAATGAAGTACTTCCGAAAAATGTAGAATTGAGTAATACTTCCACAACTAAATAAGATTGGATTTCACTCTTTATAAATAATTCAACCTAAAAATGCAGGGAACCTGAGGTATACCTGGGATTGATAATGATTATTATGACTTTTTAAAAAAAATACATATATATATATATATATAAAAATTAAAAATCTATGCTTGTTGTTTGAAAAAGACACTTTCAATTACAAAGACCTGAAATGAACCTGAGTTGCTGCCCAGGCTTACTATCACACTGCTATTCATAAATACTGACTTGGGATTTATTTACAATGAAATCTTTGTCTGCAAATACTTTCCTTGTTCACTGATGTTATTTAATTGTTGCATGTTAATACCATTGACAGTATAAAACAGGTTAATACCTGCTGTCTGTGTTGAATCTTATACATTAACCAACCAGCTATATTGACAGATGTAAATACATAATTGTACTGTTTGGTCTTTTGGATTCAACTCTTTTACATGATAACTATGAGATAAAATGGCCTTGTTTCAGATTATTTTGGGTGAAGCTTTTATTGTTTAATAAAAGTCTCTTTTACAGTTTGTCTGTGGATCAATGGCTGTTCTATAAGGGAGAAATAAATAAAGTTTAAACTGCATCCACCACTTTTTGGGCTCCCTTTGGTCCCATTTTGTAATATCAGGTTTGTTACTATTGAATCCTCCACTTTTTTTAAAAAATGAAGTGGTAACTACAAAAACTCCTGTAAAACTAAGAATGTTTCTTGAGCCTCTAAATTGAAAACGTAATACTAACAACCCTATTTATTAACATGTTTATAATAAGATGTGTTTGTGTGTGAGGGTGTGGGTCTTGATGTGGGTGAGAGAAATGCAAGTGAAATTTATATTCAGTTTTTTTACATTTATTACAAAAAATTAAATATATAGAACAACTTAAATAAGTTAATTGCTATATTACAATAAATAGTCACATTTGTTCTCAAATATACTTTAAAGGTTCTTGTAAGATGAAGCCATGACAATGAAAATGCTGGTGACAGTGATGAAGATGATGGTGATCACACAGAGGACTCAGATGGTGCAGATTTGATTAGTGGTGCTGATTTCATACACCTGCAAAAAAAAAAAAAAAAAATAGAATTACTTTTCTTATTCTTGGTAATCATTGGAGATATTTTAAACAAACCAATGTTTTTCACGACATAGAAATACCAAAACTGTAAAAATGAAAATAACTGCATGCTATCGATTTCAAAAAGGACATTTTTAAACTTTTTAAGGATAAGGATTAACTTTAACAATTGTAAACCACAAGACTGATGCTTGTTTTATCATATGAAGGAATCCCAGATCAAGATGCTATGACTTAGTGATTTCTTGTCAGAATTTTCCAAAAAAGTTCACAGAAACTTTTTGTCACAAATGTTTCGATGCTTCTAGTCTACATTATTTTCTATACTAGATTTCCTCTACTCCTACATGTCCGTTTTATCTTCATACAGTACATTATTGTGTAGAGAAAGCCTGCAGATACCCACCTCTTGTAAAAGACACAGTAAATGATGATGACGAGGACAAAGATGAACATCATCACCCCAAAACTGATGGCAATCAGCTGCTCTATCTCAAGGGAACTTCGAGTCTGATCAACGAAGAACATGCAGCGGAGGCCACTGTATGAGGACGTGCAGCTGCAGAACAGATCAAGAATTATCTAAGTGCATTCCAAAAGTGAACAAGAACCAACATGTAAATGTAGATATGAAGCAAAGTTTTTCACAGATCAAACCTAAAACATATTGTGTGTGTGTGAGAGAGAGAGAGAGAGAGAAAGAGAGAGATAACACTTCTTACATGCAAAAAGGTTTGTCATTGTCTTGGGGGAACATGCACTCTCCACCGTTTTTACAGTAGTCCACATATTCGCTTCCACAGGATCTGTGTGAGCGCAGAACCCGAGGTTCCTCCATACTGCCTGCAGACAGGGAGAGAGAGAGAGAGACAGTGGCATCAAATATGAGACTTAAACACAGAGGTATGGGGATCATTTGTGCCATTAATCAACCAACTTACTAACTGATAAGTGCAAAAAGGATGGATACATAACAGAGCATTATATACATATATATGGATGAATTCCTCTTTTTGAAAGAGGTGGGACCCATAATGCTAACAGTTATAATGATGATAATGTTGAATGCCACAACTGGGTCGTTTATGGTGCTTAAATTATTCCCACACAGATTTCCATGGAGTCCAATTAATCTAAAAAAATGTCATTTTTGCTCAAGATTGGCACTTAAATCTTGTGTGCACTGGTAGATCATTTGTGTCCATTAGTTGAGAATATATAAATTGTTTTGGAACTGAATATTTGTAAAGTTTCAGCTAAATCAGCAATGAGACATCTTTCCACAGTTCAGCTACAAAACTGTACACTGAAGAGACTTACTGTTGATGAGCTGTGTGGTCAGAGTTGAGTTTGACAGGTCAGGAGTTGTTGTGGTTGCAGATTGTCCTGCTGTAGTTAGGAGAAGCAGCAGAGCCACAGTGGACAGGAGAGCTGGAAACAAAATTAACAGAACATATGAAAATAGGTCATTAGATTTATTTAAGGGTTTATTATGCTGCCTGGTGGGTGTTTGTGCTACAAATCTCATACTGTTTTCTAGTCAAGAGTCTTATTTTACAGTTGTTGCTGTGTTCTGCACTGATGTGATCACTTAGATGAGAAGCACATGCCTGCTACTCAGTTATTTCATTAACAAAACACCACATTTCAAGAGCATTGCTTATAATCAAAGACAATTAATGTAGCTTCCAATTAATTTAAAACGCAATAAACTGCTGTAGCTTACCGTTCTGTCTTTGAGTAAACATCTTGTCTTCTGTCGTGAGGTCTATCTTCTCTGCTTAAATGCTTCTGACTGTGCAGTGTGATTGGTGTAGCAGCCCTGCTGACTTTATATACAGGCTCCAAACCACTGTCAAGATGTCAACAACCAATCGATGAACCAAAATTTCTTGAAAAATGAGAAGCATTTCCTTCCAAAAATCCATTTGCATCATTTCCTCTATTTGCACAAGGTCTCTGCATGCACAGGCAAAGTCAGGCTGATGGTGGTGGTGAGGGCATGCCTTTACCCAGAAGCCCTTTAAGCATGATTTCCTCTTCCGAAGTCTCTGAACCCACGCAAGCCCTTGGCAAATTGACAGCTTCACTCAAATACCTCCTATTCATTTATAAGAGGTTGCTTCATGACAGTTACAGACGTTGTGAAAGCTTTAATTTCTCCAGAGTGGTGAAGTGGTGATGGACTTTTTTTTTTAATACCACAATTAAAGCAGCATTTTTCACATATCGCCTTTTATGTTTAAAACATTCAAAAAAAGAACTTGTAATAAAATAACGGAATTTACATTTCTGTCATTATTTCAAGGGTGTCTATTTATTTTGTTGGAAAGATATCTGCTGATGTTATGATGCTAACCAGCTGTTTCCAGTCATGTCTGGAGCTTAATTGCCTTGTGAACTTGTCTGCAAGACACACTTCATTTAAGCTCGACAGAAACAAAAAACTCCCACTGTTACAACAGTCAAACCTTTGATTGGTGAGTTAAATGTAAAAATGTCAAACATGTATTACAAGACAGGACAAGATGTATAGATAATAATAATAGAGACGTACATGGCACTTGAAGGGATAAAGTGCAGCATTCCTTCAGATTGCTTGAGAAAACTTTGCTTGTGGTAAGAAAATGTATTCTGGTAAAATGGATCAAAGGAATACCGTCTACCGTTATTTTGTGGTACAAAGATATCTGTAATGTTCTACCACACGAGAGGATCAGCTCTGTATGATCAATGATGATCTGTTATTACTGAACATTTCATAACCACTTATGGACTATCTTCCTGTAAAGAGTGTTAATTTATTATCAAAAACATTCCTTTCTTGACCTTGAAATCCTGAGAATACCAAGAATACTGACACTGGGAATTTCATTTTAACTAAAGCTAAATCAAACACAATATGACCTGTGGTGAAACTATGGTTTGACTTGCAAAGAAAATAGGGATTACAGTTTATTCAGGGTTTAGCTAAGAGGAAAAAGCAATTGTCCTTGAGAAGGAGTTTCCAGAACCAAGTAACCCAAAAGTTTTCTTTCTTTCTGGTAACTGTATAAAGTACTACTTAAGTGTTTATTAGTTATTATTGAAGGTTTTTACTACAGCTTATAAATCCTTTGTAAAGGGTGACTATGATGCACACTCAATTAAAGTTCTCATTTACCTATTTCAACACTTAATGCCAATGAGGTTTTTTACAATCAGATGTTTAAAAGCCTTTGCAGAATGAGTCCCTTTTCATGGCATGAAATTATTCCAATGCTTCAAGTCTTTTCTGAAAAACAAGACGTCGAGGAAAACTGTCTCAGTTCATTTTTTTGGTGTCAGCAAAATATTTTTAAATTTTCTGAGGAATATTGCGAAACGAAATAAGCAGTATTTTGTGTTGGTAAACTGTTGTCATGGATTCCAGGAGTCATTAAGGGATGCCACATGCAGCAGCCTCATGGTTTAGGTGCATACTACACAACCATAATGTCCACAGTTTGACTCTAGCAAAGGCACATTGTTGCATGCCACACTCTACACTGTGCTGTCTGTCCAATAAAGGCAACATGCAGCAAAAGGCAACTGGAAATCAGAAAAAAGAGGAATAAATGTTTTGGCATATCATTGTTTTTCATTTAATGTTTATTTTCCAGTGAATCTGGATGTTCAAAAAAGGAACCAAAACAACTTCAGTAGAAAAAATATTAATCTAAAATTTTAAAAAGTGAACTCTTGAATAAATAACTTAAATAAATAAATAAATAAACAAATTCACAATATAAGCAAAGTACATGTCAAGTAAGTTTCCCAGCAGGTGTGGTGTCTCATGTTCATGGATTTTTAAGTAAAAGTGTAATAGATAGGTTAGTGTGTGTATGTGTGAGTGTGTGTGTGTGTGTGTGTGTGTGTGTGTCGTATGTAAGCCTAAATGAACTGATTTATGTATGTGTATATGTATGTTTGCAAACAGTGTTTGTCCTGTGAATCATTCAATAAAACAAACAGCTCTAAAATGTGTGTGTTTAATGCATCAGTGCGTTTCTGGCAGCAGTCACAGTGTTCCTCATCAACATGGCAACTGTCATCGGACCCACACCTCCAGGAACAGGTGTGATGAAACCTGCCTTGTCCTTCACTCCTACAACAAATCAAACATTTGTCATGTTAACAGTAACCAGAACTCTGCCAGGATTGACGCGCTTATCTCTATTTAACCTTTAGACTGGAACAATATTTCATACAGTTAAGTGAACATAGATCTCAGGAATCCTTCATTAATCTGTGAGTGTAGGAAAGAGTTATGAATCAAATCTACACTCCCATGGTGAGAGTGAATGTTTTTACATGTTCAAAGTTGAAGCAAATGATAAGAAGTTTGACAATGTGAGAACTTACATATGTGTTTTAAAAGGAAAATTGGATTATTTACCCTCAAAATCCACGTCTCCAATGAGCCGGAGCTTCCCTGTTTTTGGGTCCTTTATGCGGTTTATGCCCACATCAATGACTGCTGCGCCCTCTTTCACCATATCTGCTGTGATTAGACCAGGAACACCTGAGAACAGAAACCAAAGACAGAAAATGAAGAAGTGGTCGGGTTCATGCAATCAAATCTGAATACATTAATCTGGATAAAAGACACATTGTAATGTAATATGTAAAGAGGGTCTTAGTTGATGGATGGTCTCTTAAGCATCTGAAGCTGTTCAAGCTGAATATGTTGACATGATTCAGAAAACCAAATTTAAAACTTATTACAAAAAAAGGGAAAAAAAGAGTTAAAAAAGATAGTTGCTGTTGTGGGTTTGGATGGTTGAAAGGCATGTGCAGCCACCATGGTGTTCCTATTTTAGCCTCTATTCCAAAGTAAATAACCAGTATCAGAAAGCAAGTTGTCTCTTCCTTTCTGTGGCTGTAGTTGTCATCTCCTTTTAATCACATGTAGTGGAATCTTATGGCTCACTTGCCTTCAGACATAAAAGACAGCATAGCAGAATAAGAGAATACCTCAGTTGACTGTCTACAAGGAAGGAAATAATTAAGCGTTGTATGTTTATGCTGATAACCATAGTTGGCTGCCAAAAAGCTGTCAATTCAGACTCTTCAGACAGCAATTATAGCTACTCAACAATGAGATGGAGTCTAATAACTAAGAACCAAATTTAACTTCATTGCTCTTATAAAGGTCACAGACATCACAGGAGCTCAGTGACACATTAAACCCAAACTACACCCTGAGTATAATGTCCAACTACCTGCAATTATAACTATTAAATCCTAACCATGCACTTAATTTCAGCAGCACTAAACTCAAACATGCAAATTCCCAAGTAGCATTAAAATCATTTTTATCAGTTGTGGGTGGGTTCACCTAATTACACAGTATGATATACAAGTACAATTCCTTATTTCTGAAAGTTGAAACTAAGCGTTGGATGAAAAGAAAATAAAGTGCCCTTCCCAGAAGACTGCTTTTAGTCATCAGGGAAAAGGCTTTTTATTACAAACAAAGTACAACATGGCAGTTATGATGAAGTCTTTCGAAAGATACTCCTACCATGCATTGATTAACTGTCTCACATTCCAGTTAACACAGATCACTACTTTTCTCAATAAAAGCCTGAAGTCATGACCACAGAGTAAGAGATAAAAAAGTAAGACTTCATGGTAGAATATTTAGATTTAGACAAGTTCACTTCAAGTAGGGGCTGGTAATCACTTTCACAATCTTTCCTTAAAACTATGCATACTTAAGGGATGGGCCACTTGGAGTGACAGCTGGCCACTAGCTGCCTGTTAGGCATTACCTCAGCTAATTCACAGAACATGACCTCTCACACTGGTTGGGATGTTGGTGCCTTTTGGAGAAATTTTTTAAAAAAAACAACTCATTGATACTGATAATCACGGTTAGATGCCACCCTAAAGTTGACTGGTAATGTTGTAAACCACCATGCCTGTTTTTGTCATATCAATCGATTTGAAAGACTTATCGAGCAAATGATCCACTAAGCTAATTGGTTCTTGAACTGCAAAAGAACGGATGGATAGATGTTGGTCTCAATGGTGTCCAGGTGTCTTTACCTGCAGCTGCAATAATGATGTCAGCCAGGCTGGTCAACTCCTTCAGCTGTTCCTTCGGTGTACATCTGTGGGCAATGGTCACTGTGGCATCACCTGAGAGAGAACAATCAATCCATCCAAATCACAAAAAAACAATGATTCAACCTCCCTCAACATGACTGTATGTGCTAAAGGCTTAAGATCACTGTCTTTTAAATTTCTGCCACATACAATGACTGTAGAGGAAATGTTAAATCTGGTGCTTAAAGCAGTGAGATCAGATAATATATCCAAAACTAAATCAAATACTCAATGAAAAATTCACAGGCAATACTGTGAAAGTTCACTTTAGGAAGTTCTTGCTACTAAAGCAGAAAAACATACGATATTTTTAAGAAATGTTACATTTACCTTCAGGGTAAAAAAATAGCATTGCTCATCAAAAACCAACAAACACTGATGGAGGAATCAAAAGAAGCAATTTGGGCTTCAGTATTTTGCCCAAGAACACTTGCAGACCCCCACACTAAATTTGACCCAATCTGTTATCCTTAAAATGTTTCCATTTTATTTTTTAAAAGTTTTCTTTTATTTATTCATCTTTACAGTGTATTTTCACTTATGTAAAATGAACAGTGTCAAAGGTTTTACAAACTTGGAAAAAATAATCACGGCTTTTTCCCATGAATTGTATTTTTTTTTGGTGCTGTACAAACAAACAAAAAAGAACAAACTGAATTCTGTTGGCAGAACGAGTTTCACAGAAGGATATAAATCACAGCATGAAAAATCTAAACTATCTGCATGGCTCAGCTACACTTTGGGCAAAACAAAGATAATAAAAAAAAAGAGTACGCTGGTTGTAGCCTGTTGATTATAATCTTGTTTATTATATCACACTTTAGCCTTAAACTTTCTTTATACTCTACATTAAAAAGCCCTTTGTACTCCAGTGCCCTAAATGGCAGATGATGGGGGTTTAAGGATATTTAATGTAATTACACAATGAGGAAAAGCAACATGACGAAAGTAATCCTTATCTTATCAAAGATGAAGGAAGACATCCTGCATCGTCATCACTGTGCTGTGACCAGGAGCACAGGTGTGGAGTGGGAGAAAAAAGGATTGTACAAGGAGGGTTACAATAAGAAAAAAAGGACAGCAAAGGCAAGTCACAGCCTGTCAAACCTCCAGGTCACATATCTAATAGGAAGTGTACATGTGTCTGAACATGTGTGTGAAAACTAAATGAACTTTACAAATTGGATGCTTTCTCTTCACATTTCTTTTTATGTTTAAAGATTTTATGCCGGGTGCTTATTTTTGAATTGTATTGTTGTCATTGGTTGTTAACATTCAGTTCCCGTCCTATACAGCCTTGTTTTTCGAGGAGTAGTAAAGTTTAACACCCCCACATTTTCAGCATGCATTAAATTCTACCTCTGTGACACAATCTCATAGAAAGTGTAAATAGGGATTGAAATCATACTTGGTGCGAGGATTACTTAAGAATTCAAGCTCAGCATTTTTTAAGATGCTGACATGCTTTCACTTGCTTGTTCTCCAGTTCGATGTGATGCATGATGGAAAGTCTGAATAAGAACACAACTGTAAGGCATTATTTTAGAAAAGTTAGTGTACAGGTTACTGGCTTTTTAAATTGCAAAATACTCAAATCTGAAGGAAGCTTCAATGCCTTTAAAACTGCAAGTTAAAATTTTTAAAAAACTAAATGGATGGGTTGGACTTAGACCTTTTCTTTCCCTCCATGTTTTCAGTTTCTTTCTACTGTTGAAAATTAAACTAATGTAAAATGCCACAATTAAGACCTTTTTTTTCCCTACAGTGTCCGAACAATGTCCCTTGAATCAGATCAAAACATTGTGTGGCGTTGCCCTTTCACACATGTAGCACACAATCATAGGTCGCCCATGTCAGATGTGTTTTCAAATACTAGAATTAATCTGTTGGCTTTGGGTGAGAGGTGGCGCCAGGGTAGAGCATACAGGAGACATGATGTGTTTTGTTTACACAACATAAATGATGGTGAATGAGGTTACCAATGAAATATATCTGAATGTACCCGCATTGATAATAAAGAAGTGGAAAACAACATGCAGAAAAGAACACACAACATGTACACTCTGTTCACTTAGATCACAACAGAGAAAGAGAGCTTGTGCATTTTGGGTTTGTGTCCAGCAGCAGTGTGAGAACATCAACATGCCCTTTAGCCCACTGTGACTTCCCTGGACAGTCTGGTCCAAATGAGTCTATTGGTTGGGTTCACACATGCAGATCAGCTGCATATATAAACACAGTATTTTCCAATGTGCCAAACTTTTGCTTTCCTTGTACAGTAGCAGTTCTGTCAGTTAGAACATCTTGATTGAAATCTTCACTGATTAATGAAAACTTTCAGTAGAATTTTCTTGGGCTGTAATACAGTGACGATTATTAATCAAAGTTGTAAATTGGTTAAATATTTAGTTTGCATGAAGCTGCTACTGAGTTGTTCAAACCTTTATGTCTATCTGAAGTTTTATACTGCTATACTTTGACAGGTCAAACATTTCTTTTTACTTCATCTACAAGCAAAATCCGTGCAACGCCTTCCTAAATCCTCTCCCTTCTTCCTACACCCTTATAAGGACAGTTAATCCGTCTACCAACAGTGCACAATGCCAAAAGTCTCGCCCCTAATTACCTTTTCCCTCGCCCTCCCTGTTTTTTCCCTCTTTGAACTTTTCCGCCTGACGTACATCAGCATTTATTGTTTTATTAAATAGGTGTGGAGCCATTGGAGCCTTTACTTATCCGTAACATCCTGACAAAAGCTTGAAGCATCAAATATCCTTCAGGGAAAGCCAAGATGGCGAAACATCATGTGCCTACAAACAGCAGCACTTAAAAACTATTTACATGTCTGACTCACCTGCATGGACACTGATAAACACACACAGACACACGCACACACAATCTTACCCCCGGGGCGCTCGTGGTTGCGATCAGTGTGCAGCAACATAGCGATGGGCATTCCAACATTTTTGGAGCGACCAGCAACCAGCACATTCTTTCCAACCGTCTCGATACCTGCACAAACATATTTTTCAAAAGAAAATGTTTTTGAGCAATTCAGCTCAATTGCTCTGCACAAAGGAGAACTTGAGAAGCAAAACTGTTTGATTGTTTGATAAACAACGCTATAACACTGGAAACATGAATGTCACACAGAGCCTGAGGCGGTGTTTCACCTTTGACTGATCCCAGGCATGTGGGGAGTGTCAATGTCATGCCAATGACAATTACAAAATCTATTTTCAGCCAACACACAAGTTAATAAGGTGATTCTTAGTCTGAGGGGAGGCTTGTATATCTCAGTTTACTGATAAAGCTTGCATTACATATATGGATGTTGTCCAGTTTTGTTGTCATTTGGCAAACAGTCCATGAAACCTTCGATAAAGTTTGACATCTATGTGGATTTTATTCAGTTATTTATTTCTAAAACTGGTTCTTTATATTTTGCATTGAATATTTGTGTAAAGACAGTGTTACATCTGAGTTTACTCAAGATCAAATAAGTCACTTACTCAATTCAAAATGCAGGAAATTCCAAGTAACATTAGGCACTTTTGAAAATGAAAAAAGCTGTTGTTCTCAGTAGAAAAACATTCTCCAAGCAATCTTAGGTAAAAAAAAAAAAAGGGTGAAAATGTATTTTTTTGTTTAAAGCATTGAAAAAAAATCAACATTTATTATGCACACCATTGGTTAAAACTCAACGTTAAACCATTAATATTTTAAATTAAAC
Organism: Ctenochaetus hawaiiensis; assembly: GCA_029783645.1. Classification (NCBI taxonomy): domain Eukaryota; kingdom Metazoa; phylum Chordata; class Actinopteri; order Acanthuriformes; family Acanthuridae; genus Ctenochaetus; species Ctenochaetus hawaiiensis. The sequence continues at coordinate 12,350,941 of JAPZDY010000022.1, forward strand.
TTTAACTATTTGTTCCTGGCCTGAAGCTCATGAGTGTGTTCAGTGCAGAGACTGACAAAGAGAAAGTGATAGAGAAACCTTCCCCTTAACTTGAATCCAGACCTTCAAATCCATTGACTGCATCAAGTTCAGTTGACAGATACACATGATGGAAATGTAGCGTAACAAGACAACAGTTCTCTTGGGTATCAGGCAATCTTCACCTTCTTATCTTGAACAATTTCTTAAAAGTGACAACAAAAAACACCCTGAGCCACTTCAACACCGCTTGGTATGGGAATTGCAAAACTTCTCTGCTAGATAGCAGCTGATAGTGAAAACGCCCCTACCCTCAGAAGGCATTTATCAATGCTATCATGATCGTCCTTCAAACTACATTCCCAAAAATCTTCCCACACTGTCAGGGACACTTTCCACGCTCTCACTGACTCCTTTGTCTGTTCCTAGGAGGGGATACAAAGCCATCTAAACCTTTACTGACAGACTATGTCAAAAGTTCTCCATCCAGCAGCGCCCTGGATAAAGAACTTACAACTATCAGCAGTGGACTTGCAGTTTGACTGAAGATTAGGCTATGTTGATATATAGAAAGCAGTGCCCTCTATCTTGTTTGATTGGCAAAGCATTAAAGGAACTTCCATACTTTATAGTCATCACAGTCATAATCTAAATCAGCAACTTCAATCAATACCTGATTTCAAGTAATTGTCACATCATATAGTAAGAACCCTGTCCAATCAAAGAATTTCAACAACATATTTTGTAACTCATTACACAGGTAAATCTAAAAGAATTTTTGATAACCAGCTGCTTTGTGAAAGAAAACAAGTTTCTTCAATTTAAAATGTACATTTCTATCAATTTTGTGTTACTATAGTCTTCTTTTTAAATAGGCAAATTATTGTTTTACCCCTCCAGCACAACATTCAAACTTTAAAATTTTTGCTGTCTTTTTACTAATATCAGCAATTAAATAAACTTTAAGTACTGGTCTGAATACAACTAAGTGGATCAGTGCATTTCCAGACTTAAAAGCAGGTGGGTAGATAATTGTCAGACGCCATCTAGTGGACCAGACATAAAAAGACAGCAGAATGTGCCTTAAAAGTTGACTTGAGAAAATGTTGTAACT
>JAPZDY010000022.1:12366618-12377331 GCA_029783645.1 Ctenochaetus hawaiiensis
AAATAATGAATTAACAATGAAAATAACTTTTGGTTGCAGCTACAAAACATACAAGTTGCTAGCACAAGTAATGGAGACATTTCTGTAAATTTAAAGTACAGTTGACCACCAAATACAGAAGACCTTTAAATATGAGAAAATTTCACATTTTTATTAACTAAAAGGAAGCCTTGACCTTGGTCGCAGATTGACAAGAGAGAGCAGAAATTAAAAGAAATGCATGGAAAAAGCACTGCAGTCTGATTGGATTTCCATGATGGTAGGACCCCGTGCAGGCTGGCCCTTCTGCCCGCCAGTGGGTGTGTCTGCATCTCTGCAGGGGGGAAAGGCAATTGGCACCAGGGCTGGCAGTGTCACAGTCAGAGAACAGTCTGTCTCTCTGATCGGCCCACCTCACCCTCGGAGCACAATCACACTGTTATGTCTGAGCCCTCTTTCGCCATGGCAACATCACATGATAGCACAGAAGGAGTAGGAATCTCCATGCTGTGTATGTGTGTGTGTGTGTGTGTTTGTGTGTTGCATGTCTGCTTGTACTAGAATCGCTTAATCCATGTTATTCTTGAAAATCTGGTTAAGCATGGCACTCATCATGTGGAGCTGATAATGTGTCTTTTCATTCTTATAGAGACAGAGGTCAAAAAAAGAACATTGGACCAAAGAGAGCAGGAAAGGTTTGAATGCAGGGTGAATGTTGTCATTGATTAAAGAAGCTGAGAAGAGCACCTATTAAGCAAGCTGCTTGCTGTCACAGATGGAGAGAGATGCAAAAACATATGGTATAAACTTCAAATTTGCAGTCTTTCAGACATCAAAATTTCTTTTGTCTTTTTTTTTTTAATTAATCACTGCCACAGGATCAGAGCACCATTACAAGCTTGGGAAAATAACCAAAACCCTTTCAGCTCTTAATTAGACTACTTAATGATCACTGGTTCAGTTTTGTGTTTAACCAAATCTAAGTTTTCTGGACACAAAGTTATTTGAGGCTGCATTTACATAATTGAATATTTGTGGTTTGTGCACATGCAGCCTACATGTACGCAGCAAACTCCTTTCTCATGGCAAGCTAACAAATAATAAAAGATGTTGGCATCCTATAATGCTCGTCTTTCCTCCTGTTACCACTGTCATGTAGGTCTGCATTCTTCTTTAACCCAAAAGTGAGCCTTAATAGCTCATAAGGCTCATATTTTTGTTTCAGTTTTTTACTGACATGTCCTCAGGGAATAATTGTGGTATTTTTGAAGGTTTCTGCTGTCTTCTCGAAAAACATCAGCATTTACAGACTATGTTAGTTAATTACACTGGTGGTCATTGGCTCCCTGGTAGTTTTCTCTGTCTTGGTTGCTTTGAAGCAGGAGACCCTCACTTAAATTGTGGGGGCTGACGCAAACAAGAAAACCTCTAATATTTAAGTAATGGCCTCCATAAAGACAAAAACCCTCTTCTCGTAAAATGGGAGCTCAACATACATGTCAGGAAAAGGACTCTCGTTGTCCGCCAGTGCCTTTTCAAATACCTGGTTGTTAGTTATTGTTAAGGAGGCATGTAGGTCCTTTGTAGGGTTTACTAGCACATATAGCACAATAGTTTAATCCAAACACCCGGATATTAGTATTTATTGATGAGTATTAATGTTCTCACAAATTAATAAACTTAATTAGATTTTTGATAAATAATCATGAGTGATGAGGATTTCATGACTAATTTGGTAAAAGCAAAGAATGGCTACAGCAGTCTGATAGACTTTATTAAGTGCCATATTATGATATAATGATATCCAAAATCTAAGACAATGTCTAGATTCATATCACAATATGAATATAATATTAACTTATTACCTAGACCTACACATATGTTGTTTGAATATGTATATTTTCATTGTTTGTTCAACTGTAGCACTTGCACATGAAGCACATTATGCTCCTAAATTTTAGGAAAATTCCTTGGGGAGAAAAGTTAGCATAGATCCCTGCACGAACACAATTAGCGATTTATTACCCTTGTTAGCATGTGACTGCTTATGCTAGTAGTTGCATCATTTTCTCTGACCTATTGTGTGTTTTTGGCTGTGTTTATCCTCTCCACTCAGGCCATGAGAGCCATTTTGTAGTGTTTCTGGTGGCCTTCTGTAGGCGGCAGGGTCTGTATCAAAGCGTTGTCAAACAGAGCGCCTCTTGTTTGGGTGCTGGCCTGGTGTTAACTATGCTAATGACAAGCTTACTGCTGAACTGTGAGGCATTGTGGTTTTATTTGTGGGAGATAGAACAGACATTATTTTCCTGTTTAAAGTACCTTTTTTCAGGAAAACCTTTTTCTTGCTGAACTTTAATAAGTCACATTTTTTTTCACTGAGACTAAAGGTCATTTTTAGTTCTTTTGATGGAAACTTTGATGACAAAGCAGTCAAAGAAATACTGAGAGAAACATGGTAAAGGTTTCAAAAGTGTCAGTCAAATGACACATTGTTATTTTTTTGTCTTATGAGAAGGATTGTCAAAATTATGTATTTGGTCTGCACAATATTGACAATATCTTATGAGTGGGAGTGTTGATGAAAATAAGACAACTTGTTATCTTGATTTTCCCAAACAATCAATTCCCAAAAGTGCAAGAAGCCTTTATGAAGGATGTCTACAAAAAATATGATTTTGTGGAGTTTCATATAGATAATTTTGTAATTGGTGTAAGTGTGAACATAGAAACATTTCTCATTTGACTGTACAGACATCTTTTGTCTCTGTGAAAGTTTCTCTGTGAGCCTAACACGTGTGAGCTCACATGTCTAGTTAACTGCTGGAGGGTGTGACAAGCCTTAGAAATGAACGATCAACTTGCTCCACTCTGTTGACTTGATAATGTTACCTACCGCCTGTTTGCATTTGATTGTACAGATAGGGCAGGGCTCCATGTAAGGATGAGCAGCTGGCTGACTGGTCACTGCACACACTCATGTGACACTGCTATTTCTAGACAAATCATTCCTCCTCCCTTCTGCCTTTAGCAACACAAGCAAATGGTGGATATGTGACACCTCAGAAAGCAGCTAGGCTGCAGGGTGGGGGCAGTTTGTTCTGTCACATCTATCCAGAGGCCACCTTGCTGGGTGTGAGATGAGTTATGAACAATGGCATGTATGAATGTCAGGGAATCTGTCCAAGAATAAACTGGAATAAAGGTGAATGCCATGCACAGTTTAGTTGACAGACTGACAAACTGAATGACAGATTGTTGCCACAAATCTGTCATTTGTCTAGTGAAGTTTGCACATTTTCTCAGTTGGCACACTCAAAATAAACACAGGCCCTCTTAGCTGATGCACATCTGTCATGCCAGTTAACAGGATGTCATGAAACAGGGGAATAGCAATGGTGTAGTGTTTTTATGAGTTGTGGCTTGTTCGCTTAATAACTTTCATTTTAACTTATACGACTTGATGGGTTTTTGTATCGTTATTATGACGTGTCACTGGACAGTTAAGTAACAAAATAGCAAAAAGCAAAACCCTCAAGCCCCCAGAACTCTCACATTCCCATTTTAAGTTAAGATTATGCTGACATGCTTGCATTTTTTACTTTCTGTATTGCTAGCTAGGGCTGTATATAAACAGCCGAAAAAGAAATCTTAGTGAACTAAGATCTGTCTACTCTGCAACCTGTACCACAGACGGGCAAAGATGGCCAGGAGCTGCTCTGATGAGAGAGCAGAGCTGATGGATTAAGAGGCACTCTTCCCTCGTGACACCATCGATCGTTCGACCAATTAGAATTCTGTTAGACAGTCGATCTTTTCAGTACTCTGATCAGCAGCATTACCTAATTTGATTGATATGGAAGAGGTAACTCATCCACATATTTTCACCATCTCATACATGGGATTGCAAGCCATAATTGTGCTGTCTCTGTGCCAAAACATTGTATAATAGTCTACATAACAGAGTTATAGAAGTTTCTCAGTGTAGGGTGGACTTTTGAATACATAATGTAGAAATAGAAGAGGCGATATTAACCCCAATCAGCCAGTCAGTGTTATAAGTAAATGTTACACAATCGATAATATCTTTAGTGCTGACCAAAGTGGCACATTACATACAATGAAAATGTAGACAATAGTCTTATAGATCACCTTGATGTCTAAAAGGGTGAATATAGTGCAAGCAGCAAGATTTTTAGGTAAAATGTGTCTTTGATATAACCAGTGTTACATTTCATTGCACCGTATTGAGAATATACTTTGTGATCACATATACTAACTGCACCAAATCAGGTCATCGCACTCTAACAAGCTGCCTAATACAGTAATAGGAGGCAATTTTTCTCTTGTTTTTAAAGAAGAATTAATCAGGGTATTCAAAGTGGGTGGAAACTATGATTAGTGCTCTAGTACGGGCCTCGTTGCTCTCCTATGTAATAATGATAAATTGTATAATTAGTCCTCTTTAGATCAATGATAATACCAAACATAGAAATGAGAACTATGTTGGAGCGGAGCCTGGAAAATGCACTGGCACCAAAAATACTTCAGTACAACAAGAAACCCTGGGGAGACATGAATGTGGAGTGTGCACACAAACAGGTTCTGTCCCTGAGCAAAGATGCTTTGCTAGGGTAATGTCAGGCCAGTAAACTATTGGACACAGGGATTAAATATCACCTAAAATCTCCAGGGTTGCCTGCACTGAATGGGCGATGACATCTTCATAATGTTTCACACCCTCCTATGGCTCTAAACTAAGTGACCTCTCTGCTACCCTTGTAATGGTGAGAAGGCTTACCCTGTTTCAGTCTGAACTGTAGGCAACTAACCTGTCAACATAATCTTTACACATAAACACTTCTGTTTGTGACTCACTAAAAAATAAACAAGAGGTTACAATTTTACCTATTGCCTAAGGAAAAACTATTAATGCATTTTAAAATGAAATTGAGCAAGAGAGAAGGCGTAGGGAGAAGTTGAAACTTGAGATTGGAGAGATCACAAAGGGACCTTTGCACATTCAGTTCTGCTGTAATGGAGCTGTGTATCATACAGTGACAGTGACTGGGTTGTTTTTATGGAGAAATATACAAGAGTGTTTCAAATGGTTGATTAATTTAGTAGAGGCAGACATATAATTCAGCAAGTTTTCTGTAAAAACAGCAGCCTACAGCTTGCAGGAGGGGCAGTGAATCGAAATCAAAGGGACAGCAGCAACTTCTTGCTGTGGCAGATGCAGCACATGGAGTGTTTAGGCTCTAGATGGCATTTATAGCAACAGAAATACTGTGTGTTTCTAATTCTAGTGGCACATGAGGAAAACAAATGGAATTTGAGCATCATTGTGCCCTCTCCTGGTTGGGCAAGATGATGTTCTGATTTGAGGTGATGGGTGGAAAAGACTCAAGAAAAATGAGTTGCATCAACAGGATTAGAGGTGACCCAGGCAAACCCACCCTCCTCTCCATCCCCCCTCCATCACCGGAACACCAGCAGACCACTTGTCACAGTGAGTTTTCTTCAGTGTTGAGCATGCTGCGACAGCACCCAGACACAAAGAAAGTAGCACATGCCACACACAGCCTCAAACAACGCGGTCCCCAAAAATACCTCTCCCTGGAGTCAGTACAGCTGTATGAAAACATTTCGTTCAATAGTCTGAAGTGGTGGTGTTTTGTAGGCCGTAGACAAAGAGAAATAGAGGAATAATACAGATGTTTTGGACTTGGTGTTAATAAATTTAAAAGTTCTCCTGTTTTTTAACTTTGGTTACATTATGAACAGTGCATTTGTTGAGAGTTGGAGAAGAAAAACTGCCAGTTTAAGTTTAATGTCCATCATGAGGTGCCTCTAAGTGTGACCTGATTTCCAAACTTGCCAAAAAAAGTGAGAAAATGAACATAACTCCCTTTTTTTAGTTTAAAATAACAGTCTGTGTGTGTGCACAGTCTGCTGTTTAAGTGTGAAACACAACTGGCAAACGTGATAGATAACACTAGTCACACAGTTTGTTCTCTGTGATTTTAAGATTAACTCATTCTTGCTTCAGAAGTAGTCGTAGCGGTCATCGTAGCATGGATCCAGCTCTCCTACAAGGCAATATTTTACTCTGTTGACAGTTCTGGATTCTAGGTTGTGATTTTGTCGGTGCACAAATTCGTTGGCTGTCTGGGAACCTGCCTGTGGACTGTTCAGTTTCTATCGTCATTAATCTTTTAAGAGTTTCTGCTGTTCAGAAATCTTAGCTAGAATGGATCCTGGTGTTGCACAACACAATATTCTCAGTGGCTTCAAATATCAACTTGATGTTAAAATCTGGCTTCTCTTACAAATCCCCTTATTAACTGTACAAACATTGTAAGGACATAGCAGAAATGTCCCCCTACAGGGAATGAGACATACAGCTCCCCTCCCAGGGTGAAGACATGCTGTGCTGAATTTTGCAACAGTTTACTCTCTATAGTATTGTTTCCTTTTCTGACCAGCTTTATTTCCCTTCCTTTTGTTTCTTGATGTTAAAGGGGCACAACAGAAATAGTTGGTAATTCAACAATATTGAGTAATTAAAGCTTATCCAACTGGGACACATAATTGTTCAAACTGGTGCCATAGTAACAAAATTTCAGCACAGTTAATAAAACCTTTACTTTAATAAGATAAAAATCAAAACAAAAAGAAAAGGAAATCTGATTAAACACAAATCTGGCTTTATATTATTTAGTTAAGGGCTAGTTGAACATATAGTGATATTTTTAACACAAATTTAAGGCGGTTTTTGTTATCAGTTCATAAATTTCTCCCTTGCGAGACCCCTTGATGCGATTAAGGCCAACTGCTGAAGTCGTCATGTGAAATTCCCCTCCCTTTTGTGACTGCTCTACGTGCCATTATTGCAACTCATTCTGCGGCCTAACAGCTGAGGCTAATGCTAGCAGCACGTTTTTGAGCATTACTCTTAGTTTTCACCTAGAATAACTGGCGAGGTAATCCGCTGACTCACTGACTCGCAGCCCTAATCCAGTCGGCCTCGTGTCTTTTACTTCTGCCACATGTAGGCTGTGTACGCTGAGGTTAAATGTATGGTTATTACAGTGTGTGTGTGAGTGTGTCTGTGTATGTGTCTGTGCAGAAGCCTGTTCTTCCTGCAAAGTGGTGGCAGAGCAAAGGGCCCCATGGTCCCCCTTCAGTGCCACGTCTCCCACTACGTGCGCACAGCAGCAGGTCTAATCAAAGCACTCCATAATACTGTTAGCTGGGTCATGTGCTGGAAGCCAGGATTAAGAGCAGGAGGGCACAGGCCACTAGATCCAGCTTAAGAGGGGGCGTTCTCCCTCTTTCTGTATCCTTTTCTCTCTCTCTCTCTATCTGTCTCCCCTTCTGTGCTCATCTTTTAACCTCACATGTGGAGACAAGGCCAACCAAGGTCACAGATGTCCATAATACTGTAGTGACACACAGAGATAATAGAAACAACTATTCATTTTTATACCATACTGCACAAACACATAAAACTGTGGCACATGTCCACACTAGTGCAGATACTTAAAACTGTGACTGTCCTTAACCTTTAACCACCTGCTGTTTGAATTGCAGGACACTTGCACCATGTCAAACTACCCCAGACTGCGGATGCCACTAAGAGAATACATAAATATTAATAATATCTTTCTGTTTTATCTATCAGTCGATGAGACTCATCTATGTAGTCATTTTCATAAAGAAATTCATGAAAATAAACCAAGCATCATTCAGGGCAGAATGCCTAAAAAAAATTTCTTTTCTATTTTTTTTTTATTTAGATCACTTAGTTTTTTTCACATTAAAAGGTTGTTTTGTTGTACAACAACATATCACTACACATTAGATTCAATAGAATAAAACAAGAAAGCATTAGAAAAATTAAAAGGGGATTTGTGCTTTTATAGGCCTATAAGACTCCCACCTTGGAGAACATTTTCATTAAGATTTCATTGGCCAGTGGGCAGCGTAGCGAGGATGGAAAGCCAAAACGGAGACGACAAGGTGCATTTATCCCCATTAGTGTGCACATAGCCTAAACACATTTATCATGTCAGTACTTCTCCTTCTTCAACAAGTCTCTTGCCCTATTTGTGCTGCGTTTTCAGCACTCACTAATACCGGCACCCACTTTGCCCCAGTAACACAATTTAATACTGCAGAGCATGCCAACAGTAGATTATCAGTCTCAGCAGTTGAGAAAGAGGCAGGTAGGTTGGAGGTCCTGGCAGGGCTTTTGTGAGTGCAGGGCCTGATGAACATTTCTTCGTTCCCACACCTGAGATGAGAAGAGATTGCGAGGGTTGAGCGGAGGAGGAAGGAGGCAGAGGGACAGGGGTCGAAGGGGGCACTCGGGTACCTTTGCTGATTTGTGCAAGAGAACTGGAGCTGTCCGGATAAAATTGAGGGCGGGAGTGGGGGCGCTCAGAGAGGGGAGAAAAACAGAGGATCAAGGGTAAGACGACTCCCACACTCAGGAACATGGAGACAGGTGGCAGAAAGACAAGAAAGAGGGACTGCAACCTCAAAAAGCCCCAGTTGTTGGTAGGTACTAAGCTCCATTGTGTCGGTAGACCTGTGATGTGAAGGCCAGCAAACAAAACCGGCCCCCTCACTGTTCGTAATAAAGTTGTTGGCTCTATATTTGTCTTTGAGGCACATTTTGATTGGTCAATTAGGATCCCTGTTGTGTACAAGGTTTATTCAGAGAGATGACTAATTGTTTCTGCCAGTGTTAAAGCTTTATTTTAGGCACTGCATCCTTTGTATTGCCGCTATTTTGGTGCTTTGTGTACGTGTGTGCATGTGTGTGTGCGCAAGCGCTCAGCTGGATGTTTCCAGAGACTCCTATCAAATCCAAGATTTATTAACTTACTAGAAAATAGACAAAAGACTACTTGTAGATATTCTGAATATTCATTTCTTTCTTTTAATTAAGTCTGCACATTTCTTTTAATACTGTAATTGTTTTGCAGATACAAGCGTTCTTTTACGGGCTCTTTATAAAGCACCACAAACAGTGCAAGGACAGTAAAGCGTGTCTGTCTCAGTTACTTAAAACAGTTGTGCACTCACTCAGATAGGGAGGAGTTGCTTTAGTCACTTTGCCATTTCGGGGTGAGGGAGTCAAACCCGTGCACAGTCTCCACTGAAACCAGAGAGAGCTGACCTTAAGAGCATTTAAACATAAGGCTTACTCAACTCTAAAAGCCGAAGGGGGGCTCGATTGTTTGCTGTTGTTACGCGGCCTGCTTTCGTGTTGCTGAAGCCTCGGATACTTGGTCAGTCTATGGAGCGAGAGACCGACGTGACTCTGATTTTGTCACCCCTTAAAACGGGACGGACAATAGTAGTCTGCCAAACTGCCATATAAATCCACAAAAGACAAATTGAAGATGTGACCCACAATTCATTTGTCTATTTATTAAGCAACAGTCTGTTTCCAGTATATTCAGATATAAAAGCAGTAGTTTTCAACATGAAATATTTTTACAATTTTTTAATCCAGTATGTCCAAACATAAGTGCATAAATACACCAGTAACACCCAAAGTTCCATTTGAAACTGTTTAGCCACCACATCCTGTCAGCTCTTGTGTTAAGCCTAAATAAACTATGAAGGGGAAAATAAATATTCATAAAGCTTAAAAAGGCAGTTATGTCTCAAAGGACGGATTGTTTTCTGAGATGTTTTACTGCTGCTTTGGGACTTAAGTGATTGTGAGACGGCTGCAGGATGATGATCCCTCATAATAAATTAGCCAAAAAAAGTGTACTGAATTCATAGCTGCCAGCTCACATTAATGTGTGACAGATTGTCTGTATGTTTGTTATGGTCGTCAGAAATAATGTGAAGCATTACTAGAGTTTCCTCCTGCATGACAACCTGACTTAGTGCTGCAATGCAGGCCCACAGCGGTGGAGAGAAAGCAGAATGAGTTAGAGGATTTATGGAAATGTGATGGGAGCCTTTGAAGATGGTGTTGAGAGCGACTCGCTCTTTGCAGTCATGCGCGCCGTTGTTGTCATTCTTGAGCGACCCCCCTCCTGTCCATGGAGGCTGACTGATCTCTACACTGCTTGGAGTGTGTACTGTATGTGTGTGTTTTTATTCTTGGAGACAGCGCCTCCCTGCTGCGAAGCACAGAGAGTCAGAGGCAGCAGGTGCAGCTGACGCAGATAGGCTTTTTAGCAGGCAGGGCCAGTTGGGGGACAGAGAGAGGGAGAGAGAGAATGAGTGAGAGACGATAGAGAAGAAACCACAGAAACTCCAACAAATACAAGATCAGACCACTGAACAGACAGGACAAATTAATTTATCACCCCTTTTCTGCTCCTTGTACATTATGTGAGTAAGCTGGGGATGGGACCTAAACTGCCCAGTGGCTCCAGACATTGTCTTTGCTTCAATAGTGCACGTGAGTAATGCCAGTTTTTAAGTATATGGTTAGAACTGAGCAAAGATTTTGTGGAGGTCAAGTAAGAAAAATGAATGACAGGGTTTTTCTAAGGCAGGTAGTTTGTGGCTGAGCTAAATCTCCCGTAAGTGTTTATGAAGTTTGAAAAACATTTAAAGAGATGCCATAAGCATTTAAAAAGCCCAGAGTAATGCACCCCACAATCATGGCCTAAAATAAAATTTACTTCTCATGCCTTATCTCTTACGAACTTGTTTATCTTGCTTCTTGTAGCTTTGTCAGTGAGTGATAAGTAACTG
>JAPZDY010000022.1:12377431-12393525 GCA_029783645.1 Ctenochaetus hawaiiensis
AAGTAACTGCTAAATAGGATGTGGACTCTGGGTCTGCTTTGTGTTTTATCAGCAATGAGCCGGCAGTGACTCGGCTCTCCACTCTTCATTGTATCGATGGGAGCCCCCTGTCTCAGTGGGCTGAAACAAAGTCACTGAAAGACATGCTGTTCAACACGGTTTTGAAAGGGGCAATTGTAGCAGAAGAAGTGATTGGTGGGTCAGAGCTAAATAGCAGTGTTGAGATGGTGTGTTCAGGGGCGATGAGGCCTCTGTTTCTAGGTCTCCATCTGAATGTTTCATTCATTTGTAACAGAATTTCAGAAAAATCAGTAAGAGAAGATGCAAATGAATGCTCTTTTTCTTCCTACTACTGTTATACGATTATTACACTCTGATTAATTGAGATAGGCATTAGGTGGTGCCAATTCTCCAGCCAATTTTGCAATTATGCTGTTACAAAAAAGTGGGGCGCAACAAGATGACGTAATTAAATGAGTGCCAACTGAATGTCAAAACACACACAAAAAAACACGATGATAGACATGGCACCTCTGCAGGTCTAATTTATTAATTTTAAGAATGTTACAGCTTTTTTATCGCTTAACAAAGAACTGAAGTCTTAATTTGCCCTTATTGGTCATCTCAACAATTGCAAAGTGGAAGTTTAGGTTGCATGCTACATGCAATACTGTGTCATAAATCATTCATCAAGTCTGTTTGCATTACAGTTTCTCATATTTTGCTTTTATCCAGCACACCGCATTTTTTACCTCAGTTGAGCATGAAAACTTTTTTGTAATATTTTAAAGTTTTTGCGAATTTTCACAACATCTATGTGCAAATTGAAAGTGCGCATAAAACAGATGAACAGAGACTCTCCTCGTTTTACCAAGAAAAAAATGTCTAACACTGGTCCAGCTTATTTCTGTGTGCCGAACACTTTCTGTAACAAGCATCATGATGATTTTGTTACACAGAGCTCGCTCTGTCAGTTTGTTAAACTGGTGCTTTCTGTTTCAGCACAGTGTTAATATTAATGTATCCAAAATGTTCAGATCAAAATGTCGTATATGCAACTTGTATTGTGCAATGACCAGGGTAACCAAGGGAATGCTAGCACTCTGAATGCCCTTGATCCGTCTGCATGCTTTTCTCCGGCTGTAAAACACATCCACACACAGACTCACCTCCTCTCCCTCTCATCTCCCCCTCGTTGGTTATTCTCCTCCACAGTCATTGGCTGCCTTGTCTTCATGTGCCCGTCCTCTCAGCACACAGACAGCCAGTCAGCGGTGCACCCTGGCCTCTTCGACGCTGCCTATTGGCTGGCATGTGCTGTGAATGCGGATACTTTCCTTTCAGAGGCAGTCTAGACTCAGCTGGCTCACTCTCTCCCTCTCCCTTTCTCTTGCTCTCAGTTATCTCGCTCTCTCCTCCTCTCTCCTGCTGCAACACCACCACAACCTGCTGATTTCTCACTAAGCCTCTCCTGCTCCTTCCTCTCACTCCTCCTCTCCTCCTGTCATCAGCTGTTCTCTTCCACTCCTCATAATTTTATTTTCCTGTCAATCACATGCTCCCTCAACCCCCTCTCCTCCCTGTTTTTTATTCCCGGTTCTTTTTTTCCCCCCTTTCCTTTTCGACCTACCATTTCTCTGTCTGTTTCTCCCCAATACTGTCATTTTGCTTTTGACATTCATTTATCTCCACCACTTTCCCACCTTCCACTGGTGTGAGGAGACATGAAGGTGAGTGGAGTTGATTTCCAGGTTTTTAGGTCTGCCTACGTGCCTGTCTGTCAGTTTACTGTCTTAACCATATCTCTGTTTTTTTAACTTCAGAAGCCATCTGTTTGATTTGAGCTCCCTGTGTCCTTGGAGGCACAGGCTGCAGTTGCGTATGCTTCAGGTGTAACAATTAGGCAGCACTGGTAGGATGATGCTGTGAGTCATCACCTGACGCTGCATACATGTATGGGCTCTAGCTCTGGTCCTTTCAGCATGTGCCCAGAGAAGAAGTCTTAGTTGATGAGAGGAGGGAGGGGGGTTGAATCAGTGCGTGGATAGCAGCTGCGTGTCAATGCAGACTGTAGCTCGTGACACAGTGTTTTGCACCAGCTGTGGCTGTGGTGCAGTGGCATCTCAGGCAGATTAATGGGCATTGTAGAGAAATGGCAGCAAACAATTAGTGAAGTGTCATTAGTTTTGTCTCAACAGTCAACATTTCCTTCTAGAGGTCGATGTCTCCTGATGGTTGAGGGTCAAAAGAAATGTCAATATTCTCCACATTTATCAAACAGTGTCCCTTTTTTAAAACTTTAATTAGTCTCTCAGACATCTTGATGAAATGCTTCAGGACAGAAACCATAACAACCCAATTTAGTCTTGCTTTCCCTGCGTTGTTTTTTGTGTCAGTGTCCTCATTACTTGTGCTGTTTGCCACCTGACACCCACAGGATGAAAGTGTGTCTGCCAGAAATAATCCTCAAGAGCATGTTGACTCACAGTGTGTGTCGCTTTCAAGTGTTTTTTATTGAGGTTATCGTTTTTTAGATCGGACAGCTTATTTTAGTTTGAGACGGTGAATGGTAAACAGACTGCACTTAGAGTCTATAGTGCTTTTACTCACACAGATACACTGCTCCCATGAAAAGTGATGGTCTACCCATGGGAGCAATGGGGAGGTCAGAGCCTTGAACCGCCAACAGATAGTGTACTACTTACTCTACCTCCAGACCATAAATCAGCCCTTAGTTAATCAAGTTTCCATTATATAAACACAGAGAGAGATAAAAAAAAAAAAAAAAAAAAGAGCTGGTTACAGTTAGAAATGAGGGGAATAATTGTATATGGAGTTGGCATAAGACATTTACAGTATAAGCATCTAAAAAAAATCAGTTATTTACCTGCCATGTCCTGGAGTCCTGGGACAGTTACTGGCACTTAAAGAACATAAAAAAAAAATCAAATATCCTCTATTAAAACGCTATTATTAAAATTTAATCTAAGGTATCTAGAATATTGCTAGATTTGCTCTTTACATAAAGCTTTATGATTCATAAATCTGCTGCTGCCATAAAAGCTGTTTCCAATATGTTTTATGGCTCACGAACTGTGGATGGTACCTGGTATCTGGTTCCTTTTTTTTGGTGTCACCTCGCTTGAGTTTTTAAGCAACGTGAGCAGATACTGGGTCAGTTTGAATCATTACTTGCACGACACAGACAGCCTGCACACCCACCAAGTTTTTACAAAGTGGCTGTCCTCAAAACCACATCATGGACAACTGATGAATCTATTAGGTCATCGATGACTGGTCTCAAAAGCAAGGGATATCATTGTTCGCAAGAAAGCTGATACGACAGCAGTTTCACTTGAAACCATTATGACTTTCAGCTAAGAATCCCGCCTGCGACCACTGTTTAAAAAAAATACATTTTTTGGAACCAAAAGAGCGTCGCGTGAAGTTGAGCTGAGCGCCCTTAGCAGCGGAAGACCAGCTAAAGTAATCAACAGCCATAACCTCAGACAGCTCCCGCAGCCTTGGTGGTCTCAGCTCCAGCACCTTGGACAGCGGTTATGACACATGGAGCTGAAAAAAGAAGCTGTACGTTCTACACTGTTGGCTGATTTATTGACTGTCTCAAATCTTCATCATAGCTGAATGTTCTCTTAGTTTGATTGTATTTTAAATTCACAGTAGTCTTGTTGTGCTCCAGAAGCATCCAGACGGATAAAATCAAATTAACCTGCTGCCCCTTAAAAAGGAAAAAGAATGAATACACCCAGAGCTCTCCAACAAACAGCTTGAATCTGCCTCTTAATCAGTGTTTAATTCCACAGCTGTCCTTTAAAACACTGTCTGTTTTGTTGTCTGTTAGAAGCAATAATGAAGCGTGAGAATAATTTTATTTGTATGTGAAAGCAGCTGACATGCAATAAGTGCATGTCTAAATGATAACAGTTCATTAACTCTCTCAACGACTGGACACGTATTATGTCCTCCTGCAAAAGAGTTACCCGCACATGATCTCAAACAACCCTCCTGAATTGTTATATCAAAATGACAAGTAATTTTCACCCCCTAGTAACAAGTAACCAGTACTACCAGTTTTTCAAATGAAATGCATAACTCTTTCATCTCCTGTTTGTCCTTCTTATCCCA
Organism: Ctenochaetus hawaiiensis; assembly: GCA_029783645.1. NCBI lineage: Eukaryota > Metazoa > Chordata > Actinopteri > Acanthuriformes > Acanthuridae > Ctenochaetus > Ctenochaetus hawaiiensis. Next base: position 12,381,578 of record JAPZDY010000022.1, read on the forward strand.
GTGACCTGCAAAATGGTGACATAATCATGTAGTGCATTCTTAAACAGGTAGCGTGACACAATTACGAACACTGCTGGTGAATCAGTCTGCATTATGGCACTGCGGACTCTGCTTGTTTTCTTATTTGCAGCCCAAATGGAGCAGTTATATATAATAATGATATTTTTTGGGTGTAATACTCCTCAAGGGAAAACTGCAGTAAATACATGATGACTGAAGTATTTCTTATCTTCGCTGTTGTGTAGCATTTTTTTAATGTTTAGTAGGCTATCATTGGTATGTAGAAAAGAGGAGGAATAGAGGAAAGGATAACCTTCGCCCAGGTTGCATAAGATTTTATGCAACTCATTCCGTATTTTATGTTATTAACTCTTGAAACTCTCATAATTTTTTGCTTTCAAAGAACTCAGAAGTTTCAAGGTCCCATGAATCATTCATTGGAGCAGTGTACACACTGAAAAGTCACACAACTTGAGTTCCTGTAATGTACTGAGGATTATAAAGCCAACCTTTTTGCAGGAAGCCATCTCATAAGAGCTTTGTTTATCTTGCTTAATACATATGAAACTGGAGTTGAATCTCTGGCTCATACTGAGTTCGCTGAATGGTTTCTGTATGTTACGTATGTTGCAACTCAGGTTTGTTGACTTACTTTTTAAGGACATAAGGTCATAAACCTCTTCATCTTCAGGATGTTTAACATTCCTGGGCTGTTTTACATTTACAATCTGTGCAATGATCCTTTTACTAGAGTAGCAGACAGGTTTTTTGTTTTGGAAGTGTGTTGCACTTCTGACAGCAGTTGAGATGAAGGTTACACAGCTCGGGTCTGACTGCAGCCTGCTCGTGTCTATATTTGGCTGGGTGATGTCCGTAGGTTGGTCGTGAGCACATGACAGTGATGCCCAGGAAAAAACTAACGCACTGTGGTCGCCACATTTAGAGGAGGTGCTGCTGCTTGCGCCCTGAGGTGGAGTTGTGTATCATGTTGTGTATCATGAGAGAGCAGGGGTGAAGCCTAAAGTTTGTGCATTTCATATTTATGTTCACTTTTGTAATGTGAGCCAAAAGCATATTTAAAAATTGTCTGCTCTATTTGCTAGAGATTGTCAAATGTAGTTGACATAAATAGAAGAATATTTGAATATGAGTTGAACCAACTCAGATTGGGTTTCCTTTAATCCTTAAAGACATGCATACATGTTAAAGTAATAGTTTAAAATCTTGAGAAATGTTCACTATGACTAGAATTAGATGAAATGATACAAAAAAGATAAGAATATAGAGCAACATCCAGTGTTTGCCTGGCTTAGCTTGCTTTTGGACAAAGTCTTGCTTGCTCTTTTCGATTTGTTCCCAGTCTTTCTGCTTACTGTGCAGACTGAAGAGTGATATCAATCTGCTCATTCAACTGGTTGCAAGACATCAAATAAGATACTTCCCCACATATCAACATATTGCTCACTAAGTATTGAGAGTAATTCCTTGCCATCAAACATACTGGAGTGGCTCCACCTGGGCTGCGTGGTTAAAGTCCACTGCTACTAAACAGTTAAGTTGGGTCCAGCGTAGAGAAAGAATTAACCTGTAGGCATTTAATTTAAGTTCATCTTGAAATTAAATTTTGAGGTTCTTGAGGGCACCGTTAATTTCCTTCAGAATGAGAAAGCTATTAAACTTAAAATTTAACAGATTATTATGGTAAAGGTTGGACTACATACGGCTGTCTGATTGGTCTGTGGGCCCCCAGGCAGTCATTTTGGGTTTCACAGCATGTACCAACTATATCCTGCAACCTTTTAACCCTGTTCAAGCTGGAGGACATTGTTTTTTTTAATATTCATCTAAGACTACTTGACTTCTTTACATTCTTATGAGAACTGCTTAAATATCATCTGCAGCACAGCAGTCGATAAAAGGTTCCTGGGTAGACTCCTTTTATTGTACACATTTAAACCCTGGAGAACATAGTTTTCATGTGCACAACTTGGAGTGACAGTATGCTTGTTACAGCAGGACGAGGACTTTAGAGCAAAGCATCAGCTGCAGCGATCACGTTGACTTCCCCTGTTTTGAAAATTGGAGACCTGATTAAACAGGTCTGTTGCTTGTGTGCACGCCCACACTCAAGTCACTCATGCTCATCTTTCTTCCTTCTCATACTCACAGGCACGCAAACGCGCACTCAAACGACGTGCTCTCTGCTTTCTCAAGTGATGTGTTTGACCGGCGCGCAGACAGTTTTCCCTCAGGAGTCTCTGGTTCTGCTTGGTGGACAGCAATGTTTGACTGCATGGTCATCTTGAGGCGGATCAAACCTTCACACAGCGTCTTGTGTTAGTCCTTTTAAAGTCAATATACTGACTGTGAAACATATGATTTGTACAGCACTATGAAAACAGGTCTATGAAACCTTTTTTTTAGACAAGAAGAATTTTAAAGTAACCTTACTTATAACTATTCAAATTATTATGAATTTGGAGTAAAAATAGTCATGCTTAAAAATCTCAAATGCCTTTAAATACCTTCATGTTGGGGTTAAAATGAAGTGTTAGTTAATGTTTCTGCTTTTAAGAGTGGACATGAGTTGACATAAAGAACTTAATAAACAGCTGAATTTTAGGGCTTCAGATAAAGATAGCATCTCCACCCAAGATTGTATTGGTTTGTTTGTTCATGAATTATTAACCTGATTGAGTTTATGACTTCAGTTTATCGGTTTATCAGTTTACTTTTGGCTCAGTAGTTCGCTAAGCCCAAAGACTCTTTCTCTTTGAGTCCATGATCCTTTCACACTGATCCTTTTGCTCTGATCTCTCTCTGGAGGGAAGCAAGTCAAAAAAGAATTTCCCCGCAGGAATCAGCAAAGTATCACATAAATTCTACTCAGTCTTTTTGATATTTGGCAGCGTCTTAGTTCTCTTTCCTTCCATATAAAAAAGAACTGGCTAGGGATCTTTGGGGAGTAAAATGTTTCAAATTCGTGATTAGAATTTTTTTTTGGTAACCTTTTAAAAATTTAATAATGTTTAGTGTCACTTAAGGTACTTGATCCTGATTCAGGGAGGTCTTACACGAACCTAATCAAGAGACAAATCACCATCTTTTTTTCATGTGTCTGTTGTGGTTCAACAAAGGATAAAGGATAGCAGTATGTGACCTCAACTGTTCCAGATGGAGCTTTTGGTCGGGAGGAGGGAGCCTTAACTAGCCACAGGCTATTTAGAAAGGAGCTGCCTGCCCCCACGCGATGAGGAGCCCACAGTCAGTTCATGCCGAGAGAATGTACTAGTCTGGCCTTCAAGCTGTTTACATTTAATGCTCCCCCATTAACAATTGGCTTAACCATAGAAGGAAATGTGCTGCCATTAACCCCTATGAAATGACTCTGATTATGTGGGATAGACAAAAGAAAAAAGAGGAGAAAGAAGCCAGACCAAGTCATTTGTGGTGTGGAGGTTTTTCTCGAGGACCACCAGAGGCTGCAGTGTTGGTGGCCTCCTCATCCGCCTCTAGAGCTTGTTGTCATTGTTGCGATGTAAACAAGCCCTGTGGAACTTTACAGGGACATCATGAGAAACTGTTTGCCTGTTTTTACTACTGGATCGGATGGGATCCACTGATTGACTCACCAATTGCAGAGCTCAGCAACGTTATTCCAGCAGAGTCATGAGACCAACAAACAAACACTGCCCAAACTTGAAGAATCTATTAGTCAAAGTCTGCAAATGGCAAAATATGTCTTTTACAATTTCCTGTAACCAAAGTTAATGACTTCAAACATCTTGTTTTGTCCAGCAGTCAAAAAATGAAAAATATTTATGGTACAACTATATTAAACCTAAATAGCAGCAAATATTCACTTTGTAGAGGCTTAAACAGAGGAATGTTGTTTATTTTTGCTTTAATTTATTGTCACTAAAATACATCATCCCCTCTTTTAACATATTCACAGGACAGTCCTGTTTTTACTCAGTGTGTAGTTAATAACACTGCTGTTATTATATATTATTATAATATATATGTTGTTTTTATATATTGAATTATATTATGATATGTATTATTATAATAACCCTAACCCTTTGTCTCAATCATCTTAAAAAGCATGTGATTTAAATATTTGTATGAACTTGAATCCTAATAAAAAAAAATTTTGAAAAGTGAATTGATGATGTAACTTTCAGAGTTTTAAGTGATACATCCATTGTCATTGTCTTTGAAGGAATGAATTGTTTGCAAGACATGCAAAATAATCCACTTACATATCTTTGACTATACAATCACTTTACTGACCTGACTCTCATAAAGTGCAGCTTTTCTACCTCTACCAGCAGCAAAAATCTCTCCTGATCTTTTTACTGCATTGCTGCAGTCTCAACATACAGCCGTGCAGCTTTTTTTTTTGTCTTTTACTACGGCAGAGTATTTGATTCAGTATGAACTCATGCTCCAGATCTTGTTACAAAACCCATGTGTACCTTTGATTGTCACCCAGTGAGCACCATAGTGTTCATGCTGAGTCTGAGAGAGCAAAGATTAGAGGGGTAATGTAACTCGCCATGCAAACATCCAGCAGGCGGTCTGTGAAACTGACTGTTGGTTAACATTTCTGTTTAAACAAGACCTGCTCGGTCAAACTGTTTCCCCACAGTTCAGGAAATGCTTTAGTATTCTGACGCAAAGAATATTTCATCTTTGGTTATTCTGCCTTTAATCAATTTTGACATCTCTGTGTCAGACATGAAGGTGATGGTGACTGACTCTGGTTGCCTGATATGAAAAACTTGCATTAGATACTGTGTCAAAGGGGGGTGACAGAGATGTCAGCTGCACTGTGAGTGGGGATAAGGTGTTAATAGTCCACTCTAATGCTGGGAGCATTGCTCACATCTCACTCTGGATACAGTGGTCTTTTTTTAGTCTCAGCACTGTCAGCAGGCCCTCTGGAACGGTCTGATTTGATCCCTTGAAGTGCAGACTGTGGCCTGTTGTGGCTATCTGAGATGTCCTCAGCTTTGCTCTTACTGTAGTGCTCCCCCCATCATTCAGTTCTCCGTCACGTTATGACTTCTTCAGGGGTTTTTTTTCATCTTCTGCTGTCATGAGCTCTCCTCCTCTACCTCTCTCTTGGTCCCTCCCCTTCTTTGTTTTAAGTCTTGTGAGGAAGTCTCAGGGAGGTGTTGCCAGATTGGAGCCACTGTTGAAAAAGAGTCATCATGTCTTATGATACTAATCTGTCTCTGTGTCTCCTCTCTCTCATTTCTCTTGCAGGTGAAGGACCGTGCAGACACACTGTCTCACACTAAGCTATGGAATGCTCCCTGCATCCACCATCACTAGTCTCCAATCTTTGGACTGAGCTCCAAACGCGTAGTTAGCAGCTGTGCTTCTCCCCTCGAACTCTTTACAACCAGGGGACAAAGAAAAGGAGCGGACTTACCAAGTCCTCCGCTGAAAACGCACAGAGCACTTCTTTTTTTTCTGTTTTAGAAATATTTAAGCTAGTTTTTTTCTCTGCTTGGATTTTTGTCTGGTGAAACCATATCAAGATGGATCTGGAACCGTACCTGTGGATGGTCATTGTTGGCTTCATCATTGCCTTCATACTGGCCTTTTCAGTGGGCGCCAACGATGTGGCCAATTCCTTCGGCACAGCAGTGGGGTCTGGTGTGGTCACTCTGAGGCAGGCCTGTATCCTGGCATCCATCTTTGAGACGCTGGGCTCGATGCTGCTGGGGGCCAAAGTGGGGGAGACGATTCGAAAGGGCATCATAGACGTCAGTCTATACAACGAAACGGTGCCTGTGCTCATGGCAGGAGAGGTCAGCGCCATGGTCGGTAAGTTGAGACTAAATATTTCAAAACCACTTAAAAAAAATTTTTTTTTCTTTTTAAGCATTAATGCCAAACACCAAGAGAAACCATTTAGTGACCCTTAATTGAAGTGAAAGTGTTCGTAGAGAGAATTTTCCTTTCAGGTTAATGTGCAGTTTTTGTTGTTTAAGAAATTAATTACATGGAAGATGATAAAACCCTCAATCAGCCAAAATGAAGGTGTCTTAGATTAATATCAGTACTGAAACAAACAGGCAGTGAAAAATAATGAAGATCACAATGTTCTGCAGCCCCAGGTGATTTCCTTAATTATGTGCTTTTGTGTTAAAAGAGCCCAGAATCCCAAAATATAGAATTTAAAGTGATATAAAACAGGAAGGCAGAACATCCATACATTTAAGAAGCTGGAAATAATGAATGTTTAACAAAGACATCATTTTTTGTATTGTCGCCACGTAATTTTCTTTTGTGTCTGTTGTTCATTTCAGCTCTAATATGTATTTCCAAGTATAATTAAATGTATTTTCGTCACTGTGGAGCAGACTCTGCTGTTCCCTCTGCTATTTACCTTTGATAATAATTTGAAAACGTGTTTGTTCATGTAAACACTAGTCAATTTTTTTTCTATTCTGACCTGAAGGCAAACACAATGGCATGTCAGGCAGTCACACATTAAGATCAGTGAGATTACTGACACTGTGTTCAGAATCTAGATACAGACCTCACAAACAGCTGTGAGCTGCTGTGTGTGTTCACAGTCTCTGCTGCAGCCACTTCGAGTGTCCATGGGACACACATACATGCACAAGTAGAGAGCCATGGCTCATCTCATTACATGTTGAAGTTTTGTTTTCCCAAAATAAAAGGGTTATCTAACCTGTTTGTATCTCAGTATTTCTTATAGCTAACTGTTAAATTACATAACTCTGAGAGAGTTGTTTTTGTTCTCAGGTTGGTGAAAGTTCACAGTCATTCATATGAAAACAACTGAGCTTCACTTGAATTTATGAGAGATGTAAAATAAGTTTTTGTCTTTGCAAAGTAGCTCTGATAAAACTTTGATAAATGTCTAATGTCTATTTTTACATGGATTTTATGATGTGATATTTTTGTAACTAACCTAACCAGCATCGCAAAAATCTCCTCACAGAAACAGCCTGTCACATGAAAAACACATTTACAGTGAAGCACAAGCAGGAACTGTGGAGTATCAACAGCAGCAATACACATCAACATGAGATAACCTCAGTGAATGAACGGCACAGAACAGAAAACAATGGGGCTCCCGTCCAGACAATGCCATTTTAATGAAAGAATGACTGCAGGAAAACCGTGATGAATGAGGCGATATTATGCACTGGGGATTCCCACATTGGAAATTCAGGTGTGGCAGAAAGCCACAAGTGAATGTTGGGGAAACACGGATCATTTTTTATTAATGACGGCAGAAAACGTTTTTTACTGCCACATTGTTTCTGCAGAGTTGGAAGAAATTTTAACGTCTTGATTCAATTCGATAAAAGCAGGAACATACTTCTATTGTGTCCGGCAGGAGTTCATAGAAATGGCACAATACAAAAAATACTTTGTCTATGTCTGAGTTAGGACTTAAATAACAGCAAAGCCTTGCAAAAAGCTGAGGTATTTTTACTCAAATAATGGACTCTGTTTCCTTAAAAAAATATATTAACCTGTGGGAAAGATTATCTTCACTGATCTTGTGGGATTTTTGCCTTGATAAATTAAGCGTTAACGTCTTTTTAGCGTCTGTCTTTAAATTTGTCCGTGCAGAAGAATTCCCTTTTTGAAAACTTTTCCATGGTGATAGACAATAATGTCTCTATACTGAAACTTAAAATACAGGTTCATTGTGCTGATGTTTATATAATGAAAAAGTGGTCCTTAATTTTTTAACTATATCCTCACACAAGATGTAAGATGTCCTTAATAGAATATAATTTTTCTTTCTTTTTCTTGCGTAAATACTATAATCAAGTTATTAACCAATGATCAGTAGTGTAATCTTTTTAGTTGAGCAAAAAAATAAAACAAAAAAAACAACAAAAGACAGTGTAACAATCAGTGTATTAATGAATGGAAAACTGTGTCTGATGAATTGTAAGAGATGTCTGAGACTTGTGTTTTTTTTTCTGTTTACAGGATCAGCAGTCTGGCAGCTCATCGCCTCCTTCCTCAAACTGCCGGTCTCTGGGACTCACTGCATTGTTGGCGCCACCATTGGCTTCTCCATGGTGGCCATAGGCACCAAGGGCGTACAGTGGATTCAGCTTGTCAAGATTGGTAAGGGATTGGGGCTTAATGAGGCCTATTTGCTTACTGTACACCCTCGTGCATGTGTATCTGTAGTACACTAGCACATGTGCTGCTCTACCATTGAAAACTTACTGAATATAAACTGAAGTATCACCACTTAGAGATTTCTAGTCCAGCTACAGTGGAGTTTGACTTTGTAAATTTTCAGCTCCGTAAAACAAACTGCAGTTATTAGATTATATTATTGAGAGGATGACTCCCTCGACCATTTCACACAGCGAATAATTCATTTTAGAAAAGGCAGAGTTACCAATTTCTCCACCATTAAGAGTCTCAATAGACTAGCATGCAGTGCAGCCACAAGACATACTTAAAAAAAAGCTCCCACTTTATCTCAGATGGAAAAATAAACTGTCTCCTGCCTCCTTATCACTGTGCTTTAAAGGGTTGAAAGTTGTACTAAAACAGTAATGGAAAATAACTGAGTACTTTTATTCAAGGACTGTACCTAAGTATGGTTTTGTACTCAAGTATTTCAATTTTTTGCTACTTCATAATTCTTCATAATTGTACTTTTTAATCCACCAGATGCCAGAGTGCCAGTTCGTAGATACTTTGCAGGTTCAGATTAATAATATAGCACAACATCAACAGATGTGTTGTTGTAGATGTTTTATTACATATTAAGATAATACTTCTATTGTTTCCCCAAAGCTATTCACAAGATACGCAGCATTATGTAAAGTAATTAAGTAAACATTTGTTATATATGAATCTTGTTTGTAGCAGAGTGAGATAAGATAAGATAAACTTTATTGTCCCCAGGCGAAAATTTGTCATGTGCAATAGTGCTACACAGCTGTAATCAACTTAAAAACAAAACACAGCAAAACACAGTGCAGTGATTCACCAAAGACATGATCATAAACAACAGCTGATATAACATACAGCAACAATAAGTAGTATGTGTTGAATATTGTACATTACCTGTGAGGTAAGATAAATATGATATGTAATAGTAAAAAGCAAGTATGAAAGAGCGTGAAATCTTACAAAATAACCACAAAATCAACAATATCTACTGGCAGTAAACAACATAAGTAAAGATTAACCTGTTTTCTTGTTGAGTGGTGATTTAAACTTTGGAAGAAAGGAAACCTTAAAGTGATTCTTTAACACTGGCTGGCTCTGTAATGTACCTGGAGGTGCCAGTTTGTGTTTGAAACATAGACTTTGTAAGAGGTATTTCTACGCTAAGCCCTTTTTAAAATAAAAACTGGTTGCTTGATACTGTATCAGTGTGTGATTTTAGTCGTTTAGCAGGCGTGTTGCTGTTGTTTTCTGATGACATGCTCTTCATCCTCTGCAGTGGCGTCGTGGTTCATCTCCCCCTTGCTCTCTGGCCTCATGTCTGGACTCCTCTTTATGCTTATCAGACACTTCATCCTTAACAAGGTCGGCTAACACTCCTTAACACAAAAAAAGTACAATCTCTCAATACTGAATTCACAGGTTCTTCTTTATCTGGTCTAGCCACATTTAAACCTCATAAACATTTAAGTCATAAAACTGACCATTTAAAACAATATTTTATGATTTCCTGTAAAGGGGATTTTTACAATGATGTCTGAGTATAATTTAATGAGTTTATCATCTTTGTAATTTGAGCTTCTCTTCAAATTCACGCTGTCAGCATGCACAGCGAGCTATTGTCATATGAGTACAGGGTTTAGACGCAGATGTACACGTGTCTGCACAAACCTGTCCAAAGAACTTCAGCACAGATAAAATCCATTTGATTTGGCAACACCCGCAGATCTGATGTTATGTAACAGGCAGTCTCTGGCAGACCAGGAAGAGACAAGTGTTGTAGAACATCCTAAGGTCACGACAGCAGGATTATGTAGAAATGAGTCATAGGACGATTTGTCATTTGGACTGGAGATGCAGTGTAGCTAGGTCAAATTTAAGAGGAGTTTGTTTCTGTGTCTGCAGGCTATTTGCAATCAGAATATTTAGTCTTCCTATCATATGTACTCTTTATCGAGCTTTATTATTTTTCCAGGATGCACAGTGAGGATAGCAGTTAAGTTTTTAAGACTTTCACCTTTGTAGGTCTGGTCAAACCCCTTTATAAACTGTACATTATGCAAGAGTAAACTGTTGGATATCTAGTTAACCACATCATTTCTTTGCACTGTTTCCACACCTTTGACCGGAGCTGGTCATCTGATCTCAACAGGAAACTGTGGTTTCATTTGATGTCAGCGTATGAAACATACTGTATGTTTAACTGTATGTTTTATCGAAAACACATTCAGCCAACACTGCAAAAAGCCCTGTTTACACTTGATACTCTGACATCATTTTGGTCATGTGCTCTGACACAAACAGCAGGTCTAATTAAGGTTTGCTCAACCTACTGTGCATTTAATATTTGCATAGACTGAAGAGAAAAACTGGGCAATACATGTAGTCACATCAATGTCACAATATCGATGCAGTTATTACCAAATACTAAAACAATGCAAGAACTGTCCCTTTTTTATATAAAATTTTTGTCTGAAAACGATTTCAGAAAAAGTGACTATTTTGTTTTTCCAGAGCTTATGATGACATCCACAAATTCCTTGTCTTATCCAACTAACTGTAGAAAAGAGATCAGTTTATCTTCATATATGAGAATAAAAGTATGTGTATTTTAAAGAAAATCACCTTTCAAAATATTACATTTAGTTTGCAAAACTCCTTGTAAATTTTAAAATCAAAATAATACCTTTTATGTTGTTTAATTACAAGTTTGCTTGAAATCAAACCATGACATAATAGTTAATAAAAAGAAGAGTGGATAAAAAGCAAACCCCTCTCCATCATCGCACCAGTAACTGTGTTTAAAATCTCTGTGTGTCTTTGTTTGTTTGTTTGTTTGTGTGTGTGTATGGTTTCCACACAGGACGACTCCGTCCCTAATGGCCTGCGGGCGCTGCCCCTCTTCTATGCGTCCACCATAGGGATCAACACATTCTCCATATTGTACACTGGAGCCCCATGTAAGTGCCAACCAGCTGTTACTCCTATTAGAAAATCCTGTCTGTTTATTTAATGTGACACTAGTGTATCAAATTATCGTCTCCGTCATAATGGCTGACGATGCCAATGTGGTTTGCTTGCTCAAAATTCCTTCTGAGGGTGTGATGAAAGAATTATTATTAAAACTATTTGCAAGGTTTTCTTTCTTATACCTGTGTTTGTGTGTGTGTGTTAATGATTTGCAGTGCTCGGGTTAGAGATGCTACCAGTGTGGGCCATATTTCTCATCACTTTAGCGGAGTCGCTGGTATGTGCAGGTTTAGTCTGGATATTCGTCTGTCCCTGGATGAAACGGAAAATAGCAAGTAGGTATCTAAAGGTGTGAGTGTGTGTATATATGTATCTACGTGTGTGTGTGTGTCTTTGGCTACTTTCGGGCAAACATTTGAGACTAAGACCAGTTAATTAAGAATGGCTTGTCCAAAATAAAAATCATGTCTCTCATTTAAAAACCTCAGATTTTTGGGTCAATGGTCAAGGGTTGGGGGGTTTGCAAGTAGCAGTAAGAGAAAGTCACCAGGAAGTGATCTAAGTAATGTCCTAGGTCTGTGTGTGTGTGTGTCCATCCAGTTTTTCTCACGCTATCTGAAAGCCCAGTGCTCTGACCCGGGCCTAACACAACAGGGCTGCAGCCTCTGCTTGCACACTCTGTGCTCTGACACCAAACAAGGGATGCCAGCGGATGTGTTGGCCAATGCCAGAGCCACTAAAGCCACCCAAAAAAAAAAAAAAAAAAAAAAAAAAACCGG
>JAPZDY010000022.1:12405602-12422224 GCA_029783645.1 Ctenochaetus hawaiiensis
TAATGCCGCTTGCTTTAAAGTTGAAAAATTAAAAAAAGATGTGTGTGTGGTTAACCAACCCATCCCATCATCTCACTTTTGACATGCTAGCCAGGTACAACTAGGGCCAAATAGAAAAGATGCCTCAGAGACGAGTGGTGGGACTGTCACTCTGCTTTCTTTATTTTCCACATGATACCACAGAAACCTGATTTGCTAAAGAATTAATTTTTTTTTGTTTGTCAAGAGCTCCTGTATGTTTTTAGAGATGGATATCATATTTTTTAATGATGTATTATACTGTAATTTGTACTGTAAATACTGTCCTTAAAAGAGTTTGTGGGTGGGTTGAGGGATCATGGTTTGTTTGTTTAACATTATATGGGGGTGGGGGCTCTTCAACTCTTCATGATGTCATATCATAGGGTTTATGTTTCATCCCAGAGTACACACACACTCAATGAGCACACACTAGACGGCTGCTGTTTGCAGAGGTTGGCAGCTGTATATCAATTGGAGAACAGTGTTTAAATGCAGAGTAATGAACTGAACCTGTAGATGTTCCATTCCCTCTGCTAGTATCCTGTGAGCAAGTTCAACAGTATTTGCAGCAAATTTTTTAAAGGTTTCAAGGGAGGTCACTCTTGGGTGCCTTTAAAGTAGAGTGAGGTTTGGGTATAGCAGAAGCCAAAACACTAAGACTGAGACAGAAACAGTCTAAGGTCCTTTACAATGTTCACATTTCATCCTTAAGCCTTTGGTTCATACAGAAAAGCTCATTTTAAAGCTGAACTCATTTCCTCATATTGGAGGCTCCTGCCAATGATTGACCTTTAACACTGTCCATGCTGGGGTTATTTTAGATTTCCCGCCCTGTTATCCTGTACATGCCTTCTGTATCTGTAGCCCTGAACCTCTGTGTCATAGCCCCTCTTGTGATAATCTGAGGTATGACTCTCAAGACGCCGCCATCTGCCGAAGCCTTGCCATGTTAGACAGCTATCTCGTGTCATATCGGAAAGAAAGTGTCGTATTATAACTCCAGTTATGCAGAGGTACAAAGAAAAGGGGATTCAACGCCTCATGTGTAGCTCCTCAAAATGGGCTGCCTGTTATTTGAAGTGTAGATGCATCAAATCTATTGATCACCTGTGTTTCAATCTAAGTGCTAAAGTTGGGTATCATAGGATCAAGTTCCGTGGGGGTATTTGAGGGTTGAAAATATCACAAGACTTTTGTCTTCAGATCATGATGTTTTGAACGAGATGGTAATGGAGGGGGTAGTACTGATCATCACCAGCTTTTTAACAGGGTCACCTGACCTGTAGATGAACAACTCTAAAGCTTTTTTTTATTTGAACAAACTTGATGCCAGGTTTTGCAAGTTCTCTTTGTTCTTGTGGTGTGTATCCTAATTTCATTTTTTTTTCTCATGAACAAATCTATGCTTAGTAGCCTCTTGCCTTGTAACATTGTGTTTTATTTTGTGCAGAAACAGTAAAATTTATAAGTACTGTGGTGTTTACATGGTAACCATATTGTAGAGTATCTGAAAAAAAAAACTGTTGCCTAATGATGCCAATGAAAGATAAACTATTAACCATGAATTTTTAAGTGCAAGTAAAAAAAACCTACAAATAACCAGAAGTGTCTAGAGAGAGAGAGCGAGAGAAAGAGAGAGCAAGCGTGTGCGCGATGACTCTTTTTTTTGTTGTAGTCGTGCTAATTATGATCCCTGTCACTTTACACTGCGACTGCAATGCGTTAACATTACATGTATGGGTGCAATTCATTAATGAAGAGAATGACTAGAGAAATTTCATCAAGACTATATATTTTTCTACCATATCTGAGTTTTTAACCTGGGCGAGCTTCCAGACACTTTGGAGGACACACTGTGGATGCGATGGAAAATTTGAAAACAGGGACTAGTTGTTGTTGTAAGATCACAGTGACACTGAGAAAATGGTCTTATGACAAGGGCGTCTTGCCTCGCTGGTGCAATGTGCCACGCTTCCTCTAAAGCCCAGTGTGTTCTTCTAACACTTAGAATGATGTGTCGGTTGCCAATAGATCAGATTTTTAAATTACCATTTTTATTTTTGAATTTTAGATGAAAACGCTTTGTAATTTTGTTTCCCTATACTGCTTCAGTCATGAGCTGTGAGAGCAGTACAGCATCTTGCTAAAACCTGGATAACAGCTTACTGAAAGCAAAATCTCTTTAGTTGAAAAACTTAAATCTTAAGCTCAGTAAGTGATAACTAGACTTGGATGACAGTTTCCTTGTTTTAGCAGGTAACCACTCTTGAAGCTCATACCCTTTTACTCTTTCTCAGGCTGTGTGTTACACTGGGGGCTGCACAGAGCTGGTGTGTTGAGATTCTTTTTCTACTCTTTGTTTGGTAAAGGTGCATGGAGAAAGTCGATTTTAAATAGAAATCCTACAGTGCACAAGAAGCCTGACCTTGAATCCCAAAACACCAATGATTTCCAGCTTATAGAAAAACAGATTTTACTCCATTGTCTGTAAATCAAGCCAATATAACCAAATATATCTGGAGGCAATGTGACTACCAGTGACAACTCAAAGATTATAGATAATGTACTAAAACATAGTGTAAGAGAAGCACAAGAGAGAAGTCACTAAGTTTTATGACTTACACAGCCAATACAAGCTGCTGTTCATACCAGACCAAGCTAGTCTGTGAGAACTTTTGATTAGGCAAGAGTTTGTTTTACTACGTTTGACTAAATTTGTAAAAAGACTTAAATACTTATTCTTTTAGAAGTAACAGTCTTGCTCTAAAAATTGAAAAATGTCTTCTTAGCTTGATTGAGAGGGTCATAATCAAAGCAACAAGCTAACTGATCTTTCAGGCTAGCTTCTGTGCGATTAGCCACCAATTCTCGATTTATTCTGCCATAAAAGTTTATTTTAATGTCCACAAAAAAGCCGAATGCATATTTTTGTTTTGTACATGTTCTAAAATAAATAGGAATGTACCATTTTGACATTAAAGCGAGTCACATTTAAGCAACCTTTCATTCATCCAAAACAAAACAATGTTTAGCATGTACACATGTTAGCATGTAGCAGCTGCAGCTACCATGAGTTTTAGCCTTTTGTGTACATTAAAAACAACACTAAGCTGCTGTTGTTGTGGAATAAAAATATTTAAATGTCTCAGATAATAATGATTTTAAAAAAAAAAACGTCCATGCTTCCAGCTAGAACAATAGCGAAAACCTATTTAACCTATTTTGGCAAATTGTACTGTCAGGCTGCAGCTAATGAACGCTTGTTGCTCTCATATTTAGTAAACAATGACACATGGCTGTATCAACTTTTATCATGTTGGATTATGAGGCTTGGTTAAATGGACTGAGGTCAGCCAGCACGCTTTCAATATATGTTTTTTGTTGGATCACCGTGCTCTGCTGGCACCCCCTCTGTAACTCACACTGTCATATTTTTTTTGTTTTTCCATGCATTTTCAGTCCTGATAGGCCAAAAGGGATGCACTGCTCAAGACGGGGAGGGAAAGTGAAAATTGTCCTCTGGTGGCATTGTTAGACATACTGATTCATAGTAATGGTTTAAACTTCAGATTTTTATTTAAAGCAACTTATGCTATATTGCAATTGTTTAAGTATCATTACTATTTCCATATTAAAGCCCCTGAAAACCTGATTCCAAATCTTAACTTCATTACTGAAAAGCAATAATTAAAATTGAAGTATGGAAAAATTACATTTGTTTGTATTATTTTATGACATTCGACTCAGCTAATCCACTGTATCAGAACAGTGTGTGTGTGTGGTTTGGCCAAACATTAGAAAACAATACGTCCAATGTCATCGCTGTTGATTCAAATTTTGCTAAATTCTGATTGGTGCTTGAAAATATGTGACATCATCTTTTTCTAACAGAACCTCGCCCACTTCAAATCAGTATGCGGGTTGAAAACACAAATGCTGCTGTCTTTCATGTGCAGCAGCCAAAACTGTTGTAACTTTAGCAGACAATTGTGTTTATGTACAAAGAACATTAAGCTGACTTATAAAATGGATTTTCAGGGCCTTCAAAATCAATGAGCCTATACGATGAAGCTGAAATCAACCAAAATTTGTTGTGATACTTTCTCAGTTTATATGCGTTCAGGTCAAACTTGCAATAAACTTTTTAAAAATGTATTAGGTATGAACAGAGTCACTAGATGGTGGGGTCCCACACTTTCCCTCCCCGTAGAGAGGGACAGCATTTTAGACCAGTTCGTTTCAGCTGATCGGTATAAATCAACAAATGGTGTAATTGCCATTGGGGGAGTAACTGTGCTTCTATATCATTATAACTGTTTTTTAATCTGTTTTGTAGAGAAAAACTAGAAAAACAGGACGTGCCATTTATCTCTCCCTGAATGTGCAATACAAGCTGTTTCTTGTGAAGGTGCAACTACATTGCTGTCACTCTGTGGTTGTGTAGCTCCACCTGCCCTGATGTAGTAGCACCCTCTCCTGTTTGTATGGAACTAGCACCACCTCCCAAAGGTGGAGGGGCATCGGTTCAAACATTCATCTGGATGTGGCGTGCTGTCTCTAGTTTTCTGGTCTGTTTTGTAATAGAATGTGCTCCTTGGCTGGCCTGCAGGCTTTACAGCTCTGTGTTGTCTTTTTACTGTTTACTGCTATTTAACTGTCCAGTCCTTCAAAAATAAAAAAACATATATAATAAATGAATAAAAAAAAATCAAAAGAAACTGTAGCCTGCTTCTACAAAATCTTAAAGCTCTTCTGATTTGCATATATCGTACTGTAATGTTTATTTAAGATTCTAGTGAAAAATGTCTGCATTTAAACTAAATTATGGGAATTAAAATTACAAAGAATACCTTAATTTCACTGAGTTGTGTCTTCTTTTATTGCTTTATCACAAACTTAACCAGTGCAACAAGATAAATCAGTTGAGTTTGTGAGAAACAAATTCTGCATGTCCTCATTTTTAATCAAGTATACAGAAGAACAAAAAAATATTTTTATTTGTCTATGCAGTACAATTAGCCCAGGACTACTACTGTTTTTATGTGTTATAATTAATACTTCACCACATTGTAGGGGAGCCTTTACATATATTGAAGGCTTTAAGAAAATTACTAAGAAAACAATCATTTAGATGTTAAAGCATCTGGAAACTGGGTTTTTAAATCTAAAGACTGTCTCTATAACTATAATTCATAAATCGTTTTGATTACAATGATGATGTTTACCAGCAAACTTTGGAAAATCTCAGCAATACATCTAAAAATCCTCATAAAAATATTTAAACTCCTACAAAAGTGCTTTCTCAAGTAATGGTTGATAGACCTCACATATTTTGTGAATACATGCTCTTAAAGTTTGCTGGTGCTGGATTGATTTAGGGGCTGGAGGGTATAAAACAAAGATAATTTGTTGCCCTATGTTATTATTGACTGATGAATCTTCTCTCAAATTATCAACCAAAAAACACTTTATCTTATTCCCTCATTTATCTGCTTTGTGAAAACTGTTAATGTTGTGGTATAAACCCTCCTTCTTTTTTTCATATTTAATATTTATATATTTCCTATTTCTCACAATACTGTAAAATACTCCTTCATGGAACTTAAGGCTTGAGGCTTCTGTCATCTGGGCCACAGTAAATGCACACATACATGATCTGTAAATACACACACAGTACTGTCTCAGCAATGCATGACTTAAACTGTACACATACACACTAAAAAATGTTTGTAAATAATCTATCATACTAAAAAAAAGTATCAAAACAATATATTGCCCAATAGTCTAAAGAATAATAAATACTTTTTTTAAGTAAGAACGGTTTATGATGAACGCTTTGGTCCAAACAAATTATTAGAGCCTGAGCACCGAGGGTGCAAGTACCCCACTGAAATTGCTCAATTTATTAAAATTCCTGCCCCTACCAAATGAATAGCTTTTTTGCTGACTTAAACATGCTAGAAAGTCACCAAATTAGGCATGTGTGTCAGTCACCGTGAAAGTTCATGAATGTCACGGCTGCTGTTTCAGGGGCATGGCCACACCCCTTAAACAGCAGCCCCCACGGCACGTTTTACTGACCTGCACCAAAATCAGTACACATGTGAATCATGTCTCATCTTCTGGCAGGTTGATAGAATCCAGCTCAAATTTGAGGAGATGAGCCAAAACAGAGCAATTATGCTAAATTACTGCTCTTGTCCTAATACATCAAATGGCATAACTGTGGCAGTGCAGCAAAGTTTCACATTTTGCCAAGAGAAAGGAAGTTGTTGTTACTTCCCTGTTGCTCATCCGATCTGTCCAAAATTTCACATGTTGAAAAAGAATTAAATTTTTAGGACAGTGACACGTCAAATGGAAGTCACAACCGTTGTGCCCCCTGGTGGCCACCACAAGTAAACCCTGTATGACAATCATGATATGATTTACATCAAATGCTCTCACAGGCAACTCTTTGTACAAGAATGTAATACACAAGCTCTCTGCATTGGCTGTGGCAACAGCGGCCCTCCCCAACATGCACTGGGGTGCGAAGGCCTGCTCAACGCTACTCGCAGCTTTAATTTGGTTGCGTAACTTTATATCTGCAATCTGTTGTTGTGCCCTGAAACATTTAATGTCAGGGTCATGTCTAATTTCCGCCCACTTTGCATGCATTTGGTTTCCTACAGCAACCGCCCTCTTTAAAGAATGAATTAATCTGCCAGATCCTTTCAGGCTGCGTTTATTTGGGGGTTATAAGTTCAGATAATAATTCAGTGACTTGGCACAGATTTCACTGCAAGTTCCCAGCACTGTGGCTGTCTGAACTGGGCGTAATTTAAGAAGCCTCCACAGTAACACTGAAAAATGCTGGTTTGATGCTGGCACCCAGCAAGTGACACCATTTACATCCAATGGGATAATGTTTTCCAGTTCATGTTGGTTAAATCAGTAACCTACAAGTAATAAAAACCAAACCTTCCCTGCAGCCAGGCAGTCAGGGGTTTGCAGTGTCTCAGAGGCAGTGACATTGTTCTTGGTTTGTGAGAAGTATTTGTTCATCTTGATTACTTTCTTTGTGGTTCATTGTGTTTGTCTTAATTGACAACAGAGGGGCCTTTGAGCTGTGATAAAGTGAGGCTCCCTGCTTACTAAAAGTCTCATCATTTATGTTTGAGTCCTCTTAACCACAGTTCAAGGTTTAATTCATATTATGTAAGGTTTTAAAATTAAATTGTCAAAAAATGACATCTTTGGAACAAATTTTGTTTGTGATATACTAAGATTATCCCAAATGTTTCCCACAGTATTTCATGTTCAAACTTGGACAAATATGCATTGTTGTTCAAGATAAAGAAGCATTTCTTTTTGTTGTCTTTGGCAGACTGCAGGGTAATAGCTTACATGACTAAACTGAGCATAAATAAAACTTTGATACACTGTTGAACATTTCTTCAGTCAGTTGGACTGATTTTTACCTGCAATAATGGCAGCTTAGCGATAAAATAAAGCCACGCAGAAATTTTATATTGCGTTTATGGTGACTTAAAGACAGCCTCATTATGCAACAACCGTAACAGGATGTATCAATGTTTTCAGGTTGTTTCCATTTGTCCATATGTGGGTCTTATGCTCATGAACGTTACATCTAATGAAGTCCTTCAGAAAATTTTTTCAAGTAAGCACAAATTTCCTCTGGACTCAAGGCCGAACTGATTTGTGTTTGGTGGTCAAAGGTCATTGTTGCTATGACCCCACAAAAAAACACTTTTTGGCCATAACTTAAGATGCCATATGCTCATTAAGACAAAAATTTAACAAAACTCTATAATAGCATAAAGTGATGAAATAGTTATTTCCCTTCATTTTTTTCATGCAGGGCAACTTTAACCCACTTTTTTTAGTGAGCAGGCATGTTGCTGAAAGCACATTTTCTTTAGCTAAAAGATATACACCCAAATGTCAGATACCTTTTGACATAATCTGAGGACTAAAACCTAAACTGTAGGTTTTCCTGATATGCTGAATTTCCACTAGCATAAACTGCATCATCTTCTTCTGATACAGCATGTCTGCTGTGTAAATCTAATGTTCTGCCTTGTCTCTTTATGGTTCCACTCCCTATCCTTGCTTAATTTGTCCAAATATTCTCTTAGAGCTTGTGTTCATGCAGCCACATTTGCTTAATTTTAAGTATACACTGGGAGTCCAGTCAAAATGAATTACTAAATTAACATAGTCCTCTTTTAGGGTTAAAGTGAGATATTAAATGTCAATATTAGTCCATCGTTCCTCATTTCAATCCACTTAAATATCAAATGTACTTCAATCAGTCTGGCATAATAATAAGATGTTGCACTTTTGCTGCGAATGAGGACACGGATCAGGAGATGACAAGACTAGCTGAGATTGAACTTGGCCTGTAAGATAGGTGTTTATTTTTACTATATGCTGTACATGCTCTCCAAGAAGTTAGCGTCGGAAGGAAGAAAACAACCCAAAGTAAAAACACAAACCAGAGAGCAGGGTTGGGTTAGTTCATTTCCATCCAAAACATTTTTATTGTCCTCCAAACTGAAAGGTTTACCCTGTGATTTGGCTTGTTCACCGAGCCAAAAACATACATTGCATTTCTTCAGGTAGCAGTGGAGGCATACAAAGATCTTTTTGACCAAGAGAAATTAATGGAAAGAGCAATACAGGATTCTCTCCTTCAAGTCACATGATAAGTAATCTTTGCATTCATGAGTAATGGAGAGAAGATTAATTTCAGATCATGGGAAGCTTCAGAAAGTAGCATCTGGTCTTCTGTAAAAGAGAGAGAGGAAAACAAAACAAAAAAAAAACAACAAACAACCGTATGTGTCGTGTTTCTTCCATGTTAGAAAAGGCCTGAAAATGGTCGCACTGAAGAGAGTGTTTCATCTCTGTTTGCCTCCGAGTTGTGTAACGCCTTCATGTAGGGCATCTGTAGTGTAGACAAATGGACACCAGATATGCAATTCAAAACCAAAGTGCCCACAGTCGATATAAAGCAAGGTCACATGACCCGAAACAGGTGATGTCACACAAAGGGGAGGGGGGTTGAAACTGGACATAAATGTAACCAAACGCATCCATCAGTCTGTTTGTGTTTGTGTTTGTGTGTGTGTGTGTGTGTGTGGTGCAGACATGCCAGTGACGTGGCATTCAGCACCATTAATTTACAGTTACTCAGGTGTCTGAACGAAAGAGAAAGACCTCCCCATCTAGTGACTGTGCGGTTAAAAATGGGCACATGGTGATTTAAGCTCATGCTTAAGTTGTGGTAAACCATCTAAGCACTTCTTTAATTAATAACTATAAATACACAGCAGCGTTTTTATCGGAGAGGTTTCTGTTTGCCTCCTCTCCCTGGGTGAGAGTGTGACGTGTTTGTCTCTTAAACAGCTAACTACGTTTTGCTCATCTGCTAGAGGAAACACGGGTTATGTGGAATTGATTATCGATTTTCATATAGATTTTTCTATAATATATTTATATAGTTATTTTTCTTTCTCTCACGCACCCACCACGCTTGCTTGCTTTCACATTCTCTCGTCTC
This sequence comes from Ctenochaetus hawaiiensis, assembly GCA_029783645.1. Taxonomy (NCBI): domain Eukaryota; kingdom Metazoa; phylum Chordata; class Actinopteri; order Acanthuriformes; family Acanthuridae; genus Ctenochaetus; species Ctenochaetus hawaiiensis. The sequence goes on from JAPZDY010000022.1 coordinate 12,415,192, forward strand.
ACTACTTTTATTCAATGTACACAACGTAATAAACATGGGATTGAGTGGGGAGCGACAGAGCTGAAATGACAATCACTGAGAAAAAAAATAAAATAAAACAAAGCCAAAAAGAACTGCAGTCTTTTTTGTCATCCATTGGCAGTTGGACCGACTCCGCCGTCGGCCAGTTACAATGGTGGTTTGAGGGAAGGGAGCGGCCATGTCATCAAAGAGGCGGTGCGGGGGGCTCTTTCTTCGTTGGTGCTGTTTTAGTCGTCGTTTTCGTCGTCTTGGTAGCCGGGGTCGTCTCCTTGAGGTTCAGGTTCTCCAGTGCCACGTCCAAGGTCATGACCTCAACACAGCCCATGGCCTCGAAGTCAGCGAAATTCCGCAATGAGCCGAGACAGTCGTCCTCATCCTCAGAGGAAGAGGCTGAGGCGTCCTCGTCGGGCAGCAGCGTGGACAGCAGCAGCTCCGTCACAAACAGGCTCCTGTCGGCCCACTGAGCCTCACATGCCTGCCGCTCTGCCTCAGACAGCCGCGGTTCGCTCAGCCTGCGGGACAGAGATCGACAAGTGGTGAGATCAAGGTGAGACGATCATGTAACAGTCCATGATGAGGGGGAGACAAATGACAAACAGGTTAAAAGGAAAGATTTAAAATGCACTTAAATATTCCCTTCAGGTTTTTTTTAAGTCATAAAATTCCCTCCAAAATTCTAACAATAACACTAACTCCACTGAGAAATCCAAATATAATGCAACTATTGTTACCATCAAATGTCTTAATTGCTGGACATAATATGTCTAGACCTTTTTGCAGGTAAAAAGATTCATTGGTAAACAGGTGATATTATCATGACTGATTATGAAAAGGGCATCTTCAAAGTTTACCACATGACTTTACAAAAGATATTGCAAAATGGGCTCAGGAGTCTTTGTAAAACTGTTACACATCTAAACACAGTTTGCTTGGAAATAATTGCATTCTGTTTATTCACGTTTTACACAGCATCCCACTTTTTTGGAATCACAGTTGTGAATGTAAACATTGCAAGTTTCAATATGTTTAGAAAACTGCTTTACATTTTCCACAGATGGAAACAAATTCAACAGATGTTTGCTTTGGTTAATACTGACTTCATACAAACTTTGTTTACAACAGAACTTCTCAGAGGCCTGTTCTATGGAGCCAGTTCAACATACCCAGGATTTCTTTAAGAAGTAATCCACCTTTGGAAGACTCAAAATCCAGAGTTGAACCTGATGTTTTCTCACTAACCACAAACCCTTCTTCTTCATACAAACCTCTGGCCACCTTTAAGGCCAGCACAGAAAAACTTTCCCCTTTCAACTTTAACGTTACTTGATACTTGTTTTGCACTGCAAATGCCAAACATCTACATAAAGTTAACATGAGCAAGATGGGACTTTAAAGTAGAGACATTAGAAACAGATTAATAACATAAAGGCGACAGTCTTACCTGCTGAGTAGAAACTGGGAGCTATGTGCATTATGTTGTGTGTTGGTATCCGGAGGACCCGGATTAGGACTGGGGTTTGTGTTGTGGTTGGCGCTGGGATTAGGGTTTGCAGCAGCTGAATTGGTGTTGAGGATTGCATTTGCTCGGCTGCTGCCCCGGGTGGCATTTCGGGCCGTCTCTAGTTGCTGACGTGCCGCCTGTGCCTGCTGACGCTCCAACTGGAGTTGCATTTGAAGCTGTTGGAGCTGGGAGGCTGAGGGGCCCGAACTGAGCTGTCCGCCCGCCGAACGCCGCACCCCTGACAACTGGGACAGTAACTCTGCAGAAAAAGGAAGGAGAAGAAAAGGCTTTAGTTCAGAAATAATAATTACAACAGGTAGCAAAAGAGTTGGCTAATGTAGTCCTGCGCTACTGGCCTGCACCATCTGCACTCCATCCATTAACACTTGTTAGGTGAAAGAATAGCAGTCTACAAGAAAGTTATACACCAGTTTATTAGACTGCAGGCCCTCATGCAAACAAAAATCTTGAGCAGATCATGCAAAGTAACAGTTGTTAAAAATCATGCAACCTTTTTAAGAATTTATTTTGTCAGTTTAATACAAAAAGGAAAGCAATTGGTCCCACTGTGCCTAAAATTAACATTCATTAGCCATATTGTCACAGGACTATAACGAGAGCGACAATCTAAAAGAACCGCTGTTTGGCCTCTGATCCACAATCAAAAGGACAGCACTATAACTAAAAAACACACATTAGACAGTGAACAGTAGGGTTTCTAGGCTAAAACAGCCCAGCAGGTACAGCGGGTCATTAGAGAGGAGGCTGCTCTGTTAGAGAGATGGACTGAACAGGGACTCTCATTATGGCACAGCTGGAGCTGACATGGCGAATGCCAAGCATTGAACCGAATTAAAATTGGGAACAGGATAAACAAGGAATTGCCACAGCAACAACTCTGCCCACACACTGCTACACAATCAAGACTGCCTTTAATTGGACACTGAAACAGGCGAGGCATGAATAACTTCTGTTATCTTTCTATCTACTGTGTGTGAGGAACTATTTATGTTAAGACACCTATTAAATGTGCCTATTTGAGAGTGCTACACACCTGATTTGATACTCGGCATCAGTGTTTAGTGTGTCAGACCTCCTGTAGTTGTAGCTGGGCCATAACAAGAAAATGATTGTTTTCTGTCTGACTGTACTATAAAAAAGAATACTTGTTTTGTTTGACCTACATAAGCTTCTTGATGTTTGCCTCAGAGTCAGCCTGTACTGCCAGTATCAAACATGTCGGCATGAGTTCACCATGTAACCATGATTCCTCCCTTGCGCGCGCGCATGCGCGTGCGTGTGTGTGTGTGTGTGTGTGTGTGTGTGTGTGTGTATGTGTGTTGTGATATGAGACTGACCTGCTATGGGGTCCATGGCCTCTCTGCTGTAGTTTGAGCTCTGTGAGGAGCTCTGACTGGTGGAGAGCCCCCCTGTGGTGCTGCTGGTGAAGTGCATGTTAGACCTGCGGGCTCGCGGACCCCCTAGCCCGCGCCCGGGGTGAAACATCCTCCGCACATGCCGCACCCCACTGGACTCATCGTAGCAATCACCGTTAAGGAACACATCAAACATGAAGTGTTGCTGCATTTCATGATTTTCATTGCTGACATCATCATTTGGGATTATACTTTCAGTCTAAAAATGTCGGTCACACAGTAAAAATGCCCCACTGTTATCTCCAAACATTCATGAGTGATCCTCTGCTTGTTTTGTCCAACAAACTGCCGAAAAACTGAGATAAGTCATTTTTGCTTGTAAAATTGCTTAAATTATGAATTAATGAATATTGCCAGCATTTAATTATGCTGATAAATTCATTTATCAACCTGTAGTTTCAGCACAGACACTGTCACTGCTACTCCTCTGAAAGCTCATTGCACTCTAGCCCTCCAAACTTGCTGCCATCTGCAAACACATTTGCATGATGCTCTAATGACCCTCATCTCACCATGAACCCAAGCACTAGACTCCACACTGAGAACGGACACACACACACACACAATCTATGGCTCTCTTCAGTGGAGCTCAGGATGCACATGTTTTGTCAGTGTTTCATTTAAATACCTTTTTGCATCTTTTGTTTTCTCCACAGCATGTATTCAAAGAACTCTATAAATAGACTGGCTTTTGTCAGTCCTATCTCAGAGGGCGGCTCACATGGAGTATTTCAGTTTATTCCTGACAGGCAAACGCAGATGCTGCCATTTAAACCCTTTATACAATTTGATAAATGAGTAAATTTGATGCTCATGGTTTAAGAACCTTTTAAAAATATTATTAAATAATCAGTAAATATGCAGAGAGAAGTTTGCTCATGCATGCAGGTCAATTCCTATATGAACCCTATTTTCAACCTCTCAAAGGCACAAGTTCACATTCCTTAAATATAACTGACTAACCCAATTTAACCTAAATAACAGATACGACAAGACCAAAACTCTGATTGAGTTGCTCCATTTCCAACTGCTCTGAATGTAACTGAATCATATGAATGTGTTTCTCTCTAAAAAAAGAAAAAACAAAAACATTTTTTTGTTGGGTTTTTTTTTGCCTGCATTGTTTACATTGTCTGTGGTCTTCATTTCTGTTGGCACATGACTTATTTTGTGCCCCCAACTGTCAGTGCCTTCTGCAGTTGGCAGAAATGTGCGTCACCTCACTGCATGTGACATGCCCATTGAACGGCTGAAAAAAAACATTGGAAAACATTGGGGATGCACCAGTCCAGCTTTCTTGTCTCTATTCCAAGACCAATCCAATACCAGTCCTTTCTTTTTCCTAATATAAAATAAGTACACATTCCTTGTTAAAGCAATCAATAACCATTTTCATTTCAGTTAGCAAGGAATTGTTGTATAACTTAAAATTGGCAGCACAGCATGACTGAATAACTATAGATATATAAATTTTAGAAGTTTGTTATGTTGATGGTCACATCACAGCACATATCTGATCAATTTAATCAAGTCAGTATCAATGTAAATGTGGATCAAGGACAATAACATTAATGCAGGCAATCAATAATACAATTCAACTGGTAACAACCAAACAAAAAAATATGAAAAAACAATCAACTGCATTTGATCTGCTGTTTCAAAGCAACATATCTTATGATGCAGTTAATTTTCCCTGACCTCTAATGGCTCTGGAGAGTAATGACAACTAGGCTTCCCCTCTGCCCTTTCTCCTCTTTGGATCAATCCAATAGAAAACAACATGCAAGCAACTCACTAATTAGGGTGAAGTTTCAAATTTTGAGTTTGTCACAATGGCATGAGACCAAAATAACCAAGTTTCAAAGAGCAAAAAACCATTAAATTACAACTGCAGATATTCTGATAGTTTACCTCATTCACCTTCTCCCACTGTTTGATGAGTGATTAGGAAAACTACCAGGCCAGGCTTTAATGTGATCAAGAAAATGTCAACAAATGTCAACAAATGTCACTTTTAGGAAACAGGTGCCTCCTTGATGAGTTAATTTAGAAAATATCTGGATGACATAAACAGCATAACCTCCTTGATGTGCAAAAGCATAAATATCTAAACACAACTGAGTAAAAACATTTTAAAAAATTTTTCTTAAAGCCAATATTGCAGCCAGGTTATGTCCATGTCTGTTAGAGGGCAGACTGCTACTTCAAAAAGGATATCAAGTCTCTGGGTGCTCTGTGTTCAAGTGTGAGATGAGCAGCAAAGTCATCTGTCACATGATTCGGGTCGCCACCTGGCAGTGCTGCACATATGGGGCAGATCTCGAGGAGGAGAGGAAGAAAGAGCGAACACGTTAATCTCAGCACACTTCACTGCACAACATTTACCAGTTGGTGCCGCGTCCTCCTGAACAAACACTGAGATTGTTTGATATCTACTGTACAAATGCCATATTTAAACATGAGGAGATGCAACCCCTGTGTGTCAAAAATCCAACAGATATGAAGTAAAGTTAAAAGAACTGATTTTAAATGTTTGGCAGTTTAGTGACTTAATTTGTCAGTGGAGGTTCTGCCATCAACAATTTGATAGTCAGCTGTCCCATGTACCAGTGTGTCGTGAACAGAAAGAAGCATCATGGGAATATGTTCAGTTCCTGTGTTCAAAGGCCAATGATTAAAATTAGTACAGTTAACTTCCTCCGTCAAAACAGGTGGGTGAAGGAATTGTCAAACATCCCTTTTTTCATTCATAGGAAGATGACTCACTGGCACACTCTACAGGCTGGCATAACCACAACGGTGTTAGTGATTGTAAACTACATTTTGTTCACCACACAGTGCTAGCTGTCTGTCGCTGCAGTGGGAGACGAGTCACTTACTTAGTTATTTACTTTGTTCTATTTTATTATTCATCATCTTCAAATATGAAAAAATCTACATGTCTGGTTCTGAAATGAGCGGAATTCAGAGTTGCCTGGAAATAAGAAGCATAATTATAAATGACATTTGACAAATATGTACTGAAAAACTTTGTCAGTGGTAATGTAAACACATATGGGCTTTGGTTCTTAAAAGTATTTCTAAGTAGCTCAAATTAGTGTTCTGCTGTCAGAAGAGAAACAGTGAGCATCTACAGACAAAGCTGCACAGTCTACCTTGACATCAGAAGCAGAATTAGACAAGGGCACCATGAAACGTGTCATACAACAGCTTACTTTCAAAACCTACAAGGTCCTCAAACTGAGAACAAATCTCTCTTTGAGAACATATTCTAAGGCATGTGAGGTAAAGAAAATCAACACGTGTGTAAATGTTTCTGAGTCTTAAGATCTATACAAACATCTAGTCAGGGTTTCATTAATGGTTGTGTATGAAGCTTCAGCACCAACTTACCACTTCTGTGGAGGTCTCTGTGTGCTCTGCAGCCACGTGCTCCTGCAGTGAGATCTCTGTGTAGCCCATCCTGCCACAGTAGGGACATGTGAAGGCCTGGGGCTGCTCTGCTGAGAACGCTTCTCCACCGTAATACAGGTCTGAAGGGGGATCGAGATGGACATGGCATTTAGTGTCAATGTTCTGACATGATTTAACAGCAGGTTCAGAGATAGCAGTGTTGCTCCTACATGGAACCAAAGTTTCATCACTATTACCACAAAGTCATACAGGATAAACGTGTATGAAATCTCAAAGTTAGGCACTGACTGACTGAATAATAGTGACAGTAGTTTGTCAATAATAGACAGTTCAAGCATCAAATGGAGTCTTTTACTAAAATCTGTTTGAAACCCATTTGAACAAGATTAATTCATGAAAACTTAAATTCAAACAGTTTAGTCAGTGAGAGACTGCACCAAGCCAACGTCACTTTTTTTTTTTTTTTGGCCATGTTACTGTAAACGGTTTATGATAAAACCTTCCTTGCTCCCATGAATAACCTGTTATTAGACTGTCAATAACCACACATAACCTGTGCCTGACATTACAAGTCAATTCATTGACAGTCAGACGTTGCGCTAGATGTTTTACTTGTCCGTCATTTTGACAGACAGGGTCGTAAAATTTCCGTCATGATGAA
>JAPZDY010000022.1:12422564-12438651 GCA_029783645.1 Ctenochaetus hawaiiensis
GTACGGTGGATCGCTCGCCGGTTTCTAATCCGTCAAAATGACAGACGGCATCAGGATTTTTCCGTCATTGCTCAAAAGAATCCGTCAAAGACGGAGAATAATCGGTTAACGCGACCTCTGTCGACAGTACAGCATTAGACTTTAATATAGCCTCACTTAGATCTGAATTCAATTTTTGCTACCTGAGGTTGGTCGAAACAACTTGAAGTTGCTGACCAGTTAGCCATTTACGATCCAGCAGACAAATAAGACCATTACCAGCTATTAAGAGGAGCAACTGCGTCAACCTGATGAATGTAAATCCAATTTTCACTTTCGTACTAAATCTGTTTTGGTCTCCTCCAAAAAGGTTGACGACTTTGGTGAGACTAAGCCAAAAGTGTTATATTTGCAGGCAGTAAAACTGCTGAAGTGAGCTCAAAAAGAGAGACTCAAAAAAGCTCCTAAAAGCTGAGTGGAACAGCAGAGTCTGGTAAAAGCCTAATCCTCAGTGGTGTCATAAATTCAAGTTAGGCATTTTACATCAAACATAGTTTTTAATAATATGACGATAATGATAAGTGAAGCTTTACAAAAATACTCACAATATACTTTTGCCGGCCTACTGCTTTATAAAATCACCAAAAAAGCCCATCAGCAGCATAACTGCAGCTAAAATAACAACATTCAATTTAAAAAGGATCTAGAATATGGCTCCCAAGACAGCTTTGCTTTTATTTTCCATTGAAAGAAAACAAACATGTTTGAATTATAACTTAAATACTAAGACATCGTTGGTTCAGTCAGTAAAGGACCAACAGGCACATCAGAAACACAAAAACAGTGCTGAGGACCTCTTTGCGAGTTTGCACCTTCTGCCGTGTTTACAACAGTTTGTGTTTTTTTTTAACACAATGAAAAACAGCATTTCCAATGTGCAAAAGGCAATATATCAACATATTTCACAGCACCAATGCATAAAACAGTCACAGAAGCTGTCATCCAAAAGCAGGTGAAGTGATCCACTTAATCAATACCAGAAAAGTGCTACAAGAGATGATATTATTTTTCATCCCTAAAATGCAAGGATTAACAATTAATAAAATTAAATGAGTTTACAGTAAGTATGGTCTTGCTAGGATTAGAATAGCTCTAACCCCATTGCTGCCACTACAGGTATTTTATTGATGTTGGGATAAATCAAACTCAGAAGCGCAATGACACACTCCAAAAACTCCTCAAGACTGTCTGGGTAAAATCAGTCACTGCAAAGCCATTTGGGAGCAGACTTCCTATCTGACAACCAAAGCCAGTCCCCACAGAAGATAAGGTACACTGTATCAGTTTTTCTTGTACAGACTTTCAAAGAAGGGGAGGTTTCCAAAGACTGACAGTATTAGAGATTTATCCTAATTACAACATGCCAGGAAATGCCAGTTCTTGATTAAGCGTGACTGGTGTCTGTGCAGTGCCTTTTAATATTTTAAAAGAAAAAGAAATCAGTATATCAAGTTTGACAACTCAGTCTAAAAATTCCTTTTTTTCCCCTGCTTTCATTCATTCTCTTTGTTTTTGGCACATTCTGCCACAACAATCTTTCATCTTTTTGGCACTCATTACACAGCATGCACACATTCACACACCCTTCGCTATTAGATGCAGATTAAACCATCCTTTTTTTGATAAGTCAATGAAACTCAACTTTTGATAATGTCTGATGCATCACACCATTAAGGTTATAAACCACCACAAAAAACAATTTATAAATGCTGTGTCTGGTTTGTGGTTTGTCTTCAAACTGAGCTGCAATTTGCACAAACATATACATACTGTACTCAACATCTTTCTTGCCTGGTTGTTGGTAAATTATTAACACTTGGCTATTTATAAAAAGTGTTACAACACACCATTGATCTCAACAACAAATATGATGCTGAATGACAGACGGCTCACATGACTCAGTTTCACACTCACTTCTGATAATTGAACAATCTGGATAGATTTGAACGTGTATTCTACTTACCAAAGTCGACTCGGGTTAATATACACTGCATGGGATGCTCTGTGGTGTGTCTGGTTGTGGTTGCACCGCTCTCATAGCATGATGCACACAGATCGTAATCGTAGCAAATTAAACATTTGTATCGTCGACCTCTGAAGTTGCCTTTTAAACATGCATCACAGCTGACACCTGGGGACAGAAAGATGATACATGACAGCAGTAAATACCAAAATATACATACGAAAAATCTTAAAAAGCCAAGTGGTGTGGAAGATAAATGGTCAGGTGAATATGGAGTTTGTTCAGATGTTCTGCTAATGGGTGAACAAATTATACAAATTCCTGGAATTTTCATGTTATAAACTAGTCGTGCCACATTTCAGCGCTGGGACATCCCAGATTAGTACAGAATGAAAGGTTCTTGAAGGTATTTGCATGTGGCAGAGAGCACATTATCACTTAAAAAATATAATGCAACCCGGTCATATTGTACTGCATTAAGTACCACATCACTATAGAGCAATGTTAGGACAGAGGCTGTGATGGAAGTCATCAACTGTTTTTGTGGTGCTTCTTTCACATAGTCTGGCCATAACTAAACATTAACAGTGTCACACTGTATTTATTGCAGGGATATTACATTAGGTTATATATTACAGATGTGTTACTATGTCCACTCCTTGTAGCAATCCTCAGGTCAAGAGGAATTTTTAGACTCCTACCTACCCCATTCAGTCTTTTATAAAACTATTCTCACAACACCCCACTCATTCATAAAGTCATCCTTGTCACTATAGTCATTCCAACACTATATATAACACGTTTAACCTTATGTGTCACATGAAGTAAACTGGACCCCCTGTGTTCACGTCCAGGCAATTCTTGATTGACTAGGACAGTCGTGCAGTGTCGGTGTATTGTATGACACCAGACTGCTAAAACTCTCTCTTATCTCCATTCATAGCAACACGCTGTAAAAGCTCAGTGCCAACCCCATCCTGTTGTGCAGCGGCTGACGACTAGCTGCTAGCTGTTACAGAAACGTTAATGACAGTAGCAATTATAACCACTTACACACAAGACATAAATAACGTGATGACTACTGACATTAAAGTTGACGACAGCAACAACAACAACACAGGCATGGAAAATAAAGGCCGCTCAGGCCTAACTAACCTTCACTGCCGGCTAATCATTTCACAACTACCTTTAGCTTGACTGTTAGCTGACTAGCTAGACAGCTGTTGTAGACTTTACCTAACCAACTCGACTTTTTACCTGCTGGTGAACTGAAACACCTACTCACAATGTTAACCTATGTCTAGTTGACACTAACAACGAACTTCAAGCCCAACAAGGTTGGCCACAAGGACGAGGTGAATGTTGGTTTGCTAGATGTTAGCTTGCGAAACTGAAATAAACAGGCCAACTTTCATCAAGAAGAAGGCTGTAACTAGCTAACATCAACAATATGACAAGGTTCTACCCCGCAAGGCCATCTGGGATTTGCTGCTCTCCTATGTTTCCTATTCTCGGCACTCCCCCCTGCTCCCTAGCTCGTCAACGTTAACCTACATAACCTAATACTAGTTAGCTTGCAGGCTAGCTAGCAAAATTAGCTAACGTTAACTAGCTCCTTCCGTTTATATGCCAGCGTTGTTTTGGTCGACTAATGTTGGCAGTCGTGCGTTTGCTGAAACGTAAACCTTAACTGCAAGGTCCGTTGGATAAGATGCATATTTCGTGGCCGCCATAATGCGTCCCCACGAAAATTCACTGCAACCTTGCTGCTAACACTAGCCAACGTTAGCTAGGATAGGCTGCAAAACAAGAAATTCAAGGCTAGCTAACGTTAGCTAGCGTTGCTCTGTCAACGTTTTTATTACAAATCCCGACTTGTTCACACCTCTATATCGAAGTGTGTTCTTACCTTCATGACGGGACATCCTATGAACACTAACGCAGCCCCCTGCTTGGGCTCCTTAGATTGCAGTACAGAATAATATCAGTGAAGAGAAGAGAAGCCGGGGTTGGCTGGCTGTCCCTGGCCTCTTCCCTCATGAAGGATCCGGTCTGGCTCACTGCCCCCCTCCGCCTCCTGCTGTGTCACTGTCCGGTGCACCGCTCGTCTGTCCACACGGTGGCAGTGTTGTCTCATTTTTGGAGAGAAGGTTGCCTGGGCAGGTGGATGGCTGAATAAAGTGATCCCTTGGGACCTCGGCACTGTACCCCTGGAAACAAAGACACTTTTTTATTTTTAGTTTTTTTTTGTTATTGATAATATTTTTCTTTTTAATTTCATCTTTGTTGCTTTACAATCTTTTTCAAAAGGTAGAAAAAAATATTTAAAACTCTAATCTCACACTTTATACTAGGTAGGTCTATGTCTTCGGGTCACCTGATGACATGACTGAAATTATTGTTGTTGTTTTGTTTATATGTGTGCACAGGAAGCAGTATCGATTGAAATAAACAAATCTGAAATGATTTGAGACAGGGCTTAAACAAATGCTTATAGGTATTTAAAAGAGAATTATATCCAAATGTCGGTCTTATCATTCTCAAAAGTATGCAGCATAAATAGCTTAATAGTAAAAACTTTATACCATTAGCATAAAGCCCATTGCCGGTAGCCAAAAAATATTTAGTAAATAACTATAAAAGCAATGAATAAGACATATAACATATAGCAAAAAGAGTGTCTCTAAAAGCTTTATTCTTACACTGAATTTATGAAATGAATGCAAAATGTAACTGCATATGCACAGTTAAGCAAATACAGAAATTTTCAATAATGCATACCTTAAAGCTAGTTAACAAATGAACAGTCACTTATGTGCAGGAAGCTTCCTTTTGAGATAGTGTTGTATACTTGAAATAAAGTAAGGGCAGGTGGTTTAAAAGGTATTTTTTCCCAATCTAGTTAATTTAACAGCAAACCAATGATTAAAAAGCATCCAAAAGCATTATGTGAGTTCTTTTGAGAAACAGCTGCTACAAACACATGTGCAATTCAATGATTTGCAGGCTTTGTTCTGATTTCTTAGTTCATGCTCAAGGTTTTGGACAAAAAAACTTACGGCATTAGGCAGAACAAGGCTACACTCAAAGGTGATGGTAAAATTACACTGTTTCTGCAGCCTGCATTGCTCTACCTAATTGTTTTAGTATTTCACAGTGCCTCATTGTTGGGTTTACAGACCATATAGGGCAAAATCAGGACAGGTCAGCATAGTGCAGAATCAAACTGGCATTTAGACTGGGCAGCTGGCTGTGGTGTGTGGATGGAAAGAATTACAAAACCCATGTGTTAGTAGTGACTTACTTTGAATTAAATATAACTGCCAATGTCTGAAATTGAGGTCTGTCCAACAGACCGATTCTAGGAAGTCTCAGAGTTTTTCTCTCTTACTTCTTAAGAACTACGGACTTTGTGTCACTCTGATGTTCAGACAAAAACCTATGTAAAAGGAGGGTTTGACATATATCCAAACCAGATGAAATCCAAAGACATTGCAATACCAGTGGCAGGAAGGTCCTGATGTTATTAGGAATGAGATATTCTGTGAAATACAAGTGACTGTGTCCTCGAGGATTGGTACAGTAAAATGGCATCATGTCCTTGAAGATCTTCCAGTGTTACAAAATGCACACCACATCCTGTGATGCCACTGCCTGGGAAAGATTGGCAGTGCCCATGAAGCAATCATTTCTGATTGAGTGAGCTGGATGGTGTTTATGCCCTATGCTGCATTGCATCATCATTTGAATAAGAAATGCAGCACTGCACACCTTCTGCTGTGTTCTCACAAGTGTAGAGAATGTCTATTAATAATTTGACTAAAAATAGGATGAATGATTTTTTATGTTTCTTTGTCACACACATCCTAGCCGCACACAAAGCATACTTTTCTAGTCAAGCGTCCAATTAAAATAGTATGGAAAAGACTGAATTTGTTTGCATTGCAAAATGCATTTCATTATACTGATGACTCTTTTGTGCTTTCTAGGGTTGTTTTAATAAAGTTGTAGAGAACAAACAGACACAATCATTATTGTCTGTACATTATATTACACATTTTTCAGGTGGCCAGATGCTGTTGTGTCAATGTGGATTTCTTTAAGTTAAATTTAGGAAAATTTCGAAATATTTTGTTTGCCATATAAGGTAAAGGTATTCAGATAGATAGATAGATAGATAGATAGATAGATAGATAGATAGATAGATAGATAGATAGATAGATAGATAGATAGATAGAGAGCAGAGCCATAATCTATTACTTTTATGCATACTGGGCAATAAATTTTTGATAAACAGCAGGAGAAGTACTTTGCATCTCTATGAGGGATTTCCCGCTGAACCCTCCGACACAAAATAACCAGCAGCAGCATGACTTTGTTCTCAGAGATGCGTAAAAAAGCTGTTTAGGTACCAGGTACCACCGGCTGCCGGGCGGCAGGTGACACTCACTCACTACCAGCTAGTGGGCGCTGATGTATGTACACAAAACAGTGGTGTTATTGTGGCACAGATCCTTGCGTGAGTGCGCCCATTCTTCGCCTCATCAATTGAGCCCGCTCGGTGACCTAAGCTGATGGTCTGGCTGCGCGCCAGGCGGAGGGGAGAATCGCCATCCCCCCCACACATGGGCCGGAGCCTTTTAAATATTCCCGTCGAGGCGCAGGGGGGAGTGCGGGTTTCCCACGTATGGTAATGAGCAATGAGAGATATTTTTATTGTTTATATTAATGTTAGATTTTTAAAAAACTTGCAACCAGAGCGCATTCTCCAGAGACACAGTGCGTCTCAGAGGCTCATGAGCTGCATGTTGATTATTTTTACGCATAGTTTAAATCCGGTTTGCCTGCAAAGGTGTCAGACATATGAACTTCATACTAAGACCGGGCTACTGGATATGTTTTATGCCGGCTTGCGTCAGAAGTACACACCCCACAGGGGTTGAAACACGCAACGTGAGAAGCCTACTACGAGTTCATTGAGCTTTGCCACGCCTTTCAACGTAAACAAATGGGGGCTTGACCAATAAGATCCACGATAGATCAGCCGATGATCAGATGACTGAAAAGGGGAAACTATTTAAAACTCTAATCACACACTTGATGCTAGTTTACACATTTCTTTGAGCGGTGCTTCCACACACGCGCACAAAAACGCACCACCGGTTCTGTTGCTCTTTGTCACCACTGGATCTAAATTCACTCACCTTACGACCTACCGCGCCAACACCAGAAACAGAAAAAAAAATATTTTTAGATTCCCAGGAAGCTTTTAATTCCTCCACACGCGTCTCTGACTGAGAAATGAATCATAAAGCCCTGTTACTGTGGATTTTCCTACAGTGTGCCGCTGCGCTCCTCTCCTCCGCTCTCGGAGAAAACGCTGTTCTTAAAGGTAAGAAACGCCTTTGTGTCTATTGTTCATTCATTTCTTTCATTTATTTCTTTCCCAGACTCAAAGGGAAAAGACAGAATCCAACACCATGGATATAAAGTAGGACAAACGCGCTTGTCACAAAAAAAAAACTTTGAATGGAAAACGCTAAATAAGTAACCTAAGCCATAAATCTCATCAGAAAAAAAAATCTGTTTAATTAATCTGCATTTTAGGCCATTAGAGCTAAATTACAAAGAGAACAAGTGTGGCGGGCAGAGTGAACCAGAAAAACGGGGATGGATTTAAAAGACGAGGCTGCGACGTGTCCTTTTTTGGGAGAGCAGCAGGAGTCTTGACGCAAAGCTCCAAGAGGAGGACACGCAACGCCACGTCTGTGTGTGTGTGTATGTGTGTGTGTGTGTGTGTGTGTGTGTGCGCGCGCGCGTGTGTATGGGAACTATTTGGAAAGATGTTCCGCTGAATCCGCGTTTTACCACGGACCGCTCGCCAGCGTTTATACTACCCAGCTGAAGTCATTTTGGTCCGTGTGGCCCTGAACCAAAGGCTGTTGAGTTCATGTTTAATTTCAGATCTGGCGTTGCTGCTGCGCGCGGGGGATTAATCCAGACTGCTTTTAATTCATTTAACACATCCATCAATAATCAAACGCAAAAAGACCAAATCTGATACTTGAAACTAGTGAGAGCTTTGCAGTCCTAAAATAACCCTGTATGACAGACACTTCCATGATAACGGTATTTTTTTGTTAAAACTGCGGATAGACTTTCAGCATCGCCTCATGGTTTCAAACATTTTGCGTCAGTCGGACCCGCTAATTTACCGTTTAAGCCTCAACCCTGCGGTGAAGTCAGGAAGACTATATGGTATTTGGCTGCAACAGTGTGAAAGGGATGGTGAAATGAAAGACGAGAGGAAGAGTGGCGGTGACATTTTGGCTTTGCGTCTCTGTTACAACGTGCACCCAACCGGTTTTATTGTAGGAAATGCTTGCTGCAAAAGCAAGTTGATTGGCTGTTCCAGACGCCCCCTGGATGTGTGAGATGTGATTGGCTGGATGGTTTGTTTTGAAATGGAATAATTTTGGACCAAGATTTTTTCTTTTTCCTAAACAGATTGTAGGCATTAAAAAAGCAGGAGGAAAGTAAAGTAAAATGTGTGTATTTCTTTTTCAGGTGAAGATGATGGAATGGATGAGTTGCCTACAGAAAGCCACACTCTCAGTAGCATCAAGTACAACATGAGAAAGAGTTTAGATCTGGAACAGGAGGGCTGCTACCTGCAGGCTGGCAAGAGGGAGTGTCTGCAAGAGTGTGGCTTCAACGCCACAGCCAAGACCATCTTCATCATCCATGGCTGGACGGTACATGAGTTTCTGTCTTTCTCTGTCTGGGTCACTCTTGACAAACTGTAACCCTCACCTCTCACCAAGTGAAGGGAACTGCTGTGTTGTGTGGATGAAAGTGTTGCCTCTCTGGCCTGAGTGTGCTTTTTGACTGCTGGAATTTATCATGTGAATGTGAGAGTGCAGAGTATCAGACAGGTCACCAAGTTAAAGCAGTCTGGCTCAATGAATGGATGAATGATTCCTGTTGTCTTTGTCCCTCAGATGAGCGGGATGTTTGAAAGCTGGATGCACAAGCTGGTCTCTGCAGTGATGCAGCGGGAAACCGAGGCCAACGTGGTCGTCGTTGACTGGATACCGATGGCTCAGCAGCTGTACCCAGATGCAGTCAACTACACCCATAACGTCGGTCTTGATATTGCCACCATGCTCAACTGGCTTCAGGTGTGTACACAAAGCTCTAAAGGTTCCTCTTATGAATGTTTGAGTGTTGTACAATCTGAAAGAGCTAATTATGCAAATGCACTGCTGATTCTCCATTGAGGTTGTTCAGCAAAAAAAAGGAAACTAGTCACCTACAGTGGCACTGAACCAGATCATTGTAATGCTCCACTGAATAAAACAGTCCCCTGGTGCACATGCTGTTACTCACCCTTGTCCCAGCCAGGACTAATCAAGCCAAGGTGTTTTTAGTACGAAGGGTAGATGTATAAATGAGTCACATAAGTTATCATGTGTTTTTATAAATAATTAATGGTGTTGTGTGTTATTTGAGCCATCATAAGTCAGTAATGCTGAGCGACAGAAGAGCAGCTTAGTACCTGCAAATCCGCAACACCTGTCCCCTTTCTGACTTTCTATTAGAGTGATTTAAGAGATTGTGAGCATGACAGAACTGTTTGCTTCCTAAAATTTGGGGTGTTTTGGAAACCCCAGTGTCACCCTGAAGGCAGTTGCTTAGTTTCTTCCTGGTATGTTTTCTTCATACCATAGGATACTTGATAGATTGCCTCTTTAAGTACCTTTTTAGATCAATGCTCAGCAAAGAACTTAATGTGGATCACAGTGTGTCTAGGTCCTCTGAGGCCAAGTCCAAAATTGCCATTCAGCAGGACTTTCACAAATTGGACCAGTGCACAAATGGCAAGTAAGGAGAGGATTTGGGCAATCAGCCACGTGGTTGTAAACATGGACAAAGAGTATTTCATGGAGACAAACTGAGACAGATGGCGGAGGCACTGTTGCATGGAAGGGACTGTCAGTAGATTCTGTCTGGGTTAACTGAGCTTGGCTCAGCTGCAGGCACGACTGGTCATTGTTGGCTGAAACCCAGGGTTCAGTCAGTGTGAGCCAGTGTTCATGGTGGCAGCTGCTGATGGTGTGTGTTGCAACTTCTTTTTTTTTCTAACAGGATGAGCAGCAGCTCCCTTTGGAGAATGTGCATCTTATTGGCTACAGTTTAGGCGCTCATGTTGCCGGCTACGCAGGGACGTATGTACGAGGAACCATCGGCAGAATCACTGGTAAGTTATGTGCAACTTGAATCTGCAATAAAGGCTCTTCAAAGATGGTCCAAGCTTATAACACTGACCTCCTGTCTCCTCTTTTCTATCTGACAGGTCTAGACCCAGCAGGGCCAATGTTTGAGGGTGTGGAGGAGAAGAGGCGCCTCTCCCCAGATGACGCCGACTTTGTGGATGTTTTGCACACATACACGCGAGAGGCTTTGGGTGTCAGCATTGGAATCCAGCAGCCAGTTGGGGACATTGACATCTACCCAAATGGTGGAGAAGTGCAGCCTGGCTGTGCACTTGGTGATGTGCTTTCAATGGCTGGAAGTAAGTTCTTAAGAAACGACTGTTTGTGGAGTCCCTTTGTAGTTCCCAGATATCACAGTGACACATTTTTCATTCTTTCTCTTGAGCTTGTTAGCTTTATCCCATTTTTATTCCAATATGAATACATTTAGCTGCCTTGGCAATACACCAAGCTCTTTGTTCTATATATGACTGTATACAGATTCCCTAACCCGCCTTCTTTTTTTTCCTCCAGATTTCATGGAGGTGATGAAGTGTGAGCATGAGCGGGCTGTGCACTTGTTCGTGGACTCTCTTATGAACAAGGACCATATGAGCTTTGCCTTCCAGTGCACTGGCTCTGACCGCTTCAGGAAGGGCATCTGCCTCAGCTGCCGCAAAAATCGCTGCAACAACATTGGCTACAACTCCAGAAAGATGCGCAAGAGGCGAAACAGCAAAATGTATCTGAAGACACGTGCTGACACTCCCTTTGGAGGTGAGTTTTACAGTAAGGACATTGTTTGGAAACAGGCTGCAGTTCTTTTGTCTTTTACTGATATGACGTTTACTTCCTATTGTAAAACTGATAAGTAACTGTCCCTCAGTTTACAATACTGAAGACAGTTGCTTATCTCTAACATGTTTTATGATACCATAGTGGCCAACAGAAAACTACTACTGTAATAAACTCCACAGTGGAACATACATGACTTACTTACTTACTTACTTACTTACTTACTTTCTTTTAAGGCTACCACTACCAGATGAAGATGCATGTGTTCAACAGAAAACAGTCAGACAATGCTGATCCCACCTTCCACGTCAAGCTGTACGGAGCCAACGAAGATACATCGGACATATATGTCGATGTGTAAGTATAAAATTTAAACCCTTCCTGCAAACCTGCCTGTCTGAAACTGAATTAAACTGAATTGCGCTTGTACTGCTGTGACATAAATTGGGAATTTTGAACCATGTCTATAGTGACCTTTTCAAAGTGCCAATTACGTATGTTAGTGAAGCGGAACAAGCTTAGACTAAGGGAGGAAATCCAGCAGCTCTCAGTTCAGCTTTCCATAGATGCTAATTTATAGTTTTTGTCTCAACTTTACATGTAAAAGCCTGAAATGTCAGCGATTAGACAGATAACAATAGACCCGATTGTCTGGCATGCAGCGTCTGCTCTTCTTTTTTTTTTTTTTCTTTTAATATGCTCAAATGAATTAAACTGTATATTTTTTGTTAAAGCTTCTGTGTTTGGCTTTCTGGGCACTGATCTTAACCTTATTTCTCCTTCCTCTGTCCAGTTACGATGGTATTATCGGTCTGAACTTGACCAACACCTTTTTGGTGTTTACTGAGCAAAACATCGGTGACCTGCTGAAGATCCGTCTGAGCTGGGAAGGAGAAGCCAACTCCTGGAGTTCGGTATGGAAGAGTTTTAAGAAGTCAATCTGGTCCTGGAACACTCAGAATTCCAATCCTGTGTTGGAAGTTCGGCGAATTCGTGTGAAAGCTGGAGAAACTCAGAAGAAGTAAGTAGGGGGAACAGCTGGAAAGACACCATAGCTTTGTGATCCATTTTTTTCTTGAAAATGTTTTACTTAAGTTTCTTCTTATGTTGTCACAGGTTCACATTTTGTGCCCAAGACCTTGAAAAAACTGAAATTTCACCAGGGAACTCAGTAACTTATGTAAAATGTCGTGATGGCTGGGAAGTGAAACCAAGAAAACGGTACAAACTATGACAAAAAGCTGGATTTCTTGC
The DNA here is from genome assembly GCA_029783645.1 of Ctenochaetus hawaiiensis. Lineage (NCBI taxonomy): Eukaryota > Metazoa > Chordata > Actinopteri > Acanthuriformes > Acanthuridae > Ctenochaetus > Ctenochaetus hawaiiensis. The sequence goes on from JAPZDY010000022.1 coordinate 12,434,871, forward strand.
ATTACATGTATTATTCAACATGTTCATTTTTTTCTAAATGAAACCTGTTTTTGATTGACAGGGTGCCCATGTAACAACCCTGCACTTTACCAATCAATGCACCGTCACCACGGGGGACCCAACATGGATCAGCGAGAAGCACCGCCTTCTCTCAATTGAGCACTTTTCATAAGAGGAAGGTTGATCAGCGCACAGTGGGAGGGGCTTGACTGGACTCTTAACTTTACCACGAAAGTTTTCTGTTGGTTTCTGCAAAAACATGGACCCTCTGTCCGGCCTACAAGAGAGGCGGCAATCTCAAACATACCAGGATTGCCTGAGCCGCAGAACGTTCCTTTGTGTGGAATAGTGATGTAGAATACAGGTCTGCGTCAGTGGACATACACCAGCAATTGTAGTCGCTGTATTGTAAATTTTTAAATATTTTTTTATTTATGAAAAAAAATGGAAGCACTGTAAAGACCAACGTTATTTATCAAAGCACATCCCATGATGAAGCATATGTTGAGTTCATTTCTCCTTGATGCAGTATTTGTATTTGTGTGTGTGTGTGTGTGTGTGTGTGTGTGAGTGCCTGTATGTGTGTGTGGTAACGTGTGGGTGATGTTTTGCTGCTTGTTGTGACCAAGAAGTGTGCCTTTCTGCTGAGAGATTACTGATACACTGTATAACTGAAGGAGGTGCTGGATGTCATTGCACGTTATCTTTCTGAGGTTTTGTGCTTTTGTGTTACTGTTACTGTATGTGGCTTATTTTTGGGGGTGTGTTTATGTACATATAATGTAAATATTTTTTGGAAAAATAAATTCACCTGTTATTTGTAGAAACTGTTTCCTGTCATATCTCTGGTAAAAAACCTCCCCTGCATGAATGAGAATAGTTTCACCATTTTCAGAATGTCAGCACCAGAGATCAGTTTCTTTCCTGGTAATTTTTACATTTCAGTAATTCAAACAAATTACAAGCCATGCATGAGCCTGGGGGGGGGCTACTACTAGCATGAGAAAACCATTTGTGAAGTGTGATAATGTAACCATTTGTAATCTTCGTGTAAGCAGCACTCATCACTCTCACTTGAGAAACATGACAGAGCTTCAGTCAAGCTTATCAGTCGTGACAGGAGGAGGATTTGCAACCGAAAGAATAAATCGTGAGCGTTCTGCTCGTAACTTGTACGGTTATAACAGCAACTGCTGTGCCAAGGACAATTTAATAACTTCTTTTTTTCTTTTTAGAAATCTTACAATAGCAATTTGGAAATGCCCATCATCATCTGGTTTTGTTCTCCATTCTATTTAATCATGTGGCAACTTAGAAATATGATTTATTCTGCCAACTAAGCCCTTGTCAGCTCTAATTTACCAGGAACTAATATCAGCAACTTTCCTTCAAATAAACTAGGGAACTTATGAGTAGGCACACCAAATCGCAACACTTAAGCTCAATTTGAAATCTACTAACCAAGCATTGAGTCTTTTTGCCATGTACTCATACAAGTTCACACATGTACTCACATTGTCCAACTTTCACCATTAAGTAAAAGCTGTCAGTAATACAGTGGCGGCCTTGTGAGAGGCAATACAAAAAGAATTCAATCACATTCCTAAGGTGTTATGACTCATTTACATTTGTTGGTGCATGAAGGACTGGAAGAAGAGGAAACATCCTGCTGAGCTCTTTCTCCTGCTCGTGTTCCACTTCAGCGTCACACCAGAGAAACTGGATCACAGAGAGTCAAGTCAAATATTTCGTGTCACACCATCCTCTGCTCTTTCTAACGAAAATACCTGCAGGGTTAGTAATAGGAGGGAGGTCTTGAGGGTATGCTACACGCAACACCAGAGGATCATCCTTATCAATTCTGTGTTTTCTCAGTGTGTTTTTCTGGTCTTAATTATTTTCAGGCTAAATCTTATAGCAGCAGTGACCCACTTTCTAACCCACAAAGATGGAAAACCTACTGCAACCTCACAAGTCTATGTGCTGCGGAGAATGTGGAGCTGCTGTGCCTCCATTCTAACCAACATACCACCCAGCGTTGGTTTGGTGACTCACATCAGCTTTACAGTCACTAAGCATTTTAACTCCCTCGATACCTCCTGTCTCCCACATACCATAAACCACGACCTCTTTACTTGCCATCTGGTTGGCCAGTAAAGCTTCTTTAAAGTCTATAAGTGGAACTATATAACAAATTATAACTTTGTGTCCTGCATTAGCTAGAACACACATTACTGGATCCACCCAACAAAATGCGAAGTGTTTTTTGCACTGCACTGCTAGCAGAGGAGTAACCCTGAAAGTATGTTTGAGAAGAAAATTTGAATAAAGTTACTCATTAATTCATTTATGACCCCTTTAAAAGCATGTCAGGGTCTACATTAGCAGGTGATTTTCCTTAGTAAACATGTGCTTTTAATGTAGAACTTTGGTCAGATGATAACAGGCAGTTGTCAGTCAAAGGGAGATAATAATCATAACCACTGTGTCTGTTAAGTTAAAGTGCTGATAACTCTGACCCTTTCTCAGCTTCACTGTGATTGGTTTGCAGATAGCTGATTTTCTCTGTTTTATTGTGGGGTCCAAGGTCCTCGTCATATCATTGATGTGCTGACTTACATACTTATTTTCTATTAATCTAGTTATGACAATATCCCAAAACTTGATAGAGGTCAGACAAGCAGCATAGATTACGATATTCCTAAATAGGCTATATTCTGATTCATTTATTTTCTGATTAAGACATGTGGAATATGCCAATATCATTCAGGTTTTAGGAGCATTCTTTGGCCATATAAACAGTACACTCTTAATATGCATCTTAGTTGGCATTTTTGTTACAGTTTGTGACACACAGCGTCTTGCCCGTTCACAGTCAGCTCTGTGTGCTGTAAACAAGCCAACCAGCCACAGCTTGCAGGGCTAAAGATGAGATACGTGCACAAACAAGAAGCCCACATGCCTGTTTTGGAAGATTATATAAGCTTTTAAAACTTAATGAAAGATTTGGTTTTAGGTTTTTGGATGAGCACAAATATTGCAAACGGAGCATTTCAAGAAGGTGGTGAAACAAACTGAGGTCATGTCTTTAAATGTAGTGTTAGTGGGATATTCACTTTTAATAACAACGTAAACAGTTTACTAGGAATATTGTCTTTTGGAAAAAGCTGAATATTTTTTCATGTGGACAATAAATTAAAAAGGAACAGTTCTTCTGATGTACTGTTCCTTTTAATGGCTGTAAAGCAAAAGGATAAATAAACTAATTGGCCTTTTTTTTAAGAATTAAATAACTTACCAGGTAATTAAGATTAGTACAGAGTCTGGAAATAGGGGTAACCGCCAGCGTGGCACTGTCCAAGGTCTCAACATCCACTGACCAAAACTGTTATATAAGCAAAGAGTGAAATCAACAACTTGCTGTTTTAACCAAACGTATTATGGAACGGAGCGGGATTACGACTCAGTGTCTGTACAACATGGCACAGGTCTTTGTACAGTAATCCACATTCCACATCTTTGGGGGTCCTGACTCTTTAATGGGCAGTTATCCAGAATATTTGGTGAGGCTTCTTGGAATCTGAAATCCAAGATTAAATGTGAGCAAAACACAGTCTGACCATCAAATTCAAAATAATGAACTGAAACATGTTCTTACAGACTGCCATCAGATGACAACTTCAAGAGAGCTATTAAAGTTTCTTTGTTAACAGAGGTTTATATATATATATATATATATATATATATATATATATATATATATATATATATATATATATGA
>JAPZDY010000022.1:12458150-12481688 GCA_029783645.1 Ctenochaetus hawaiiensis
TTTACTATTTCTGTCATTGCTACAACAAGTAGTTTGAGGAGTAAATAATTCACTACTACTGTGGATGGAAAAAAACAAAGACTAGACTTCAGTGTGGTTAACAGAGTAAAATATTGGATATTTTTAAGTAAATTTATGATAGCTACTTTTAATAGACTTTTATTTTTATTATTTTTCTGCAATTAACATGAAAAAGGCACATGTTGTGTGTGGGTATCAAAACAGAGATGTTTACTATCACAAAATATAGAACCATCCCTTCACTTGAGTTGAACCAGGCTTGTGTCAGAACAATCTCTGCACCTGAGAGTCCCTTCTCAGCCCCAGTCACTGAACAGCCCGTAAAGAACCAGAAAGCAAAGCCGTCAGTCATCACCAACGTTAAGAACCTCAAGAAGAATTTCCAAAAGAAGAGAAGCTCATAACAGGAGTGTATGTACACAGATATTAATGTGAAGGCCACTGACAGAAGTGGAAACACAGAGAGTGACAACTGGGAGATCACAGGAGAGCAAATTTTTAAAGGTCCACTATTTTCCTACACAAGCACCGGTTGATAGAGCATTGCCTGAGGAGTCCCTCCAGCCTGCTTTTTGCCTCAGACTACTGATACATGACTTATTGTTGGATGATTGAAACAAGTGAAATGATGTAAAAGAAAGTGAAGAGTGTGTGCATCCAACCCCAAGTGGGTGCAGGTGAAAAACAAAAAATGGCATACAAAGGAAAAACAGTGACAGTCAGTAAAATGAATATTGAAACCTTACACATTTTTAATAATAATGTTCTGTTCCAACCACAACACAGCAATGCAGGGAGGTGGGTCCTGTCAAGCCTCAGGACTTTACACTGCAATCAGAGCCACTCAGAGACTTAACTGGCAGAAGAGGCTTTACAGCATGTGGAGGCAAAAAAGAACAATGCAGGCAGTGTTGTCATTCTATTGCTTTACTTTAAAATGTAAATATACTGATTTAAACAAGCATCAGCGTTGTTCTTATGAGGTGCTGATATCCTGGTTTCCACTGTAAATATTTTAAAAAGTACATATTAATTAATGTCCTAGTAACAATCTCTGGCTAATGTCACTTTGGATTAATATATATGTATTAATATATTTTATAAACATATAACTTGCACAGACCTACACAAACACACACACACACACACACACACACCTACATACACACCGATTAGGTAATTTCTTAATTTATTTATCTATTTATTTATTTTTGTTTGATAGTTTGTCACCTTAATATAAAGTCATGAATAACGAACTCCGATGCAGTAGGTGGCGGCATACACAATAAAGTTGGTTTCTAGCCCACTATTAACGAAAGAAGAAGAACAAGAGGGGGCGGGGCTTGATCCGGACCCGGTCAGGACCAGGACCAGGACCAGGACACCGTCTGGAGACATTCCTCCGTGGCACAGCATCGGTTAGTTTGGCAAAACCAATCTGACAACGAACCACAACAACAAAGATTCCGGACTTTTGTCACATATGAGCCTTTTATGAATATATTTTGGTATGTCAACGTTGGCTTCGTGTTTTCCCGGCTTTCATGTTGTTTTCCAAAGCAAATCATTGGCAAGCTTCAAAACATGAAACATTAGGAAAACTTTGTTGGTACTCTTCTGCTATCCTCAGCGGTTCTTCTGTTTGTTCTCCATGGTTTGTGCAGTGTGTCCCGTTTTAGAGAATGCGTACCTTAACACCGAAATTTTAAAAAACAGGCGACCAAAATATGTATTCTTTGATAGACTTGTAGCCTAGCTAGTAGCTAGCTTATATCGATCTATTATGTTGTGTAATCAGAGTTTATCAGATGGCCATGGGGTTTTGTGTCATCATTAAGCTGAGAGAAAAAAACACCGATGAGCCGGTCAAAAATCAGTCTGTTATTGAATGAAAGCCCACTAGATGGCGCCCTAGTACACATGTTAAGAAAACCTGGGACAATTTTTGTAAGTCAACGTGCTCGATTGTTACTGATGTCTTTTTAAATGCTTTATAAACCATTTTGTAATGTCCTATAGGTTATTCAGAAAAACGATTGGGTTGACGTGAAACATCTTTCTGGCTAGAGAGTCATTACTAATCAGGTTATAATCTTATTGAGGGTTACCAAGAGGCATAGCAGTAAGGCAAGTAATAAAATGGACCACATCTGACTGTCTTTAAGTACAACAGCAAAAGTGCTATAATTAAGTTTGTATAGATAAAATGCCTTGCAGATTATTTACAAATGTTTAAAGGCCAAATGCTCTATTGGAGCTTTTACTTGATGAACTAAAGAGTTAAAAGGCTGGAGGTGAATAAACTAAACAACTGATCTGCCAAGTGTGAATGAAGTAAGTATTTGAAACTGATAAACTCTGTAGGCATGCCTTAGTTAAAAGTTGCTAAGAAAACTGCAGCCACAGTAAATACCTTCCTCTGCATGCATAATTATATGACAGTTCACCTGTTGTATGTCTGATAAAATTACAAGACATGATTAATTTCTTTATCTTTTCATCTTTGTAGGAAAAACAGATCAACAGAAGCACAGCATGTAAGAGCCTACCAAACACATTTGGAAAACAGTTAACGTAATTACTTTTGAGAGATTTTGATGTAACAATGTTTTTGTTTGGCTTTACATTTGTAGGTCTGGGTTAAAATATCACATGTCACTTCCTGTGGCGGTGGGTGTCATGTTGGTTGGCCTTCCATACTCCATCTCTTTAGCTGCTCAGTGGATTTATGGTTGGCCCAACAAGCCTGGATATAAGAAGTACATTGAAGCACTAAAACCAAGGTGTGTTGTGAAATACTTTTGATCTAATTGGTCTATTTTTAATAATTTAGAACAGTCTGTTATTAATCCTTTTTTTTTGAATGTTTGCCTTCTCCATCAGACGAATATACTGTCTGACCAGAGCTGTACTGGAAACTCTCAAATATCTGCAATATGGAAGACTCTACTTCCAGTGGAAGTCATGGTATCAGAACGATGAAAACCGTAAGCATTATGAAAAGGTGTGTTGAGGATAAGTTAAAAAGATGACATGGTTGTTTTTTCAACATGACTGTGTCTTTACAAGGAAGAAACAAGATATTTTAGTAAATATATAAAATGAAATAATCACAGTTAAATAAAAATGTAACTGTAATCACTTTGTTTTTTTCAACACTTAATGTGATACCGGGAAAAAATTGCTATGCAGTACTAAATATTGTGGCAACTTCTGAGTTTTGCATGTCTGGACACTTCAAAGGGCATCTCATTTGGCCGCAGAGGCAACAAGTTGGATTTGTACCACCCTCCAAGCATGGGAAGGTCCAAAGATGTGGCCTCTCCACTGGTAATTTTCATCTACGGAGGTGCATGGGGCTCTGGAGATAGATCCATTTACTGTTTGCTGGCCAGGCATATGGCAGAGGAACTTAGTGCAACTGTCATTTGTCCTGATTACTGCACCTATCCAAAGGTAAGAGCTGTTGGCTTTCTGATTAAAGATTTATAGCGCATATGCAGATCATTGGTGACCGGAATATGAAAAATTCTTCTCATAACTTCGAGAACTTGATGTTAAAATTATCCTGCAGTTACCCCAAAATGGCAGATAAGAAATTTAATCGTAAATGTAAGTGTGGTATCTGAACCGACTGCTGGTTTGATCTGATTGCCAGGGGAACGTTTTAGGGATGGTCCAAGATATTGCTGACTGCTTGGTTTGGGCCCAAGAGAGTGGACAGAAGTTCAACTTTGACAAAGTAAGAAATAACTTTAAGTATACTTTAAAACTTGAGTAAAACTGTCAAAATTATAATGGCAAGATTGACCATTTATTATAAAACACTGAAAGAAGGAAAACTTTAGAAGGTTCCGTGAAATCATAAAACCTGGCGGTAGCTAAAGTTTTTCTGACTCTTTTCCAATTTACTTAAATCATTTTTTATGCAGTGATATTGTCCAAGCATGAAGAATATAAGAATTCAAATTAAGTTCATTGGACTTTTAAGCTTGCAGTTAAAACTAATATTGAGCATAAGTGTGGAGCTGATTCTTTGAGTCAAAGCAGCGCTGATAACTATGTAATTTGTCTAATTTATTAGCATACTGAAATAATGATTTTTTTGTTGGAGAATACCAATTTAGTTTGGCTTTTAGACATTCATACTGATGCATATTTATATCATGTATCATTCTCTACTTGAATATCCAAATTCAGCTAGTATTGTTATTGCCTATTTTTCTGTCTTTTACAGGACAACATAGTTTTGGTGGGGCATTCAGCAGGTGCACATTTGTGTGCACTAACCACCCTCTTTCTCATAGATGGAAGAGAAGAACTTTTCATAGAGGCCAGCAAGCAGAAAGACATTACATTGGCTGTGAAAGGAGTTATTGGTAAGGGTTGCTAAACAGTCTGTCATTAAGTTGCAGTCATATTTTTAATTAAAGAAAACTTAACTTAGATAAATGTATGTATCTCTGTGCTCCAAATTGTTTTTTGTGTCTCTGTTGCTGTGATCTGTAACATTCTTAAAAAAGGTGATTATGGAGTTTGTGTGAATTAGTTCATTATAATGAGTGTGGATGTCTGTGTTTGTAATCATATAAATCAAATGAAGTGATACATTCCATAGTAGTGCAATACTGACAGAAAAAGCTGAGTTCCTCTGCTGCAGAGTCTGCCCTTCTTCTGACACCACTGATGCCAGTGGTGTTAAGGTAGAACTACACACTGTTTCACCTTAGTGCATCAGTGGGTGTGATTTCACTCAAAAACTCTTGTTTTTCTCAGTGGCTGTAAGCACAAGAAGCTCCAATGCAATGAATTGTGGTACATGCAAGCACTGCTGGTGCAACTCAGCAAGCAGGAAAACTCATCTTTCTATGTCCTTATGGAACACACTGAGGAATTATTGCTTTACTAGTCTTTAGTTACCATCAGCACTGGTTGGATATTCGCACAATATGTTGTGAATTTTCCCTTTACTCTTTCATATTTGCTGGACAGGTCTGAGTGGTGTGTACAACATTATGGACCATTATGAGCATGAGCAGAAGCGAGCAATCGAATACGTCTCAACCATGCACAAGGCCATGAATGGAGTGGAGAACTTCTCCTATTATTCGCCAACACACTTACTGAAGACGCTCAGCCAGGACAAACTGAGCAGGTGAGACAAAAAGAGGAAAACAGAAAAATGTTGTATTTAAGAACAATGATGTCCGTATTAGTAATTTTAACAAAAATGTTAACATTTTCAACCTCTAGTCTTCTTTGTTTTCCTTTCTACCAGAGTCCCTCCATTCGCTTTGCTGCATGGGACCAGTGACATTATTGTTCCTGTTGAATCTTCCACAAAACTTTCTGAGCTCCTCACCTCACTGTCCATAAAGGTGTCGCTCTACCTGCTGCCCAGGGTTGACCACACTGAGATCGTTACTGACCTCATGGCATCAGACAGGCGCTTCTACCATCCCATCTACAGCTGCATCAAACAGGAGTACAGAAAACTTTTGGGAACCTGCTAAGGTCCCATCAGATCAGAAACACATCCATTCACCATTAACATTTACTCATTGTGCAAAACACTCACTTTGTTTACAGTATCTGCTATGATACCTCTGAATTAAAGTGGATCATTTTAAAGCCTTAAGTTTAACTTTTTGAGGTTGTAATTCCATAATGATTATTAATGTTTTGTACATTTCTGTGATTGAAACTGAGTGAAAAGTCCATGAGATGCCTCTGATCGATGAAGCAATAACAGTATTAGAGAAATTATATTGTATTTAAAAGCATTTTAGGTCTAGGATGTTGTTTTTAAGCCAACTTTGTTCCACTGACATAACAACATTTTGATTGACTTGAATTTCTTTATCAAATGAATCTTTTTCTTGATTTATTGCAATATCTTGAATAACAATTTATTAATCTCAGTCACATTAAACCCAACTAAAGAAAGTAATTTTTGCCTTTTGTATTTATTGACTGATGGCAGAACTCTCAAACACAGCTTTATGCACATTTTTGCAAGAAATTGTGTGCATTGTTGATTACACAATTTTTATAAATTAATTACACTGTTCTTACCAGCTATTTAGTAAACCTGGATCAGTATGGTAATCACCTGGTAGAAAACAGTTATGCATGTTTGAAATGCATCTTATTGCAGCAGGCAGTATAATATACGAGAAAGTGTAAAACAAGAACATTTTCACATGTATTCAGTGTAAACATATTAGCACTAAATTATTACAATTAATAACATTAATTAAACATGTAAATCAGCACATACCATTTCAAGATTATAATGTATAAGTGGTACCTTGATCATACTAAGCAAAATATCCATTGTTTTTAAAGTTAACTTTGCCATAACAGTTATACCTTTTTCCCCTTTTGTATACATCACACAACTTTTTAGGGATGGAAAATTACTTGAATGTGTAGGGGGCCAAAATTCTGTATTTTGTTTCCAAAAAAAATCAAGACCTTTTTTTGTTTCTTTAAAATTTCCTCTTGACCACTTTTAAGAAAAAAATGAATGCTTTACCCCTAATTGTCAAGAAAATATCGCAAATGAAGCAAAGCAGTTGGTAAAATATAGCCACTCTAGTTTTTAATGAAAAAGCTGTCAAATAATGTTATCACATCCACCATATTTGTGGACTAGAACCAAGCAGCATCTTTTAAGAGAAAATTACTGCAGATAAGTTTAAATGAAGCTAGGATAGTTGAGAGCCAGATATGTTACAACACAATGTGCATATTCAGAAGCATAGCCACCTTGAAAATGAGGCGATTAGGCTACAATTAATTGTACAACTCTCAGGACATTAAATTTTAGTTTCTCTAAGTTTTAACTATGGAAATGGTGAAACCTACCTCCAAAAAAGTATATGATGATTTACAAAGGTATGTTTCACAGTTCAAGCTCATGGGGAAGGCCATTTTTGGGACCCGGTACATCGTGCGACTTGTAATTACATAGTTTGGCCACTATGTAAAATTAACGCTACAGTTCATTTTACTTCTCTTTCTGTCGAGATTTTCTCTGCATTTGGCCAAACAGCGAAAAGCACGCACAAAGTTTTTGGGAGAAAAAAAATCTGATTTCCTAATGTGCTCCTTTACAACAGCTGTACACAGCTATCTTTGTAAGCGGGCTACTTAATCACTTAATAACACAACTTGTGAACAACAACATTTAATATTTCACTTTGGGCGCACACACTAGCTAATGTAAGTCAGGATAATAATTAATTTCTTTATTTTTCACATGGTGTTATTTAAATTGCCGCAGCATTGCCCTTTTTCCGTCTTCTTTTTTTTTTTAAACTGATATTTACATGCACACCCGCACACGTGCGCGCGCGCGAGGCGGAGTTAAGCAGGGACCTACCTCGGTGCCTCTCAGATCAGTTTAAGGTTTGCAGCTCTGCCTCGCATACACGCACTCACAACTCGCACCATTTGGATTATTATTAGCTGTAATTTGTATTGTTTTCATGCCGACGAAGCGTGTAGAAGTGAAAAACAGGTCTGTAAATATGTAACTGCACAGTCGGCCAACAGTCGTGTTTTCACCGGGAGAAGAAAGATGGACTCTGTTGTGAAAAACCCCCAGAAGTTGTGGCTCTGCGGTCTGCTTTGGTGGTCGCTCTTGCTCGAGCTGGCGAACGGAGGTATGAAAGCAACTTTTTCGACCCTTTCCCCAAATAAAAGTAACAAGAGATAAACGTATTCCATGTTGTCTTCAATGGCAGCGTGTTACTACTGTAACTGCGTCCTTTTATTGGTTAACTTTGGCGTCTTTCTTTCATTCTTTATGGTTAACGTTAACTGAAGAAACATTTTCACCCCGAAGGCTAAAAGCGACGTGCCGGCTTATAACTGCTATTTAAATGGTCATAAACATGATCATACCCTTTTTTGCTGGTGTTCCTTCACATGCAGACTACAGCCCTATTTCTGCAACATCATAAGTGTGCCCAGTATCACTTCACAGAGGATCGTTTTCTGGTTTCTGTACGAGCTTTTTAGTTGCTTCAGTGGTTCATTTGTCTTAAAACGTTAATCTAAGTGTAACACCTTGCAAAGCAATAAATTATGCGTGACAGACTGGTTAAACAACAGCTGAAAGTCATTTATATTTTTAAATCACAATGATTCTGCATGATGTTTTCAAATTAATGAGGCTCATAACATCAGTATTTATTCATTGAAATGACTGGCACTAGACTTTGGATAATATGTGCATGCATGGTGCACAACACACACAGGATATGTAGTTAATCAGAGGCAGCAGCAGAGATGGGTCTGTGATGCCCACTGCACTGGAAGAACTATCTGACTGTGACAATAGCACGCTCAAATGAAATCACAGAAATGGACAGTCCTCTGTGCGATTTGAGGTCTAAGGTTGAAAATATTTTTCTTTCACTGAGTTGAAGCTTCAGATGGACATTATTTGCATCCATGTGTGCCTTCATTAGGCTCTCTGACTGATTTGATCCTGTGTGTCATCTTATTTATTCAGGCTTTGCCTCTGGGAATAATCAGGGGATAACCAGACATTATTTCATCATGACTCACACTTACCATTTCCTTCTTTGAAAATAAGAACAGTATAGACATTTGTTTTCCTTCAGTGCATTTCAGATTCTGTACATCCTCAGTGTTCCCATAGCATTATGAAACAAGCCTTTTCTAAAACAACCACGTCCATGGCTTTGACAGTGCATCAGCAACAGAGTGGCATGACAGTCGACAAAAAAGCAAAGAGGCACTTCAGTCAAGTTGCATCTTTGATTTTGTTGTATAAACTAAGCACACAGGCTGTGACAAGCACGGGTCTTACCCCTAAAATTAACTGTAAGCGGGTGTTTGCTGAAAGGTCACTAGCTTTGTTGTTGTGAAATCTCACAAAAAACGTCCCTGGTGCACAGAAAACTACCCCTGTAGGCATGTAGATTACAGAACAAACACCAAACACCTCCTGTTTCTGCTTCTAAAGGCACACAGTCAGGTGTAAATGGGCATGTTTATGTTGTGCATGTTGTTTTTTGGCAATCTATTGTGCTCTTTCATTTACAGTTCCCCCCAAAAATGTCCAATAACTAGCTTGTATGTCCAAGAGCAAGTTTAGACAACTTAGGATTTCTCCTAAACACTTACTTGCCTTTTTGGCATTTTTTTTACCATTTCCCAAGAATCTCGCACCCCTCAAGGAAATAAATTATGGGGAAGGCTCTCTTGTTTTTAACAAGAATGACATTCAGTAATATGTGACAATGTGACGATTCTGAAATACAGTTGAGCTTGGATTTCCATCCTGTATGATTTAAGTGGGATCGTCATTTCATTCCTATTGACCAGTTTTCTAAAATGCTTCCACACCGTTCAATGCACAGAGCTAGCCAGGTTAGTGAACATGATGTATAAAAAAGAAGCTCTAATATAAACTCAAGTTGTTCTGATTTAGCAACAGGGTATGGACCAAGCATATGACAATTTTGTTTATTACTGTATTACTGTATGTAGCAATTGTTAAAGGCACTTTGCTCATGCGTGGTTAGTCATTTATTTTAGTTTTGTTGTCTGATGCTAATGAGCTTCTGTGGATTGATGTCTGTAGTGAAAGTGGCAGAGGGGTTAATTAACATGTTAACTGATTTAATTGTGTAAATTTACACTGCACAGCCAATACAGATTGGATTTTGTCTGGCAAACTACCCATTAGTGCATTAACCCCTTTAAAGGGTAAAAACAGTGAATTAACTCACAGTCACTTTATCTCTCTTTATCCCAGTGAGTCATTCAGGACCATTAGCAGCTGCCCATTTTTGCCTTGGGTCATTAACTACAAATAAATCAGTATGGAACAGATATGTTTCTTCTCCGAGGTGAAGATGTTTGTTAACCTTTGACTATGCGTGGGATTTCTGGAGCTCATTAAACTGAACTGGTGGTGCCCAGGCATGGAGGCTTAGATGAGAAAGCTTCGGATCGCATTAGCCTAGATTACAGGGTGATGTGAGATGACTGAGAGGTGAGGTAGAAGAAACAGCTGGGTCCGTCCGCCGCACTGTTACTGGAACATGGGGCCACAGAAAACATGGGGACGTCAGAGCCTTTCATGTTCAGGTTGAAGGTTCCTGTCAGGGCAGAACAGGCCCAAACATGTCTGACTCCCTCCGAGCCACCTCCTCATCCACTGCCTCAGTTTGTATACAGCTGTTGTGGCATTAAAGTCAAATACCTTTAAAATTCAGTTATGTCATTCCTACGGTTTCGGACAGTCAACGAACAGCTTTCTCCTAAAGCTACAAACGAGCAGAGACATAAATCTGCCACTCAGGTGCAATGCTATGTTTTGTTTCATCTTCAGGTTCATTCACAGGTAAACCTTTAAAGTATTGTAATTGCAGTCTTGTCATACTTGAATACATGTAAAGGTAATGGTTGAGCACATGCTGTGCAAATACCACTGACCCACTAGGAAGGCTAAACTCACCAGATCTAAAGTGTCATACCAACATACATTTGAAACAGGTAAAGTGTATTTTCTGCTTAGTCTTATTATGCTCTGTGTGTATGTGTTCTTTCCACGAACGCAGACTCTGCCCCAGTTGTAAAAAACAGCCAGGATGATAATTAGCCTGGCTTTTTTATCTAAATGTCACATAGAGGCTATAATAAGACCACAATGCTTGACTTGACTTGCTTTCGCATTGTATTCATTGCCGCTGTACTTTCTCCTTCAGTTCTCCTGCATACTCAGATCACTTTGAATGAGTGCACTGATAGCCTGCAAAAATCTGTCTATTTTAATATATGATTTCCTTCTTGTTCTCAATTTTCTTATGCTTGAAATAAGTCTCTCACTTCTAATGTGTCTTTCTCTAGCTTCTTTCTATGGCGATGGCTATGTACAGCTCAAGGCGTCAGAGTCGTCCGACCATAACACACTCCGTATTCGCTTCCGAACCTCCAGCGCCAATGGCCTGCTGTTCCTCGCTGCTGGCCAGACCAACTACTTCCTACTAGAGCTCAGTGCTGGTCGCCTGCAGGTGGGTACATCCATGGCCCCAGCACATGAGCATATGTGTTCAAGCATACATGAGCACACACATGCATATATGCACAGGCATACAATACACAGATCTTCTCATATGACCACATGCACGCGCATCAAAAGACATGTCACACACAAACTGACCACCTTAAGCCATTACTCCATCTCAGTTGACAATGTCAGTCTTTCAACACAGTAACACAAGCAGACAAGCCTGGGTGGTGTGAGCTGAGTGTTGACTCCATATCAGCCACTTGTCACTGTGGAAATGAGGAATTTAAATTATATTTGAGCAACTGAGTTGACTGTTGTGTGTTTATACTGTATATGTTAGTCATATTCATCTGCTTCCTACCACCTTTGTCTCACAACTTCATGGTTTTCTTGGACTGTCAGAAACTATTAGATCAATCAATCTACTGCTTTGCATTCTGATACTATAATCAGTCCAGAGTACAATGAAATGTTATTTTTTTTATTTTTATCAATATTATTATTAAATAATTTTTCCATTAGATTTCAAAACATTGTATAAAAAATGTCCATCACAATTTCCCAGAGGACAAAGAGACATCTTTGAATATCTTGCTTATTTATGACCATCAGTCAAAAAACCCATATGGATGTATTGAAATAGAAAATGTATATATATATATAAAACAGAGCAAGGAAGCGAATCATCATTTGAGAATGACAAATAACTCATATTTTTGCAAAAAAACAAAAAATTGAAGCACTGACCTTTGCTAAATTGAAAAAGCAAAATTTAATTAATTTTATTACGCTTCGCTTAACTGTGTGTTGCTGGTAAAAATGAGGTAACATTGCCACAGTATTTTTCCGCCTTGAAATGCACCAAAAATAAACCTGACATGCAGCAAAAATCTCTGGAGATTGAATTCTTTTTAATAACAAAATATGTATACCTTGGGGACAATTTGGAGATTTTGAATGTGTATGTATCCTTTGCCGGGAGTACTATTTTTAGCCCTCAACACAAGCCTTGTTGGAAGGATTTAATGGTGAAATACATTTGTCCCTTCAAGACTGCTTCTAAGCATCCAGTAAGCAGCTCTGCCAGGCTACATCAGCATACAGAAAGGACAGACACATTCATAAAAAACACAGGAGGTCTGGAGATATGCATTATAGCTATTGTGCAAAGTCAAGAAATTATTGTGACTACTCTTCTATTCGTGTTAGACTTGTGCTACCAGGAATGAAGCACACTGACGACTGTGTTGCATTGTTGTACTTCAGTGAGCACGGGGAGCAGATCAAATGTCCCTGTTCCTTAAACTGGCACAGGTCACCACATAATTTTTTTTTTGTGAACATGTTATCCTCAGGCCTGGGGTCCCATTCCATGTGAGTCAGTCATGAGTATTTCCTCCCTGGAAACCTGTGCATGAATAGCAGGGATGCAGCAGCAAGCCTTGACAAGCATGTCATCTAAACGCAGCATTAGTTTGAGATGGTGACATGATGCTCTTAGGACGTAGCTGAAGGCAAAGAGATAATAGTTCTCTTCCTGCTTTAAATAACAGACAAAGCTCACTGTTATAATATCACGTGACATCTAAGGAGTATATATAATTTAGACTGCAATATAAGCAGTCTTAATTCTGGGTTTCCCTCTCCAGGTGTCAGAGTGTTTAGAGTTTGTTCCTTAATCTAATACAGTTAAGATATGTTAAGAATCCTCATATCACTTTGCATTTATTTATGTTATTAAAAATATTTTTGACAGTATTGTCACTATGATCTTACTTAACAGTTGCAACGTGTAGATGCATGTTTTAAGTCTAAAGCTATGGCACTTTGAGGAAGTGCTAGGATGTTTAAAAGGTAAAATGTTTCATGATGTTCACCATCTTAGTGTAGGTTGGCACAGCGATTCATCTGCTCTTGGTGCAAAAATGTTACTGATTATGAGAACACCTTCAAAATCTGTAGCAAATTTAATGGCAATCCATGCAATAGTTTCTGTAAAAAAAAAAAAAACAAATAAAACAAACAACACATCAAGCCCATGTTGGTACTGAGGGAAAATGGCATCAATAGGCATGGTCTGCTGTTTTATATGAGGCAGGCCAATGATAAGACAACAATCATATTTAATGTGGAACATAAGAAAACGATCTATCCTAAACTGATGAACCTTGATTTAAATTAAATTGCTATCAAGGCTGCTTGCATCAGAAATACATTTACTTTTAATTTATGTTTTATTGCACATTTTGTAATCCCGTTGTTTTGTTTCTTCATTTAGCTGAAGCTTGACCTTGGATCTGGGGAACAGGTGTTACAATCAGAGAGAGGCACCCACCTCAATGACCTGGCCTGGCACTCTGTGGAGGTCCACCATGCGCAGCACAACATCACTCTGACAGTAAACAAGAACTCTCACACAAATCTAACTATGCCAGGCTCCCATTACAATCTCCACATTTTGGATGGTATCTACGTTGGAGGTTCAGGAGGCCTGGACAGACTTTACCTCCCTAGAGACTTGATTGGCTTCCGAGGGTGTATAGATGAGGTGGTCTTCAATGAACATGACTTGCTGTCATCACTTAGGCCATATACTGGATTCAAGAATGTCTATGAGGTGTCTTTAGGGTGTAGTCCCCAGTTCTTTGCCACAGAGGAGGACCCTGTCAGCTTCTTCAGCTCTCGGGCTTACATTTCTCTTCCCACCTGGAGTGCCCAGCAGGAAGGGGTATTTGAGTGTGATGTGCACACTTTAGCCAAAGAGGGAATTATCCTGTACAATTCAGCCAGAGAGGGGAACTTTGTGGCTCTGGAGATTCAGGAAGGTTTGCCAGTGGCCATTGTTGGGAGAGGTGGAACAAAAACCGAGCTTCGCTCCCTCACATTTGTCAATGATGGGAAATGGCATTCTGTTAAATTGCTTTTCAGCTCCAAAAGCCTTGAGCTAACTGTTGATGGAGAGACTGTGAAAAGCAGCATTAGCTCTCGTTCAAAGGGGCTTCAGCTTAAAGGTTATCTTTTTGTTGGAGGTATTGATGACAGCACCAGAGCAGAAGTCAGAAAGGTGGGTCTTGCCTCTGTCTCTGGAAAGCGTGTCAGAGGGGGTTCTTTTAAAGGATGTTTGAAGAACATTGAAGTCAGCAGAGCGAAGATGGGTCTCTATAATGCTTTGGTCACGAAGGATATCTCAGTTGGTTGTGAACCAGTAAAAGAACCAGAACCATTGACCACCGTGAGTCCAACAAGTGCTTTGGGATCCCTTTTTCACTTGGTGACACCGACACCATCATTTCACATGTCCACTCTTGCAAGGGGCTTAGATAAAAGGTATGGCTTGAATTTTATGCAACTAAGAAACCTTGTGGTTCAGGAAGGTGGGCGAGCATCTCTGGAGGCAAAACACATCAAGGTGCTTTTGGACTTCAAGAGGCTAGGCATTCGACAGTCTCAGATCATGTTCCGAATCCAAGAGCAACCAATTCATGGTCAGATAAGGCTTGATGTAGATCAAGATCAAGAAGAGAACACCTTCAGCATGTTGGACCTTTGGCATGGACGAGTAATGTACATCCATGGAGGCTCTGAGGTACCAGATGACTTCTTCATCTTTTCAGTTTACTCTAGCAGTAGAAAGCAAGTGCCTGAATATCTAAAGGACAACAAATTGTACCACTACAATATTACTGTGACACCCACAAACGATGCACCTGAATTGAGTCTTCCTGAAGGAAACCTTTTTGTTCTGTTGGAGAACTCAAAGAAACGTCTTACCACAGATATATTGAGGGCCACGGACATTGACAGCAGCTATACTGACCTTGTCTTCTATGTGCTTGGGAACCTTAATGCTGATGCAGGATATTTGGAATTAGAAAACAACCCTGGCAAGGCAGTGACCTCGTTTTTATATTTAGACTTGGAGGAACTGAGGGTGTACTATGTTCACACAGGCGTTCGAAACTCAAGGATAGTTCTTAGAGTAAGCGATGGGGAAAAGGTCAGCAACACTGTAGTTCTAAGAGTCATGGCTGTTGCGCTGGAGTATAAGATTGCCAACAACACAGGTCTTGAGATCATTCAAGGGGAGTCAGCTATAATTGGTTCAAAGCAGCTAGCTGTGCAAACCAATGCTATAAAACAAGTTGTAGATATTCGATACGACATCATTGAGGCCCCTCAGTATGGAGAACTTCAAAGACTCCACTCAAGTGGTGAGTGGAGGCCTACTGATTCGTTTTCCCAAAGACTTCTAGAAAAAGAGCGTTTGAGGTACGTTAGCACTTTTCAAGAAATCCAAACCTCTAGTGCTACTGATTACTTTAAGACCAAAGTTAATGTGGCTGGAAGGACAACCACTGAAATACTTTTTCCTATCGCTGTAAAGTGGGTTAAGTACCACCTGGTGAGGAATATCATGATAGACATGGATAAAGTTAGAAAGGTGACACTAGACTCACAGCATCTTTTTGCCACGGCTGAAGGTGTAGCCCTCCCAGAAGATGATCTTTACTTTCGTGTTCTCACCATACCAAAGAAAGGAAAACTTTTGCTTGACACAACAGTCTTGGGAAAGAACTCAACCTTTAGCCAAAGAGATATAACAAATCTAAAGGTACATTACAAGCTGGTCGACAGGCCTTATGAAGATACAAGTGACAGGTTCAAATTTCAGCTAGTTTCCAAACATGCTCAGTCACAAAACTATGATTTCCAGTTTTCTATTAAAGCTGATGTCAACAGTGTGTTCATGAGAAATGATGGACTCTCACTTCTGGAAGGCGAGAGTAAACTTATCACAAAAGATGAGCTGTTTGCAGAGACTTTGAGCACCAAGGATATGTACTACACAGTCATTAGCAGCCCCAAGCATGGAAAACTAGCCCGTATCAGTCAGTCAAATTCCAATGCTAGCTACAACAACATTTTAACCTTTAGTAATCAGGATTTATTAGAGGAACGTATAATGTACATCCATGATGACAGTGAAACAACTCAAGACAAGTTCACTTTCATAGCCTCCACTAGTCAAGGGTTCAAATCTTCCATCACAGAGGATGACATTGGGTCCAAGGAAGGAATATTCAACATATCTATTCAGCTTATCAATGACAAGAAGCCGGTTCGTGTTATTGATAAAGTTTTCAATGTAGTAAGGGATGGACAAAAATTACTCACAATAGAGGATTTGTGTTATCATGATGCAGATTCTGATTTTGATGACAACCAGTTGATTTATACCCGACGTGGAATCCCAATGGGGGACTTAGTGCTAGTTAATGACACTACTCATCGGCTGTTCCAGTTTAGACAAAAGGATTTGGAAGAAAAGCGAGTGTTGTTCATTCACAAAGGTGTGAGCACTGGCCGGTTTGTGCTCTTTGTCTCGGATGGAAAACATTTTATATCAAGCCTTTTAGACATCAGTGCTCATGACCCTTTCTTGAAGGTTGGCAAGAACACTGGCCTCCTTGTTCAGAAGGGCCAGTCAGTAACCTTTTCCCCAAGTAATTTTAGTGTCATATCAAATTTAGACATTAGAGATGACAAGGAGGTCACCTTTAAGTTGAATGAAGCTCCCAAGTATGGAGGACTTTACCGAAATGATACAAAGGTGGAATCATTCTCATATTCTGACTTAAAGA
The DNA here is from genome assembly GCA_029783645.1 of Ctenochaetus hawaiiensis. Taxonomy (NCBI): domain Eukaryota; kingdom Metazoa; phylum Chordata; class Actinopteri; order Acanthuriformes; family Acanthuridae; genus Ctenochaetus; species Ctenochaetus hawaiiensis. The sequence goes on from JAPZDY010000022.1 coordinate 12,474,870, forward strand.
GTGGGCTGATCTCCTATCAGCACAATGACAGCAAACATTTGGCAGACTTTTTCAACCTAACAGTGAGAGCTAAAGGTCTTCAACTTGCAGTGAGTATTAATGTGAAGGTTTACCTGGAGAGTCATCAGAGACCACCCATTGTGCAGCACCACAACGCCTTACTGGTGGAAGAAGGAAAACCAGCAAAGATCGACCAAACTAAACTGGAGGTGAGTGATTCAAAAGGAAGTAATAATAGAGCCAAAATCATACTATTGTTGCAGTGAGGAAACTGTTTTTACAGCTCTGATTTTTAAGGCTGCTGCAAGAGTAGAAATTAAATGCTGACCAGTGTTTTAACATTTTACAATGAAAGCATGTTGCATTGAGAGCAAGATGACAACTACCTTTAGTGACACATGGAACATTTCAAATTTAAACCTCTGAATATGTTTTCTGATCATTGCAGCTCACTCATGAAGACAACCTGCCAGATGAGATTGTATTCACAGTCAAAGTAGCCCCGTCTCATGGCTTTCTCCGGCGTTTTGTCAAGGAGCGCTATATCGGAACCAAACAGTCCCCTGTCAAGACATTTACCCAAGAGGACATTAACAGTGGGAACATCCAGTACATGCAGGTGGAGCCCAGCAAACTCAATGACACTTTCATCCTTGAAGCCACCAACGGGGTCACTGATGTCAACAACATCAAGATGTCTGTTGACATCATCCCACGCCTCATCCCACTTCAGGTCTTCAATATTACGTTGAATGAGGGCTCCTCCAAGGCACTGACCCAGGATATGCTCAAAGTCAACAACAGACACTTTTCTGGAATCAACTTCCTGTATAGCTTGACTGCGCCCCCGCAGCATGGTCACATTGAGCACTCTCGACACCCCGGAGTGGCCATAACCTCTTTCACCAGGAGACAGGTGATATATTCTTACAGACATTTTATCATTGCCAGAAAAAAACAATAATAGCAACAAATAACATAGATAGGCAATTGTGTTAATAGATAAATAATGCAATTTATGATTGTGTATGCAGATACAGAGGTCATGTCTGTCATGCACTTTTAAAAGTAGGTAATAATTATGAGGAGAGAAATTTTCTCAAATTTGACCAAAGTGTTCAGACATTTTAACGTTAGTAACCCAAAATATAAAGCAGTATAGCAAAGTTCAGAATCATTTGCTTAGACTTATTAGTTGATGGATAGGTGGATAAATAATTTGATTGATTATTATGGCAGTATTATTTTCAAACCTGAAAAAAACATTTATGCAGTATGTTTTCATTTTTTTTAAATTTTCCCCTAATTTATTGGCATGTTTCAATTTCTAGCTTAAAATTCATCCATTACAAAATTAAAGGGGGCATAAAAATAGCAGTGCCTGGTTTGACCCCCTTTTAAATTCATCCTACTTCGGTTGGACGCACTTGACCTTGCTATTTAATTGCTTCACATTTGTGCTTATAATTAATTTGAAAAATTTTTCATAACAATCATAACTGTAGTTACAATCCCTGTATGCAAGCTGTCATGAAAGAAGACATGATAGTTTCACAGTTTTTTTAACCTCTGTTTTGAATTTAAAAAAATAAATGCTTTCATTTTAAGTTCTTATTAATAATATCCATGCTCTTGAATCAGGTGGAACACGAATTCATTTACTACGTCCACGACAGCAGTGAAACCTTAGCTGACAACTTCACTGTGGTGGCCAACGACACGGGCCTGAGGAAGCAGAGTGCAGCCCAGACGGTGTACATCCAGGTTACAGCTGTCAACGATGAGCCTCCTGTTATTACAGCCAACAGGGTCCTCAGGGTGAGTGTGCAGTGCTGCTCTATATTTAAACTCTGGACTTTTTTTTTTTAACTAGCAGGTCTGGAACCATAGCTTACTGTCAGACCATTTTCGTGGGGGCAGTGTTGCAAGCTGCCATGCTTGGCTGGATGAGGAAAACTATGTTTGCTATGTGGAGGAGGGTCCACAGGGGCACAGAGCAGACTATGACATACTATTGAGGTGCCTGGGACTTGTACAAAGGTCTGTTTTATGGTATTAAGGTGTTAAGTTTTCAAACAGATTCTCTTATTAAACAATGTACTACTTATGGTGGGTCAGTTGCAAGCAGGGCAGCTTCAGTGGACTGAAGAGGGAGCAGCTATTTTGCATAGTCTGGGTTGACTGGAAATTTCTAAGGCTCCTTATGAATACAAAAGAGTTTATATCAAATGGAAAATGAACCCCAGGCAATATATGGACATAAGATCTTGCTACTGAAAATATTTGGCTTGAATTTAGTCCCATTTCACAGCAACCTAGTGCTGAGTGACATGATGGTATGGCCTGGAAATAGCACATAACACTATGATCACATGATTTAATTTCAGTCCATTTTCATCTACTTCACATTTCTCTGCCTATCCAAAGCAACTCTATTGGTTATATGCTACCTGTCTGTGGAAGCGCTTCTACTTACATACAATGCAAATAAGTGACTCATCAATTAAACAGAAGTTGTCGGGTGTGTGTCCATGTGCTGAGCAGTGCTGACTTGTGCTCTGTCAGCTTTAGTGGCGAGAGCTGGGTGAGGTCCAGCTGGAAAGATGTAGGTCTCTATTATCTGTGCAGCTTTGCCCCAAATGCCTCAAATTCCTCTGGGATCCTGCAGACTCGGACAAGAGTGACTTGTAACATTTACTACACTGAAGAACATCAGGAAGCCTGCTTATTTACAGTAGATTAAATCAGTTTTAAGCAGAAACTTTGAGAATATTATAATAAGTGGAGCTGCTTGGGATTTTTTGAGATGTCCCAAACAAAGGTGTCTTTAAATTTAAATATGATCATTGGGCATTATTGCATGTTTTACAAGATATCTGGTGAAAGTGAGGTTGAGTCTCAGTGTCCACAAGGTGGCTCTCTGCCACTGCACTTCATTGTGGGTTTAACTTTTGTACTTTGAAAGATTTTGGAAGATTTACGGCTTTCTTAAAGTCAAAGAGTTATCTATTTGCTCATGTAATTTATTGTAAAGTTAGTTTTGAAACTATTATGATGTCTTTTTAATCAATATTTAGATCAGAATTTTTTATTTCTGAACTGTGTCACAGGGATTATTTTTACATGTTACATAAGCTTTGGAAATGCTGATAAATCCCGCATTTAATATCAGTACAAAATTAATCTCACTCCAAAAAAAACATTTATTTTTTTCCATAAACAAAACAAATCAGTAAGGAGAAAAGACTAAGAAGTTTGGATTTTTTCATTATGCCACCAAACAGCGTGAGTCATATGTCTATACTACAGAATCTGCCCACATAACATGTAAATAAATATTGTTTGACTCTTAGAATCTTAGTGTGGGATTAATATTGATCCAGTTGTAACAAAAAGCTGTGAGCAGTCCCCTGAATTATTTATTGTATGTGATTTCTGACAAAAGGAGGGAAGCATAAGACCAAGCAATATGTGATTAAATAAAATTGTTTCAAAATATGAGAGAAAAACAAAAAGTTTGTAAGAGCACCTCAAAAAACAAACACCAGAACACTCAAGGTTTGGGAGTCAAGGCTCATGGGAATTTGATAAAAATGGATCAAAGAAGTTAGGTGGGCGGAAGTTTATCTCCTTTACTAAAGCTGCAGCCTAATGAGCGGTGGACACCCGTCAAGTTTGACAGATCGATCTCGACACCAGGGCACAGCTTGTGGACATTTGATCTCACGAGTCTTTTCTTTGAACACGGTGAGTCACACTGATGTTGTCAGTCTGAGCCTGCTGTGACTTCCTGTTGAACAGGGAATTAGTCATTTCCCACTAGATGAGCACGCACTCACATTGTGTGGCATGTATGTGATGCGTCCCATGTGATGGCCTTATGTGGTTTGCAGGTGCTGATTGAAAAGACCCCCCATGCTTTTGTTCTAGTAAATAACACTTAAAGGCCCAGTGAGAGGCTGAATCCCAGCCAGTTACACTTCAGACTTTAGTTTGGTCATTTAAGGGAAGACCTGTTCGGTCCTAGCCTTATTTAGTCATTTTAAAGGGTGAAATATAACCTTTGATTCTCTCACACTCTGAAGTATCATACGATGTTTGTGACAGTCTTCGCCAAACCTCTGCAGCTGTTTTGCCACAAAGTTGTCACCCTTTGCTGTCTGCGATAGATGACATTTTTCTCACATTAACCAACTATTGAAATGAACATCAACAGAAAATGCTAGTGGGTGAATACTGAGATGTTATTGTGGTCACACCCTTGCTGCAAAAAATGTAGTTGCATTGCACACATGCCTATTAAAAGCAGTTATTAAAAACACTCTTTGTCCATCACTTATATGGTGCATAAGAAAAACTTAATTAACATTTAATGTGACATCAAAGCTGCTATAATCAGTATTTTTATTTCAGAAATTCTACTTACTGCATATAATGTGAAAGGTGTCTCTCTTCGAGACCTAACCTTATAAACCGAAATTATTGCCATTGTGCAGTCCCCTCGGTTCTACAGAGCATCTCTGTGCCTTTCAGCTCATTATTTGGGTTTAAGGTTCTTAGCTTTACTGTTTTGGTTAATTCCATTGTCAAAAATAAATAAAAAGAATGATGGCTATAGCCCTTCAGCTGCTTCAGTTTGAGGGTCTTTTATTGTGCGTGCTGACTCACTGTGACACTACCATGGCTTGCTGGGACATTGTTATTCTAAATGTCTGCTGTGGAATACGGCTGTCATTATACAAGACTTAATAACAAGATTATTGTGGCCTAAAGAATTTATGATAGCCATATTTGTGATTATGTATAGAAATAAATAAAGGCTGCAATTAAAATTAAGTGAAGGGAGGCAGAGAGAGTCTGCAACAATAACGATACAAAAGCATACAAAAATCATGGTCAAATCAATAAAAATCACAGGTGGCAACCAGTGTTAAGGTGCATTAACAGCACTAACTATGACAAATCAAGAACATGTTAAAAAGGGACATGATTTAAGAGGTGCTGTGTTATTAACATGTCACTGTCATATGTTTAATATTAAAATAATATTTCATTTCTTAAATATCATGGTCATCATCAACACCACACAATGTAAAATTTCAACCTGTGTGAGGGAAAGTGGCATGTTATGCAACAGTTGTTCTGTTCTGGACTCTAGAAGCACATCCTCTGTTGTTAAGTGTCTGCATGGTTCAATTATTTTGTGTTTTATATGTCAAAGAGTTCCTCTGTTCAGTCGTGTTAGCTTTGCCTCTAAATTTACATGGAAGCGGGACCTTCACAGGGCCTCACGAACACTCTGCAGTTCATCCAACTGTGTTTACAGTCTACATGGCTATATTTAGTCCTGAGATGTCCTTCATTTGAATTATGTTGTTGAACATAACTTGAATGATGCTCAGTGACATTTTTCCATAGGTTGTTATTGTCTTGTCGTCTTTAGGTGCTTCAGTTAGAGATTATTTTTAAAGCAGTTCTGCTCAGTGGAATGACAAACTATATGGAGGAAAATGACGGGAGAAAAGAGAGCGAGAAAAACCTGAATAAGTCTTGGAGCTGGACTCACAGCCATGGCATTGTGGTTGTATTGTATGTGGTGATGAATGACAAGGGCACATCAGCCATTTCTGACGGTCTTTTTATGTGTCTCACTTCCTCTTGAGTTGTATTACACATGTGCAGAGAACAGATGTTGCATAAAAGAACTTGGGACATAATCCTGTTCTAGCACACAAACACGTTCATTTCATATTTTTTTCCAGAATACCTTAATTATGTGGATTTATTCAAATACAGGCGTCTACATATGGAAATGGAGCTGCATGAGCTGTTGTCCTTTGTATGACAAAATATGACAGTATTTCATTCCCTCAATCAAATAAATGTCAAACTCGCATTTTGCTGTCAAATGCTGTTAGCCTCTACATCTTGAGCAATGTCAAACAAAGCGTCGCTGTTCCCATGTTCCTTGAGGTCTGTAGATTACAGATGGCACCTGCTGTGTCCTTCTTTCTCCTTTTCTCCAGGTTTGGGTGTCCTCAGTGACAGAGATCAGGCCGGAGGATCTGAGAGCACAGGACCTAGACTCACCCCCTGAAGAGTTGAACTTCATGGCAACACCACCCAGCAATGGACACCTGGCCCTAAAGAGCGCCCCCATGAAGGCCGTGCTCAACTTTACCCAGGCACACATTGACCAAGGACAGCTGCTATTTGTTCACAAAGGTAAAGTCAGTTTTTATGAACACTGGAGAAGCCAGATGAAGACTATTTTATAACAAAAAGCATAAATTTGAATTTGAATCAATTTTTATTTTGTTTTCATATGAACAACATAAAAACAGACAACAGAGGTAAAGTAGATGGTACAAGAGAGGTTAAAAGACCAGACTTACAAGGTGATAGTCCCTGCAAATTACATACCAATAAAGCTATACTGAACTAGTAGACCATAATATTTGATCACTAAATACAGAAATACAACACTGATATTGTGGTATGACGCTAGATATTGTCTTAGATTTTTGTCATGATATTGTGATATGGCATAACTTTTGTCTTTTCCTTGTTTTAAAGGCAGGCTGCATTACAGTAAATTGATGAGGTGATCTGAATTTACCAGACTGTTCCAGCTGTTCTAAAATTTGCCTGTACACATCCAGTCATCAAAGCAGTATTACTGATTATTTCTAATCAAATATCATTGTGGTATTATTTTGTGAAAGCATTAACATTCATCACCACTAGGGCTGCACGATATATCGAATATACGCGATGTATCGATGTAAAAATCTGATGAGATGTATGAAATGACTATAT
>JAPZDY010000022.1:12481788-12508200 GCA_029783645.1 Ctenochaetus hawaiiensis
TTTACAGGAGAAATCAAAAAATCGAGATATATATCGTGTATCGCGATATAGCCTAAAAATATCGAGATATTGGTTTTCGGCCATATCGTGCAGCCCTAATCACCACTATATTCACAATACAAGTCACAATATCAATATCAAAGTATTTGGTCAAAGGTATGTGTAATTGATTTAATCCAGTGCCCGGCACTACAACAGTCACAAAGAAAGCTGCAAAACAATGATAATATCTGATATTCTGTTATTTTCTGCCGAGAAAGAAATTGAAAAAGTAGAGATTATTTTCATATAGATGGGTCTAGGTGGGGACTTGGTGCTTCAGATCAATTGTCAGCTTTCAGAAGCCTTGTCTGTGTACTAATGAAACAGTCACAGTATGTTGTCTTTTTGTTGCCAAAATGATCGATCCTAAGCAAACTATAATTACAAACTGAACAAGGGAAACACTTGAGGTTGTATGTGTACCCTTTTGTCTGTAATACACTGTATATTGATACTGGCATCAGAATACTTTTACTATCATGACACTGACTCTGATAATATAATTATTAGCTCCAAACATTCAGTATAACTTGTCGTTGTTCCTTTTGCATCCACTAGATGATGCTGTTGACAGTCCCTGGTGCTTTGATTTGTTTTACCTCTGTTAACTCTCAGTGAATGACAATTGCAAGCAAGAACAATGTGCAATTTTAATATGCTGTTAAATAACTTGCAGCACTGATACAGACAAATAGGACTGAAAGTCTGAATGGAGGTGATATTACCTGTAAAGTCTATAAATTCTGGTGTAAAACTTGGGAAAAGGTCTGTCAGCAGTTGATGGTATCAGTCTGAGATCAAGTTTCTGCTTACTTTTCTGATTTCTATCTACTTTTTAGTTTGCCTGTACTACCACAGAGAAAGGTTGTAATAACAGTGTGCAAGTGACCCGCCCCACCCTATATGCTGGAGAATGTCTCTGTTTTACACACATATACACACATCCACACTAGCAGAAACAGTTGTATTCTCTTTATGAGAATGGTTAGCTTGCATTGCAATTCATCTTGAGACCAGCATCAGGAATGCTGACTTAAGACTTTCATTATTTTGCAAACACCAGATTCAGCTTATTTGCATTTTTTTTCATCCAAGAACAAAGTGAAAGCATGTACTCACAAAGCTATGATGCTTTGTTGTTCTGTTACTGCAACAGACAGAATCTAACAACTTTGCCTCAGAGGCTTCTTGACAGATGGGGCTTTTAATTTTTGTTTTTGTTTGTTTCACTGCATTTCCAGGTGCCATGTCTGGAGGATTCAACTTCCAAGTCAACGATGGTGTTAACTTCACTCCCAGGCAGATCTTCAGCATCACTGCCAGAGCTTTAGTTCTCAGTTTAGAGAAAAACCGCCCGCTCAAGGTGTTTCCAGGTAAATCTCCCTCTGAGATCAGTGTAAGGCTGGCATTATTCCATACACAAATAAAACCCAACGTTGTGCCAGTTTTTCTCTTAACATCATTCCTCTTTCCAACTCTGTAGCACTTCAAGAATTTAAGCTTTGAAAAAGGGTCACAGATTTTCTAAAATGTGTGTTACCACAGTTTTGGACAAAATAATGTTACTTAAACTGGAATCAACAGTGGATTTGGTTGGATGAAGATTAGCACATTTGGTGCTCGTGTGAGTACTTATGGAAATAAACTGCAGTGCTTGTGTTAATGGCAATGAAGACAATGAAGTGCAACAGTGTGGCTTATTGATGTGTTTTTAAGCATTTTATACAACAGTGGAGCTTGGTGGCACATAGGAATAACGTGTCAGGCTTTGGTTATACTAGCATTACTTGTTGGTCAGATTAAATTATTGATTTAGTCTTTTAATGTGATTAGTTCTCAACAGACTTTTCCTTCACAACACCATGTCCTGCCAATCAGCATCTAGAATTTCACTGGTCACTGTTTTCATGTGCAAGCCCAACTTGATTTCAAACAACACCATATACATGTGCTTATTCTCTTTTCAACTATTTCTCTACAGGCCTTTATGTGATGGTGAAACTACACAGCTGCTCCTACAATGAACTGAAACAATATATTTTTGTCTTTGTCTCAGTCATCCACTCACAGCATCATTTTAGTTGTACTATTAATACCCATAAGCATTTTTTGTTTCGTCAATGGAAGGTTTTAAAATGTGTGTTTGTATTTGTATATTTTTGACAATCCTGCCCTCTCATTTGCAGTCTCTGCCCACAGTCCCTTTGGATAAATAATTGAGCACCTTTTGATGTACAGTGTATTACTTTAATGCTCAGTAGCTAAAAATAGGCTGCCACTGTGTCGTCTGTATCTGCAAACGCATTTCAAGGTTTTGTGAGATTTCCAGTGGTCTGGTTTTTGAGTCAGATTGAAAGGATATTGTGAGGGCAGCAAACTGCCAACTGGCACGCTCTGCTGAGCTTCCCAGCCACAGGGTGAGTGGGTACTTGAAAAGCTGTGCCACTGTCTGTCTGAGGCAGCCCTGTTTGTGCTTTGTGCCAGGCGGGGCAGAAGGAGGGGGATGGGGCAGAAGGAGGGTGGGATGGGAGCTTTAACTGACAATGAAGGGTTTTGATGGGGTGAGGGGTGACATGAGACACTTTCACACTCGGGAGGTGAGATTGATGTTTTTCTCCTTCCTTGCAGAGTCCTCGACTTTGCAAAGGCTTGCATATGCAACCACTGAATAGTTGCATATACCCTATTAAGAAAGAAGTGTTAACCTGAAAGTAGTCTGACTTTTAGTCAGTCGTGTTGCTTTCAAACACAACCAAAGGCTAAGTAAAGTGATTGTTATTTTAAAAAAAATGTAATTATTATTCTGTCAGGGTATTTTTGAACATACAGAGGTGGTGATTTATTGCAATGCATTGTTACTTTTATATGATTACAGTGGGTATATCTGAGCAGTGTTTTGCTCAAAAAGAAGTAGTTTGTAGGACGTACTGTCCGACTATACCACTCCAACTCTGAGGCAAATGTAAATACTGCAGTAATTTCGCAAAGATAGATACTTTATGATAGTTAATGTTCTATTGAATCACCACAACAAACTAAAGGACAATAAATGGAGAATTTAATTTGTAAATCATGATTAAAAATTGAATTATTTTTAGCCAGAAAATGTAGTGGGTAAAACCCTATGTAAGCCCTAAGTATTGCCCGCAGGTCATGTGCAGCCACATCGGTAGGACAATCTGCATCTGTATCTGCGTGTTTCCCATGGAGCAAAACCCAGGTCAAAAAATCTGGCCAGTTGCATATCGCACTACCACCTGCTGTTTCTTACACTCAAAAAAGAGAGCCAGAAAGAGAAGCGCCTACCCAGACGACTTTTTCACTTCTGCACAGCTGGCCAATCAGTGTCGGATAGCCAATTTTCAGAAAGTACCAGAGTATATTCTGTAATCAGAAATGTGTGGCGAGAGGCGGTTTTAAAAGCCATTGAACCTTCTTGCGAGCCCTTTTTATGAAGCGGAGTAACTGCCGTAGTGATATTCGTATATGCTTCTCAAATTATGAATTAATGTTTATTCAGTGTGCCTCCAACAGATTAATTTCAGACAATAAATAGCTACCCTGCAATGTTAGTTATGTTAGTAGTGCTATGTGGTTAGTATGTTTCACACAATGTTTTGCACAAATTTTCTCTCATCGCGGGCATAGATCAGACAGCTTACTGAAGTTTTGGAAAAGAATTTTCCATATAGATTGTGTTACACATTTGGATTATATTTCTTTGAGCATATCTGCATTTTACATGACTATACCCTACCATTCTGAAATATTGCCTGAATGAGAGACAAAATTTTGAAAAACCCATCATGTACAGATTCAGAGCAAGATAGGTTTTCATTGTAGAAAGACAAAAGCCTGTCTCTTCCCCTCAGAGGGAAATTTCCTGTGAGAGGGAGACAGGGATAGTTGGAGTGTACACGACAACTGATGAATGAATTTCACTGTGCTTGGACCCTTCTTTCCTTCTATTATTGCCTTCCATCATTTATCATCTTGGGAGTTTTTTTCAACATTTTTTGAAATCCCTACAGTGGCACCAAAGCTGCAGAAATCTATGGAATTCATCTTTAAAAGAAAACTAGCTCTCAGTAGTTATTTTCCATCCTTAGGCACAGGTGCTTTTCCCTTTACATTTTCCCCAGGTGAACAATTTCTGCGCCTGCAAGGACCTGATCTACTTAATTTGTTGTTTGGATTTTATGTAACACCCGCACTGCAGTTGGACAGCGCTGTAAAAAGTCTGTGATGTCTGCAGTGCAGCTTTAATTTGACACATCAAAGAACTCTCATCGGTCTATTCCACAGCTTGTTTTGCATAATTTGGAGTTGAAACGCTTCTAGAGGGGAAAACTTGCAACATTTAATGCAGTCACACGAGTTATAATAATGTGACCTCAGTTAGGAAGAATACCAGACAAGAAAAACTGACAAAGTGTCATAATCAATTACCAAGGCCTCTTCAGCATAATTTCCTGAAATTATTATTATTTTTTTCCATCAGGCTCCTCTACACCAATCACAAATGAGGATTTACATGTAGTGACCAATGACATCGGCAACACCTCAAACCGCATCATTACTTTCAGTGTGATTCGGCATCCTAAACTGGGGCGTCTGGTGATGAGACGACCTGATAATTCAACAGTCGACATTTCCACTTTCACACAGGACATGGTGAGTGAACAGCTGGAGGTCATATAAAACCTTTTTCTCTCGATTTTACAGAGACACATTTTAAATGAAATATAAGAAATGTGAACAAATTCAAGATTAAACATAAGGTTTCCTCTATTCATTCGAAAGTTCCCAGACTTCTATGTTATAAATAATTTATATTCTGTATCCAGATTGACTTTCCGCTTCTTTAGCTGAATGAGACATGCAAGGCTTTTATCTAATCAATTATTTCTGATGGGCTGCAGCTTAAAGCCAAAAGCTGTGATACTCTGTGTACTTTATTTACTGCTGAACAAAGCAGATTTAAATTAATGATGAAATCTTATACGTGCTTTAGTAGTGCCTTTCAGAATAGTCAAGAATTATTGAGACCACTTAATGGTTTATATATATATAGTTCATTAAACCTTCAGTTGCCTAAAGATATATCCTGATCTTTTGTTATGGTAGGTGGACAGGAAAGAGGTTGTGTACATTCAAACCCCCATTGAGTCAGTGGGCTGGGAGGCTATGGACTCCATGACCTTCTCTGTAACATCACCACCTACTTCTCTAGACAGCCAGACCTTCAAAATAGACATCTCTTATGAGAATTCTGGACCTGAACACAACACAGTCCTGCTTGCAAACACAGGTATGTACTCAAGCCATTTTGATTATGATAACTATGCTATAGCATGTGTCTTGGGTGATTCAGGTTCAAGCAGACTGCTCTCAGTTCCTCATTTCATATCTGACATGCATCTTGAGTGACCGCTTGTGATTAGATCTGAACTTCCCCCTCTGTGTTCAAAAAACATGTACAGCTTTTCATTTGCAGAAGGAGGTGGACCACCAAACTTATAAACCTAGGTTTCATCCCCAGAGCTATACCACACGCAGACTTATAACACACTTACTATGCTCATTTGAGATTTTGTGTCTAAAAAAACGTTTAAAATTGTGGTCACTGGTGATTAAAAAAATGCTTGCTTTGTTTCAGGTGCTGAGGTAACGGAAGGAGAAAGTGTCATTATTGATGAATCCAAGCTGGATGCCTCCAACCTGATGTCCAAGCTGCCGACACCTCAGCGAAGCTCCTACGAGGTCTGGTTTCAGGTGACATCTCTGCCTCAACATGGTGTCATAGTGGTGGGTGAGAGAAACCTCACGAAGGAGAAACCTAACTTTTCACAGTTCATTGTTAACAAATATGGTATCACCTACGTGCACGACAACTCAGAGACAACTCATGATTCCTTTGTATTCAGTGCATGGCTCAATCTTAAGGGCAAAACAGCACAGCGTCCTCAAGATGATCATGATGTTGTTGAGGAGCATTTTAACATTACAATCAAACCTGTAAATGATCAGCCACCTTTGCTTAAAACAAAAGCTCCAGGTTTGAAGGTGGTACAAGGAGATACAGTAGCCCTCAGGGCTGAGAATCTCAAAGTTGAAGATTTAGACAATCCTCCTGAGGATATTAAGTTCTCTGTGATAAGTAAGCCAAACAATGGTTACCTAGCTCTTGCAGGTAGTTTGAATGAGTCCATATTAGCCTTCACCCAAGCTCAAATCAATAATGGAAGTGTCTATTTCATCCATGATGGGAGCTCTGTCTCAGGTGTGTTCTACTTTAGTGTCACAGATGGCCATCATAAACCAATATATAAACTCTTTAACCTTGAAGTGATGGAAATCACCGTTTCTTTGGTCAACTACACTGGATTAGTACTTGAGCAAGGCAAGACATCAGGATCCATAACTCAGAACAACCTTGCTGCGAAGTCCAATGGGAAAAATATCACCATTCACTACCAGATTACAAGGCCTCCAAACTTTGGCAAACTTCTGAAGGACAACCAGGAGGTTACACAGTTTGAACAGGAGGATTTACAGTCTGGGAAGTTGTCCTACCACATGATCTCTCTTTCCTCTGCTGAAGACAGCTTTGAGTTCATCACCTTTACTTCAGAGGCGAATCTCACTGGTCAAGTGCTTAACATAACTGTCAAACCTTTGATCCAGTTTGGCAAAGGTCTGATGATTCCCAATGGGATTGTTGTCAAACTTAACACTAGCTTTCTTGATGCCTCTGAATTGGCTAACATCAGTAACAGTGATCCTGTATTTGAAATTATCTCCCATCCTAAACATGGGAAGGTGGTTCACATGAAACCCAAATTTTCTAGGAAAACTGTACCAGCTCAGTCTTTTACCTTTCAGGAGGTAATGCAGGGGGTGGTGGCCTTGGAGCTGAATGCCAACATGACTGGAGTTCAAGAGTTAAATGACTCACTGGTGTTTGTACTAAAAGCTGATAACATCCCACCTGCTAAAGGGGAGTTCCACTTTACTGTCATGCCATATGATCCAGCACTTTTTCCAACCACAAAGAGTCCCGTCCCAACCACATCATCCATTCTTCAGACAACAGTCCAGACTTCCAGAAACGGAACAGCTTTGCCAGTCCTGTCTACAACTTTCTTCTCCACCCATCAACCAAGCAAAAACCAACAAAAATTCAAGGGACGCAACCGCTGGGGAAACTCCAACAGAACTAGCATTTTCAGTACAACTCTTGGCAAACCAACACGTGGGACAGAGTATTTTCCCTTCAGGAACACACCAGTTCGTGTGGAGTCCTACCCTCAGAAAACCTCCAATCCACTTTTGGTTATATTACCGCTGCTGGCCCTGCTTCTGCTTGTAATCATCTTTGTAGTTCTGGTTGTCTTTCTTCGACACCACAGGCAAAGGAAGCAGAGCACCGCAGCATCCAATGAGCCACTTTCTACTGGGCTCACAAGCAGTCAGTTGTACCAGGATCAAACTCAGAGGAGCACAACAGTTCCCCAAGTGACTGTCACTCCGCTAAACCACACCTGCCCAGGCAGTCCCGTTCTTGATCGGTTATATACACCAAATCATGGCTCAGGTTATAACACCATTGATTCAGATATGCTCATAAGTTCTTGGTGTAATGGTTCCCCTGCTTCATCTACCCAAATTATTCAGACAGCCACACCAACTCTACAGAAGAACCAGTACTGGGTGTGATGTGCAATAAACCAACTTGTAGCTACACATGCTGAATAATACTGTTACAGGTGCTGATACCAGATTGAAATGTGGTTGATTGAAATGAGGCTCCAATAACTAATTATCTGTCGCAGGTTTTCAGATTAAACTCAGATTAATCAATATTTTTGTATTAATATTGAACAAATAACAGTGTACAGTTTCACTTGTGGTAACAAACTCAGAAACAAAACCCAATTCTGAAGCTTCTTAGAGCCTAATTTTTCTCCTTAAAGGTATTGTTTGAAATTTATGGCACAATGCTGTCTGGTTCATTTTCAACACTCTCATTTTTATGAGCCACAGTTCCAGCAAGCAGACAAAGTAAGCAACAAGCTACAGGAGTAAATCAAATACCTAGCAAGACCAAGATTATTGTCAAGAGTTGGTAGAGACTAAATGGTCACTATATACAGCTCCTCTTGGATGATGTTCTGTGTCTGCTGGATGTGTAATTAGACAGCTCTTATACACCTTTGGGAAGAACAACCTTATACGTTCAAAATAACTTATGCAAGATGGTGTCTGTTAGCTTTTTTTTTTGGGGGGGGGGGTCCCCCATCGGCCAAACATTGATCCATGCAGCTTTAAGAATTGATAAAGAAGAAAAATGCTATGGGCAAAGTCCTTTTGTAAAACATTAATCAGTGTCAGGACAGCTTTTTTTCAGTATGTTTTCTTTGCGTCACACAGTCAAATGAAACACTAGTTTACAATCTAACACCATTCAACCCTTATATTGATTTGTGGAACAGACTTTGTCGACTTGAGCATTTACAAAGCGGTCATTGTTGTGGTAAATTATAACCTATGTTTGGTGCCTAATGTATTTGTTGTTACTCACTGTTATCTGGTACTCATGCACGTTGAAGTCCTCCATTGTGAGTTATGATCATCAAAGTAGAAGATGATGCTAATAACAGCTTGAAACTGTGAATTACCATGACTGACATGGGCATCAAGATGTCTTCTCTAAGCATTTCAATTGATTGTGCAGATTTTATATTGTTGTTATGTATTATATAATGTAGTATAGCATCTTTTTGTAAACTCAGGAATTTTGTTAAAAAACATTTACTTCATGTCACCATTAATACGAGTTGCATGTTTTGTCATTATTCAAGGTCTTTGTTTGACATTACAGGAGTGATTATTATAAAATTGACAGCTAAGTCACAAATGTTAGAAAGAGGATATATACTGAATTGGGACAATGAAATGGCTGATTTTGCACCACTATTAAAATTGCTTTTATTTTTTGAATAGCCCTGATCAAATCACACTGGTTATTGACAGTTTTTTTTTTTACACGTTTTTTATTTAATTTTACTCAACAAAATATTAATGTGTATTTTCATAAGTCAAGGCACTGATCTTAAAGATTACACAAATATACACTGTATTTTACTTTCTTTACCTCAGCGTTTAAATTTCAAATAGTAGCTATATTTTATAATTCCCTCATATCTTCCCCAGTTAAATAGATATATGGGTCTGCCTAGTTAAGGGCATCGAGCAGGTAACGCTTGAGAGACCCCTGAGACTGACCTCTTGGTGTCAGTCTCTTGCTTATTTGAGAATCAGTTCCTAAAACAATAAATTTAATCTTTAAGAAAAATACTGACAGCTTTTTTTAATAGGCAAATTAAATAGGAACTGGGATTTTCTTTGACTGAAATGAGCCCTGGTATTCGTTTTATTATATTTAACACGAATATGTGTCATCGGAGTCATCAGATTTTATTTACTGCAGGCCTGGGGTGTTGTGATGCATCTACTGTTAACTAAAGGTACTGTTCTGACATGCTGTGGGAAGCTTTGGGAGAGTAGAAATTGCTGTAACAGAAAAAAGCTGTAAACTTTTATGTTATGAAACAATTTTTTTACTGAAGAGAAATATGTATCCACTGTATTCCAGTCTCATCTGAATGATGTAACCTGAAGTGTCATATTTATTTATACCACATTTTTAATAAACCACTTTAAAATGTTTACAATGTATTATTTTCCATAATATAACAATACAATGTCTGTTTTTATAGCCTGTGAAGTCTTTTGGCTCAGTGTCTGCCCATTTCTCTTCTAAAAAAGACTTATTAGTGTCCAAATTATCCCTTATTTCTTCTATTTAAATTAGTTTTTGGCAGTTTTCTTTATCACTATCATTTAAATTGCACTTGCAGCCTTCATAATGTTACTTTACTCATCGCAACAAAAGATTTGGTGCACCAGAGGACCAATTGGAGAGAGATTAATTACCATCATCATTCCTTCCAGTTTCCTGCAATTACTAAAACTGTGAGTTTCTTGCATCCAGAAACAATAAAATCAGCAGGA
Source organism: Ctenochaetus hawaiiensis (assembly GCA_029783645.1). Lineage (NCBI taxonomy): Eukaryota > Metazoa > Chordata > Actinopteri > Acanthuriformes > Acanthuridae > Ctenochaetus > Ctenochaetus hawaiiensis. The sequence goes on from JAPZDY010000022.1 coordinate 12,491,908, forward strand.
CTTTGCCACATTCTTTGCATCAAGATGCTGTGTGTTTAATAGGAAATATGTCATTGCTGAAGCAAATGTCCTCTAAAAATCCCAGTGGATACCCTGAAGGTAAACATGATAATGTAATTTGGAAAAGCACCAGGATCTTTTTCTGCAGCAAAAGCTTCATGGCTGTGAGTGAATCCACATGACTGATTACTGATCAATTACGTGTTTTCCTGACCCTTGACACAGTAAAAGATGGGGGCATCAAGGATGTTTGCCTCATGCACTGGTTTTCATTTAAGGTCACAGAAAATTCTTAATGAATGCACATTGGCTCCTCAAATATGCACCCAGCTCAGGATTCAAACACAGTCAGTGCTGGTGTGCTGAATGTTCTTGTTGACAGCAAATGAGCAAATAGGATTGGTGAGCAAAGGCATCATGTGAGTCGCAAACTTAGCACAGTGATGTCAGGTCCATAGGAACTTCACTGGAACGCTGTTGTTAACCACAATATTATGGTTTATTAAATTAAAATTCCAACACAACTTAGTACAAACAAGTTGTCCTGTCCATCATTGGCACAAGAGCGTTAAGGGTCAGTACTCCTACACCCGTAGCAAAGGAAAATATTAGCTGAATTAGCTAAAAAAGCTAAAAAGGAAAAAAAAAAAAAGTGATCCCATAAACATGCAAGAACTCCAGTAATCCAGTGACTGAACTTCTTCACCAATACCAATCTCTGCTGGTCACAAACAGTCTCTGTTTGGTCCTAATATGTCAGGCAAGTGAGTTGACAAATAATTCTCAGTCAAGCAGCAAGAATAAATGCATGAGAAGATACAAATATAAACACACAGTTAAACAAAGATAAGAAAACTATACAAACAAAGCTTCTTCTGTGGCCAGAAAGGCAGTTTGAGCCCGTAAAAATAGCTATAAATATTTGCTTTCGGACAAAAATGGTGGATGTAAAGCTGACTACTTTTACATTTGGTTTGTCCTGTTACAAAAAAGACAACATTCCTACTGAACTGTTAACATTGCTCAAAAAAAAAAGAATATATAATTAATCTTACTTTTTACATGCAGCCATGCATACTCAAGACTCCTGTGAAGTCACAGCCCTAAATAAGTTCACCTTTTTATTTTATTTTCACATGTTAATTGGAAAATGCTACAATCAAAAGAAGATCTAATTTAAGATTATGCCAAAAAAATGCTGCTCATGTCCCCTATCATATTGAGAATATTGTTAAATTTGAAATAATATTGGAAAATTGGTGTGTATCTAAATGTAGTAAGAAAGCTATTATGAAGCACAGCCTGTTCTAGCAACAGAAAGTGCAATTTAAACTACTTGCTGGAGGCAGAATGAGGTGTTTCAGTATGATGGTAAAAGGTGCCTGCTCAGTTAATACAGCTAAGGATTGTTTGCCTCGTTTCAGTGCCCACTTTCCAGTTTTTCAGTGTTTCAAACAGATTTCCTGTGGTGCTCATGGACATCTATTTGCTGGCAGCTTAATTATCAAGCTGCTGTCTTGCTGCAATCTCAGTTTCTCAGGATGTTGGAGATTAAAATTGTCTGATGATGATGTGGCACAAACTTAACCCACAGCATGTGAAGGAGGTTTGAAAAGTATGACTGTCACAGCTTCTCAATAGACACTCAGAAGGGGGATTTTCTCAAAGTGAGGCGGGACGTAGAAGATTTAGATCACCTACTCACTTCTTTGCACATAAACCCACAAATAGAAATACAAAGACAGACTCTGCTTCCCTGTACTTTCCCACTCCAAACTGTGAAAACCAACATGAGGTGAGGTGAAAAGCACAAGAGCAGAGGTAAAACAAAGCACATATCTCCAACCCACACTCACATTCTGGGTGAGACCATCCTCTTTAATGTTCAGATTTGCTCAATGATCTCTAGATCTGAAAGACTGAGATTATCCAGAGACGACTGTACAACAAGCAGTCTCGCACTCCATTTATTGCCACGCATCACTTGCAGAGATGCATGGTTTGTTTTGCATGTCATGTCAGATCCACAATCTTTTGTCTGCTGGAACACAACAGGCAATAAAAAAGGGTGGATACACAGGCAAAGTAAAAAAAACAGGTACAAGTCCTGCATTAAATTGTGTCACTCTAATACTGCATGGCAACTGTTGGTTTCTACATTTAGAAATGGTGATGAATCAGAGGATTTTATGATACATTTTGGCCTTTGTGCTCAAAAATTTCTGCTAAGTAGGGATTAGACTGCTGTACCTCATACAAACAGAGTTTCATGTGTAAAGTAAATGTCAGTGTAATCTAATAGATTATCAAAAAACTACTAAGTCAAGAGTTTCTGTTTCTTAAGCCATTGTACTGATTTGGATGGTTTGCAGTGGCTTTTAAGTTAAATTATGAAAAGCAATAAGAGATTGTGCTGTCACAAACTATCTCTAATATTCTGATCAATATATCTGAAAACATAAGCGAGCAGTCATGCTAGTGGCTGTGTGGGGCTGTATTTAGGTTGGTATTAGATGCTAGCATCATCTTAGTTTGGCACATTGGTTCTCAAACTTTTTCTGGCATTTCCCCTTTCACAAAAAAGTTAACACCCCCCACCCCACGATTTTTTTCAGTCATTAACAAAGAAAGGGGAAGGAACTTAACTGAATTCTCCAAATCCATATTTAAATTTTGTCAAATGAAGGTCAGTATGACAGATAGTGTTTTTATTTCCCTGCAAAAATCACACTTGTGCATTCTGTATTTTTCCCCTGGTCACCCACATTCCCCCTTCAGTGGCTCCATGGCCCATTTATGGGACCCACCCCACAGTTTGAGAACCTCTGGTTTAGCTTGTGAACACGCTTATATTTGCTAAATAGTGTAATACTTTAGGTACACAAGGGGCTGATGGTGATGACAATATTATCAGCAGAAATTGGCATTTTGCTCAATTTCTCACAGGATTTAAGATAGAAAAAGCACTATGTTGGGTGAGAAGTTGAATTTCTAACCAGGTTTCATACATTTGTAAGTAATTAAAAAGATACCATTTGCATCATTTTGGTTGATACATTAGAAACTGTAAATTAAATTATGCTCATCCAATATGGCACAGAATCAACCCAAACATGACCTGCTTTCAAGTGTGAGTTGTTTGTACTTCCACGTACAAAAGTCAGATTATAGCCTCAAAAGGAGGAAATTAGTGTTTAAAAAAATGCTGACATCATTGTATTTTAAGTTACAAAATGTGGATGTCTGGCAGGAAACGGCCACAAGTCGGGCACTGGGTTTAAATTATCATTACGCCAGCTGTCTGCAGTGTTACTCACTCTAAGTGTTAGTGCACACAGTCTTTAGTCCATCCTCTAAATTGTGTCATCGAGAGCCAAAAGTGAGCTAATGCAGGTTACAAATGCAACCATTACAATTAATGCATGTGTAAGACACACAAAGAAAGGGAGTAAGAGAGAGATAATTGGTGAAGATGAGCTCTTGCCCTCAGATATTAGATCTCAGAGTGATCATCGTAATTTAAGGTTTGGTAATTGTGGGGCAGAGGGATACAGAACAATAGCACCCTGCAAGACAAGACTGAGGCAGACAAAGCAGGCTTGGCACATTTGGTTTAATAAGGTTCCACACAGACAAACCCAGATGGTTAATTGAATCACTTCAACCGCCAGTTGCAATTTTCAAAGACTTTTTCTCTTTTAAAAAAGGCTCCAATTTCTCTCCCTCATCTTATAAACTGTTGCAAGAATAACAGCGTCTGTGCATTTGAAGTACCACTGACATATCATCCACAAAGTGTCATTTAGTTTATTCATAAAAGCTAATCATGACACGTAAAATACTGCAAAGGCTTTCAGAATGTAGCATGCCGGTGCTGAGAGCCATGCCGTTTGCCTTTTAGGAGAAAGCACTGTTGCACAAATGATCAAGTATAAAAGGAAAGTCATTTTTTTCATTCCTGGAGCTTTTTACCCAAGTGGCATCAGTATCAGCAGCTGTTTTATCTGCTGCTAAACTGGGTTCTTGTGCGTTTCTCATCTGCTGAGGGAGAGGATTAGCTGCTCGATTCACTGACAGGCTTTTCTCTGCCTTTTGGCAGCGAGCAAAGCTTTTGCTCTGCTCTGCACATGGCTGATGTGATCTGAAATGACAACAAAAAGAAACAGGTCATGCACATATTGAAATTAATATACAGGCAGGAAAACACTCTGACATTGAATCGTCTAATTTAAGTGTCTCTTGTGTATTTTTGCAAAGGTAAATAAATGAAAGAGAGTTTTTCCTGGATAAATTCATCCATTATTTGTAAGTTTTGGGACACTTATGTAAATGTCAGTGCTTAAATTACACTCTGGATCTGTACTTTCATTTTCCTCTCCTTTTCAAGTGCTTGTCTTTATAGAGATGCATTATTTGCTGAATTGAATACAAATTCTATTTTTGGTCTTTAGTTACATTTAGAGCAGCATTTTGGAAAATGTTCTTGATTAAAGTGTTTGGTTGCAGCACATTTTACAATATACTCCAAAAAGTATTTTTCTGCTGCAGAAGCTTGTAACTTTCCCTTGGAACATTAAGGCATTTCAAATCATGCAAATCATGCAAATCAATGGGTCTGTATAATTTAATCTAACACCATATGACACACACAGAGCATCAATACACAAACAGGGCCACATGTGTGATCAACTCCCATGTGCCTCTCTGCCAATTGATTTGGTATCACCCTGTCAAAGGCAGCGTGTAAATCCATCCATGGTGCAATCCTGAACTGACGTCATGCGTCAGAGCTTCAGCCTGACGTTGTGCTCTCAGTGAAGCCCCGTGCACACACACCCCACATGAAGCACATTCTCTTCATTCTGTCGCCAATGTTCAGTATGCAGTGGAACACATGAGCAAGTATGTGATGTGATGTGATGTGATATGATGTGATGTGATGTGATGTGATGAGACTGTTGACGTGTGAAAAGGATCATGAGTCAAAATCTAAACCTTCACATAGAACTTCAGTGATCCATGTCCATGTGTGAGCTGTGAGCAGTGAACCTGTACAGTAGGAGGTGTGTGTAAAGAGGTCAGACCAGCAGCAGTCAGCAGTCGGCTGCAGGCCACTGTGGGTGGCAGTGGACAAAGAGGCCGGTTTGCTGGTCAGCACAGTGTGTGTGTGTGTTTTTGTGTGTATGCAGGCTTGACTACATGTTTTACAGCAGGGAAGTGTGTGTGATTATGTAAGAACAAGCATCATATGGAGAAACAAATGAGAGGAGATCTCTAAATTAGAAACACTTGCGGGTCTCACCTTCTTAAAGAGGCTTTTATGTTTGAAATGTGCAAACCTCAAGAGAACACAGACACCCTGTTCCTGTGCATTGACGTCATGACGAAAACACATTGAAAAGATCCTGCATATTTGATTCTTTCCACAAATTAAGACTGCAAGAAACAAAAAATAAGTGCACTTTCTTCTGGTTCTCCCAGTGTAGGATGGAGAAATGTTGATATGAATGTTTTATAGCGATGTATGACCTGATGTAAGTTTTCCCAGTGCACATGGCCCAACTATTCATTCTGGCTCTAGATGATCATTAAATAGCTCACACTTTTAAGTTCATTTTGGCAAACACAGCATACATTTCATCTGATTTCAGGACTGATGGTATTGATAAGTAACCAGCTCTTTAAGGTCAAACAACCAGCAGAGAGTTTAATTTGAAAACAAGAAAACAGATATTCTGAGAGATGCAACTGATGGACATTAAAGGGGTTTAAACTCTGAGTGAGAAAATATTTGTGTTAGCAGGGGATGTTACCTCTTCCCCAGTTGTTCCAGCTTGTTTATTGTAATTAGAGCTATAAATGAAACTCTCTGATGGGGAAGGGGGAAGGGAGAATGCACAGTGGCCCACAAAGACAAAAAATGTGTGTTGTGTGTGTGTGTGTGTGTGTGTCTTTCTTGGAGGGCAGCCAGAGAGGTGGGGGTGGGAGGGCAGTCAGCGTTTTTCAGAGTACATGAATGAGGCCCCGCCGGAGTGAGCTTCCTGTGTGAGAGCTATAAAAACAAAACCCTGGCCAAAGAATGCCGTGTGCTCTAACATTCCTGAATATTCTGCAGGTACAGGGCACAAAGCATGTCCCCCTCTTTTTCCTTGCATAAATAGAAAAATACAACAATTCCCATGATGCTTTGATATTAATTGAAAACAAGAAAATGTATAAAAATGTATATCTGTAAAGGTCAAGGCTGTATTTGAGAGATTTTATTTGCAAAACTAAATGTTTGGGGGCCTGCTGGTGGTCCAAAGACACCGCCATGTTCAACCCACAATACAAAATAATATTGCAGAGAACAAGTGAGAAATAAAGCACTACCAGATATGAAAACAGTACAGTTTTGTGGTAAAATGCCCCTGGTAGAAACAAGTTCATCCCCCTGAGATCATGCATTCTCCCAGCAATTTTCTGAATGAGAGAATGGTGAAACATTCACCAGTGCCGGAGAGGTTAGAAGATGGTCACACACTGTATAATGCAAAAATCTCTTTAATTATTTATAAATGATTCAACATGACAGTCTTCTTCAGGGTATATTATATTGAAAGATTGGTTAATTATTAAAGCACTTTTTTGCATAGTAGCTGCAAGTTTATGACTATGTGCTTTTGCACCCAGCAAATTTCTACTCATTCCATCTTTTAGTATCTTGTGTGGAAAGGTTTTCATTTTGCCCAGTCAAAATCAAGTTCTTTGATTGTTCAAAATGCTCCAGGGAGCATGAACATGGTCAGAAAATGCCACAGCAACCTGTCTGTAAGATTTGGATATTTATTTTATGCAAAGGGAACTACTGAACTGATGCTGGCAGTACAGAAAAGGTCAGTTAGCTCACCAGAAATATCTGGATGTACCCTCTGAGGACCATGAATATAAACAGCACAATACACAAACTATTTACAGCTGTTCTTGAAAGAAAAATTAAAAGACACTATTTAAATTAGGAATTCACTCAGAAATGGAGCAAATAATCAAGATAAGCCACAGTAGCTTTGAGTCTTTAATGAAAACTATTTCAGCTGGTGGGAAAAGAGATTAGTGGACATCTAAACTTTTATTATGCTGTTTTCAGTAGCACTGATGATGGCTGGGGCTCAGCAGGATGTTGATGTCATTAGCACTGTATTAACCCAAAGTTAACATTTTTTTGTTGTTTTCCTCTGCTATTTCAAAATGTAGCCTCCTACATAAAATGTCATGCACTAAATTTATGTTCATTCTTAGATTTAGCCCAGCACAAAATTTTAGACACAGGAAATGTGATTTTAGCCTAAAATAATGTTTTATAAGCAGGGTGTAACATGTCTGTGCCTCGTCTCTGGGAGTGGGCAGGGTGCTGCTGTGCTGAGGTCGGTGGATGATGATCTCATTGGAGCTGCTGACCAGGCCCACATGTTTGTCTAATCACACTTCCTGCAAAACCCAAAGTGCTTGTAGTGCTGCTGTGTAATTATCTAATGTGGGCTTGACCCAGTCAAAAGTTGTTTTCAGCAAGTCTTCCGTTCTCTTACAAAATAAAATTTAAAAATTACATAATAATAAAAAAAACTGATGAGAGCATTATAGTAATCAGCTAAAACTTTTGGAAAAACACAGACTGGTGTTTCAGTGGCAAGTGTAAAGTGGTGAGCAGTAAACATATGACTGAGCAATGTGATCCCATGAGGGTGATTTAAGTGCTTGTTAGACTTAATTAGATTTCAGTGCGACGCACACACACTCTCACATACAGCCCTTACCGCACTGCCTGTGGCCCAATCAGATGCTTTCAGTTTTATGAAAGAGTTTTAACATTTCAGGCATGTTGCGTGCTAAGAGGACGACAAATGAAGAAAGAACACTGATGTAATCTGTGACTTTAGAGAAAGGAACATGTCTGGCTTTGTGCTCAAGCAACCATCGAACCCTTAAGCATCAGAAGATAACCACAGTGACCAAACTTTCCAGTTACACAGGTCGGACACAGGCCTCTTACGACAGAAAAGAATGAAGCTGTCATTTCCCACACCCATAGAGGCACAACAAGTTATTTGAATGTCACATGGGAATTAAATAGTATTGAGGTTCAATTGAAGGAGTTTTAGGGTACAACGCAATATTGTTAGGAAGATTAAAAAAAAGTGAAACTTAAATGAAAAAATTCAAAAGGACCCGACTGAAAACAAGTTTGAGGAAGTGGTCAAGACACATAAATGCATGCTCACACACACACACACACACACATACATACACATACATATACACACTCACATAGACACAGATCACACCCCTGGGAGTGTAATGTGATGCTAGTGTTAAAGGGAGTGGTTCTGTGTTTTTCCCCCGGGGACTGAGATGCTGTTCAGCTCCAAGCCTCAGGGTTTAGTATCCCCTGTGCTCCTGAGTGCGTCAGCTGTGTCAGGACAGGGTCTCCCCTCTCTGCCTCCATCGGCCCAGACTCTGATCAAAGGCCAGTACAGACCCGGCTGGAATTGAAAACAGATCCAGCAAAAATCCCCCCTCCAGCAGGAATATGCTGAGTTCAGGCAAACGCCTCACATTCCACAAGCATGAACTCTGCAAGAAAAAAAAAAAAATCAGACAGAGGAGAAACAGCACTTGAAGTTTGCTTCTGCTTTACATGTGCAGACGAGGAGGGGAGGAGGTGTGTGTGGGGGGGGAGCCTTTGTGCTAGAAAGCTGAAAACCTGCAATGCATGGTTATGTCTGTCTCAGCAACTGCACACAATCAATCACACAATCAAGCTGCATGTTCTCGTTGAGTGCCAGCACTGTAAAAAAATTAGAAAAAAAGAACTAAAATGACTGCAGATTAGGATCCTAATGTTGTAATGAACTGTTTGATCCTCCATGCAGTCAAGAGCAACAGCATAACACGGGAGAGTCAGAATTAAGCCTGAGGCAACACAATATGAAGTGCTACTTCGGTCAGTTATCAAATGTTCAGGTGGTTTTTTCAAGATGCTCACTTGATAAAAATGTAGATAAGCACTGCTCTCTTTGCACATGTAGGTTGTGAACTCTGACTTCTGGTTTATGTCTTTAATTAACCGAAACCTTGCAACATATTTGCAATCCCACTGGCGTCATGATTTAAATGACAGTTCATTGCAGAAATAATCAAGACATTTTCTGTTTTGTTAAAAATGTAATTGTTAGCACTAATTTTTCTGTGTTGAAGTGGTTATAATTCATATTTGTTTAATTAACAATAAATCACTTATATGTGAAAGGGATTGCTTGCAATGAAGGACAGAACAGAAGTATTACATAACTCAGCAGTTCCCTTCTCTTAACATTTTATATCTGATATCTGAGCTGACATCTTTCAGCTCATTGTTTCAGTTTTACCTGTTGACAAATTCACTGTTTTCGTACCTTGCTTTGGTTCACTTTCATTTCAATAAGTGAATGTTATTGTTGCAGCAGGTAGCTGTTTTTTTAAGTTATAGAAAAGTGTCTGCCACTATGCAACAGCCAGGCAAAATGAGACACTAGCTGGTGAACATAGTGGAACATTGAGCTTTAAAACCCCCCCCAAAAAACAAAAATATATTTCCATCAGAGGTTGGTGAAGATTAACTTCCATTTATGAGATGATCAGAAACACAACCGCAAGTAAATGCTAATGTTACTCCGAAACATAAAAAGGCAACATGTCACTTTAAGAATTGTTGCACTGCCAAGTTTCTACAGTAGCCCATAATGAATAAAAAACTGTCTTAAGTTATTTTGAGAGTAGTCGCTGGGTATATTTTTGTATATTTTTTTATTTTCAGTTGTATCTGTCCACATTTAGTCTTTTTGCTAAGCTTAGCTCATAAGCTACTGGCCCTACCTCATAAATATCTTCATAATTAGCTAACAGACATGACAGTATTATTCCGCTGTTGATAAGAACATGAAAAATAACATTTCCGTTTTTTTTAAGTCACACCTTGACTTTGAAATATGGGACTACAATCTACAACAAACCATTTCCTTTTAGCAGAAATCCTGTGTTTGGTTTTGCACTTCCTCTTTCATTACAGTAATATTACAATAATAAAGACATGAGGAATGAATTCTTTGTGGTTTTTCCTCAGGGCATTTCCTGGCATTATAATATCACATTTAATCAGCTGAGGCAATGAGAGGAAGTTGTGGTCAGATTTACAATGGCATTTTTATGCAATTATGACATGAGAGTGTAAACACACTTAAGAGACAGTTGAAGAGGTAAGGGTGTATTAGTTAAGGTCAGTGGATTTGATGTACAAGCATCATGATGAGATCTACACAGAGGTAACCTTCAGAGAAAGAAATGAGCCCGATCTCCCACTTTTAATGGTGTTTGGTTCACTGTTTTGTGAGGAATCAGACAGGAGTGTTGCACATGGAGGGTGCAAAAGAAATTGAGTGTAATCTGCACAAGATCTCGAGACACTAATTCAGTCCTTATGAAAGCGATGTAGTCAAACATAGCTCCAGTGTCAGGTCATTAGAAAAGCTCTCTTTCGCTGCTCTACTTCTCAATGCCAACTATTGAGATGGAACACAAAACCAGTTTCAAATATGTGTCTTATGGAAACAGAAAAACACATAAAATTTTTTTTAAAAATGATCAAAAAGTTGCTTCTTAAGCCATGGCACTGCTGTCAAATTCTTTTTTTTTTCCTTGTGTGAGAGTAATAAATGAACAGCTGAGTGAGAGTTCAGCCAGATTTTCTCATTTTTGGGTCAGCACTGACGACAAAGGTACAGAATGTTTGTGGGTTACATGCAGTGAATTCCCGAGAGCCACAAGCTGCAAGGCCAACAGGAAGAGAGGCAGGTCCCTCAGGAACAGTGGTGACAACTGATTTGGGACATGTGACGTTTCCTATTAGAACTAAACTACTTTGACCGCCTCAATAACAAACTCTCCCAGAACAAGTCCTCCTGCTAATCACACTTGGTCTCTTTTGTTTTTCATACTTTCACCCTTCAGCAATTACACTTGTGTCATGCTCTGTTATCACGCTCCCCCGCAGCATCTGGAAGGTATTTCCGGCACTCTCATGGCAATGGGTTTCACACACTTGACGTTTGTGTCTGTGGAATGTGGTCAGCTGCTGACACTGGTCTGTCTCAGGAAAAAATCCATGTCTGAATGGAGAGCTGTTGTTTCCTGCTAGACTGTGGTGAGTGAGACACCTCCTCTCTTAGAATAACTGTACTGCACAGAGGATGATGACCCACAACAAAACATCTGCACCCTGTTTGTTTTTGCACAAGAAATAAAGAATGACACAACTTTGCTGATAAAAATGTGGATTTAACTTTTCTTTTTTTTTAACTCCTCAATAAAAACCTTTGTCTGAGCTGTATAGTGCCAAATATTTATCAGTTTTACTTATTCAGAACAACTAAAGCTTAAGGACTGGAGGAGCAAGAGTGTAAAAACAGGAGCACCCATTTCCCCGGGTGTTGGCAGTATTGACAGGCCTGAGGGATGTGATTACTAAAGGCTGCATGCATCTTGTCAATTTGGAAAAAGTAGAAAATGAAAACCAGATTACAATAGAAAAATGGAAGACAGAAAAGAGGAAGAAGATACTGAGACTGTGCACTTTTAAAGCAGAATGAGCTTCCACGCCACAGGATACTATCAGCCGTGCGAGCAGTGCAGCTCTACAGATGGAAACAGTCAGTCCATCATTTTAATCCAAACTGAAATATTTTTACAACATTTTATACTGACATTCATGATCCATTATCCTTTTCCATTAGTTTCAAAAACTTGTTGACATTTTGAGGTTAAATTGAATGGATTACCATGAAAGCTGGTTCAAATATTCATAGTGCCCAGAGGATGAATCCTGACGACTTGATCCAGCACAACCAGCAGGCTAAAGTTGTCACTTTATTCTTGTAATACATACAGCAACCCTCCTGAGTAAGCTGACTTAAAATTAGCTGGCTCCCTAATGATGAATCCTGTTCCTCATCGTTTTATTATCTGCATAATACTGGTTTTGTAACACATACCTGCACATGGAATAAGCTATAAATGCTTTTTTGTGTGTGTTAATTAGCAAATGTTAGCATGCTAACATGCTAAACTAAGATAGAAAAATGGCAAGAAATATTATACCTACTTAAAATTTAGCATTTCAGCACATACATTGTGAGCATTTTGGTTTTTGATGCCTTCATTCAGCTGAAAATACCACTGTACTACAAGTTTACCCGCACAGAGCTGCTAACATGATGATACACTTTGTCTAGCTGAAATTAAAAGTCATCTGTTTTCCCTTAATGGATTCACTAACCACACCAAAAGAACCTCTAATGTCTTGTTGCATTTCATCACAGTACAGAATACTAATGCAGTGAATTTAATTAATTCACAACTGCCTTCATTAGAAATCATGGCAGAAATATGCAGTCCTTAACCTTTCCTATCAGTGTTTAAGGGCATTGTTCTGTGCTGTACTGATCTGGTTTCAAGCAGTGGCAGAGGGGGTCTTGGATATTGGAAAGATATACACATAAATACATGTACAGAACTTGTTGGGTGCTTCTGAAGACCTATGGGTGATGAAAGCTGCTGTTATCGGTTATACATCTGTGAAGGTGGTTTCAATCCAGCAAGAAAGAGACTTCACTGCTTCCCAGCATATTCACCTCTAAATAGTAAACAAAGGCCCAGCATTGGACAAAAGTGATGACAAGCATGCAGAGATTTTTTTTTTAACGAATCAGACCATATGTGCAGGGGAGAAAATGTTTTCTTTATTAAGCACTGTTGGTTATCGTGGTTACAGGTGCTGGTGATGACAACTAATAAGAGACTGTCCAAGCTATTTCTAACCTTTTCCCGTTTGCTACGTGTTCACTGACATCCGCTCCGACACTCCTAACAGTGGCCAGATGTCCCAGATGGCGGGTCGAGCTCTGCGCTGTCAGCAGATCTGTGAGCCGAGTGTGAGCTTAGCATGAAACATTGACACGGCACACCAGTCCTCAGGGGATGCAGCCGAGGAAACCTGCAGAGCTGCACAGTTTGCTCCCCTTGTTTTTCTGCCATTATAAAACGGTGAGGTGGCTGCGTTACATGGGTCATATAAACCTTCTTAATATGAGCGTCTGAGGCACTTTGAAGGTTTGGTAAAGGGCAAGTGAATCTTTCAGCACAAGCACTGTTTTTAATAGTCTTTTTCCCAGTTGTAGTTGTGCTTTTGTTCTGGTCTGGATAAAAGTGATCAGACGTATTCAGTCCAATCAAATGAACAATAAGATAAGGACAGAATTAATGCCTTTTTTAAAGCACTCGACAAAACACACTGGACCAACCAACAGCTTTTTGTAAAGAGAAATTTATTTTGTATCTCTCTTTCTATGTTAATCTCTTCATGATGCAACCAACATCATAAAGGTTACAAAAGCAGTACTGCTGAACTGTCTATAAGTTTGCTATTAAAACTGACTGCATTAGTTAAACAGATGAGGAGCCCTGTACCCTCCAAAAGTCTGCCTCTGACCACTTCCCCAAAACTACACCTGAAAAGACACAAATTCAGGTATCCAGCACACCAAGTGTCCTATATACTCCTCCCTTTAGTTCTGCAAGCATAAATCAGCACCATTGCTGGCTGTGTCATGTGTAAGGCATTGGTTCTTATTGTCAAAGCAGGTAATCCTCTCTTGATCCTGATTTTGTCACACTGTGAGCTTTGAAAATCAGCTCTGGGGCCACTAGGGAAGAAACGGCACAATCACACAATGTTATCTCCAATTAAAGACACTACCCTCGATCGAAGTGATTTTCTTCTTTTCAAAGAATGCAAATTTGTAGCTTTGTAAAAACAAATAGAATATATTTCTACATGTACAGAATATAAAGCTTTTTAGTAACTAGTAACAAAAATGACCAGAGAGACATAATCAGAAGGCAGAGTGAGACGGTGGAGACAGTGGCTGCTCAGCAAGGAGACTGTAAACAATTCATCCTGTTTGTCCAAGAGAGAGAGATACCAGGAAGCGCTTGAGCATTTCCAGGAGGCAGTGTGTTAGCCACTGAAGCATCAAAGCTCCTGGAGTGGCAGTCGCTTAAAAACAGTCATTTTAAAACAGTGTTGTAAGGCTAAAAACACTTGAAAGCTGGCACCAGGTGCGTAGACAGCAGCAGATACAAGGTTCTCTCTGCAGGTCATCAATATTGATTAGAGTTAGAATTCACCAATGTACCGGACCTAGCAGTGCACCATCATTATCACTGATTCTCATTAAATCTAAAAGGCAAAAACAATGTTGTTTGTATTACAAGTTGGCCTAATTTCATTCAATAAAATGTCCTTTCTCACATAAGGACACTGAGTCCCGAAAAATGTGGCCAACACACATGGAAACCTGGATTTTGTAGAAATGTCATTTTTACTGGAGCGTAACCTCCTTCAATGCACCTCTCTGCTGGTTGATCAGCGGTAAGTGGTACAGGCTGTTGTCCGAATCTCCACTTGCTGGCCGAGGGAGGTGCACGGTCACGGATCACCACGATCTAAACCCACTGGCTGACACAAGTGATCTATTATGCGTTGTCATATTTCTGCAGGGCCTCCTCTAGCTTGCCTGTGATCTTTTGGAAGAAGGCAATCTGCTGCTGGAGGTAGTGCTGCATCTGTGCCTTGAAGTCACGCACACGGATCTGGTTGAAGTGCTGGATCTCAGCCAGCGTAGCACAGGAAATGATGTTGCAGCGCTCGTTGATGCCTTCTGCCTGTGCCCGGTCCATCTTACCCTCTTCCACATGCTTCTGGCTCTCTTTCACTTTCGTCAGGGCTCCTGTTTGGGAAGGAGAGAGCAAAGGTTATTACAGATGTGTTGCATATCTTTTTTTTAATCCCTAAGGTTTCTGAATGAATTTCTCAATGTCTGTTGATGTTATTACACTTAAAAAAAATCCTCAATTTGAATAAGATGATTCACCACAAATAATTTGAATTAAATTAACTATATTTCATAATTCTGACCCCTTCCTACTGATACAACTATCTATCTCCTTCTGTCAGCAGTCACCACTTTGTAGTTACCCACAACGATTGTAAATTGATTGTAAATTCCAATAAAATTCCAACACCAATGTAATAAATACAGCTATGAAGCTGTGAACTTTTTAGTTCAGCCTTAAAACTAATATTCAGGATCCTCATAGTTTTTATTTTGTGGTTTTTTTATATTTAAGATTTTTTTTTCCATAAGAGTCATGTGACACAAATGTAAAACATCCACACCTTTTATTTATGTTAATGTTCAATCAAAGGGGACATTATGCAGATTTTATTTTAACCAGCATTGGAAAAGAGCCCACATGTAGGCTGCTTTTTAAACAGTGTTTCTCTCTTAAAAAAAAAAAAAATTACTTCCTTAAACCTAACATTTAACTCATCATGGACACTTGCCTTTCAAACTCCATCATGGAAAAGTTAATTGTCTTTGCTATAAAGAGTCAAGAGCACAGCGTGAGGGCTCATTTTTATCTCTGAGAAACTGGAAAACAGATTGTTCAAAACTCCCAGAGAACCACTTCTGTGTCTATAGTTAGGAAATGAGAGGAGGCCAACGCTAAAAAAAGATCTATTACATTATGTCACTTCAAAGGCCTTTTCTAAACAACCATTTAAGGAGATTTTGCGGGCAGTTTCATACCATCCATCAGAGATAGTTGGCAGTTGTAATGACATAATATGAACATGCCCAACAAATGTGAACATTTCTCTGTTGTTACACAATCATGTGCGCAATTCAACATTTTGCACCATTTTTAGTGCAACGATTGTCCAGAAATAGATCAACAACCTTAACTGGGCACAGCGGGCACATATGCTTTGGATTTCTTCCTATGTTGAAGTGATGAATATGGGGGCTGCAGTTAGGGATGGCCCGATCCGATCCACTGGATCGGTATCGGGTCCGATCCAGGCCAAAATGACTGGATCGAGTATCAGGTTTTTTTTTTATTAGAACCCGTACGATCCGATCCATAAGCCCAAACTATCTCATATATCCTCAACTTCACTTTGCGCGACATGCTGTAACACAGATGAGCTGTCGCCATGGTTGCCATGTGCCTGTGTTTTCGTCACGTGAGCAGAAGCCTGCAGAGCTGTAGTCATGTCTGCCGTGTGGAATTACTTTATGTTAAAAGTAAAACAGCTGAGTGCAACGTTTGCAAAATGAGTGTCTCAAGGGGTGGTAGCAAAACCGGACATTTTAACAC
>JAPZDY010000022.1:12508300-12531998 GCA_029783645.1 Ctenochaetus hawaiiensis
GCATCATTTTGATTGTGTGTCTTAAGAAGCCATGTGTAACTTACTGAGTTCTACCTACATTATTCTAGTGGAGATGCAATTATTTTATGTTAGTTCATAAAATTATTTATTGCAGCTTTGCAATGTCATTAAGTTATAATTTGACTTTTCTGTTTATACACTGGGGTTATTTTATTTGATTATTATGGTGCAGCTGGGTCTGTTGTGTTTACAAATGCTGTTAAAAGCTAACGCACAAGTTAGACCTCATCATAAAAAGCCTTTCTGTAGATAACATCAAAAGTCATACACAACGTTTGAATTTAGACAATACCACAAAAATTCTTGCTGGCTAAGTCTTGCTTCTTTGAGTAAGTAAGATAGATCACATAGTGTTATGCTTAAATGAAATGGGATTTTGATCTTACATTTTTAATCAACTGTTGGGGATGCTGACTTTTTGCCACTGATATGCAGCATTAGCCTCAGCTATTGGTTTAACAGTTTAACATATGTAGTCTCTGCAGCCCTAGATAGTAAAAATAAAAATTTCAGACAGTGTTTAACAGAGTTGAAGCTTGCTAAGCTTTAGCTAGCTAGCTATGGCTGAAAAAATCTATGTGACACTTGTTTCTAGTAATTATAAGTTTACCGTCATTTCTGGACTATAAGCTGCTACTTTTTTCATACGCTTCGAACCCTGCGGCTTAAACTACGATGTGGCTAATTTATGGATGAAAATAAACGAGAAAATGTGTGACGAAGTAATTCTGAGGCTGTTAAATTCCGACACTGAAGAAAACAGCATTAGTGGTTTAAGTTGTTAAATTTAGTGGGTGCGGCTTATATTCAGGTGTGGCTTATAGTCCGAAAAGTATGGTAGTATGAAATTTTTAGAACCAAATTATTTAATTCAAATAAGACTTAAAAAGTTTAGAGAGCAGCAGATGACAGTGATCTTAAATCATGTTTATTTCCATTGTTTCAGTTACCCAGTAATTAGAATCACTGTCGTTTTGTGGTTTTTGATGACTTTCAATTGTCTTTTGAGCTTTCCTGTTAGACCTGACTTTGATTGCTACAGATAGATTTAAATAAACAATATAATAAGAAACTAAAACTCATGAAAAGCCTTTTAAGTGCTTCACACTCACACTGAAAGTCATACACCCCTGTGGTTCCACTCTGCCAGGAAGATCTGTTTGCTGTCGTCATTGTGGTGGACACTTGTGGCATAAGACATGATGGCTGACAGATCTCCCTTTGACACATAAGAACTGTCACTGCTGTAGTCTCCCTCAGAAAAAAAACTCTGTTTAGTTTCCCTCCTGCAGAATAAGCCTTCAGCCAGATTGGAGCCAAAACAAGAAAATTAGCCTACAATATTCTAGACAGATGGTTCGATGGGAGCAGAAGGCAGGGTCAAAACACCAGGAGCTCGTGACAGATGACTTATCAAACTGCTGACATTTTCTGACCGAGTAAAGGAAGAAATGTCACAAGCGATAAGTATTCAGATGAAACAAAAGAGAAACTGACAGGATATGACCTTCTGTCTAATCTTAGTTTAAAACAGTTTACATATCAGCTGAAATCAAAGAGGACAGTCATGGGTTGTAATGTGAATACTAACATACAGTGTGTGTGCTTACATAATTTCCTTGTGTTTGCTCACGTCCACAATCAATCTCTGATTTGCAACTTGATTTGTGGGCCAAGGTGGAGACATTTTTTCGTTTTTGTAGTTAACTGTGGAGCCCTTTTCATATTCTTAGCAGAAGCAAGTGGTTGAACCATCAACATCAAGTATATAGTTAGATACAAAGAAAATTTGAGCTAAGAAATTAACTGAGAAAATCGCCAGCAGATTAAATGACTGTTAAAATACTCCTACTTTTGATACTGAAATGAAACTTGCTGTAGAACCATTTGTTCAGTCTTAGTTCCCTGTTAATGTGGAAGAAACGTTGGTTGGCTCAATACTTTGAAACATAGAAACGTTTGCTTTCGTACAATATGAGGTATTTTGTTAACACTGGCATGTCATAATCACTCAGAACAACACAGACAACATGCAGCAAGAGGTAACTCCACTAATGGCAAAACCAGTTGACAGTCAACGTAATCTCCGAGTGTTGGCTTCAGGGCGGGTGTGAAGGTGATATTTGTGCCCTTCAGGCATGCAGCAATACTTCCTCTATTGCACTGTCATGGGATTTTCAAGTCATTATGTGCACTTAGTCACCAGCACTCTGATTCAGCCTGCATGTTTCCTGAAATGTGAGACCACAGAGGTTCACAAAAAGGTGTATCACCGTATCTTTCTTCACGACTCGCAATATGCAAAGCCATATTTTACAACGTGCAGAGCAAAGAAATATGCTGACAAAATCCCCCCCCGAAAAGACATCTCTTAACCCCTCTCTCATGATCTGCCCAGTTTGCCTTCTGGCTGTATTTCCCTCAGTTACAGTTTAATCCAGATCTTTTAAATTCTTCTAATGCACAACTGAACATAACAGAGAGAGAGGCAACAATAACAGAGGAACCAAGAAGGGGTGGAAAAGACAGAGAGAGTGAGAGACAGCAACAAACACAGCTGTGCAAAGAGTTAAATGTCAGTTCCAAAGGTGTTTACTGTACCTTAAAGGTCTCTAGTTTTCTGTGTTTTAAAAGCCCACTAATGGACTAACTGAGGAGAAATAATTGTAACCATGGAAACCTTATGAAAAAGGCAAGAGTTCAATCACAGAAGATGGTGTCAGCAAACTGTAAATATACAGCACATCATTTTTACAGCTGCTGCAAGTAAGCTCTGCAGGCCTGCTGCCAAAACACGACCTCCAAGACACAGAGTTGGTAAAGTAGGGCTGCAAACTAGAGCTGAACAATTAATTGAATTATTGAAATCACACAATGTATCCAAGCGCAAAATTGCAGGAGTTGCAATTTGTTGACAAAGGTAAAGAAAAAAGTCAGAAACATAATATAAAGGCATTGTGGTGCTACAGATGTTTTTTGCAAACCCTTCAGCCTTACAGCAAATGTATAAATCAATAAACCAGGTAATATTTTATAGGTTAATTAATTGTTTAGTCCTTAAAATACCACATTATAGTTAAACATGCCCATCACAACTTAAGAAGACACAGATGGAGTCTTGAAACTACTGATCTCGTCCTGAAAACAGTCTAAGACCTGAATATAATTCAATTATTGTCATAAGTGATTGACAAGCTGCAGAAATGTCCTTCTGCAGCCAGAGTTTATGATTACATACTCCTGCCCGTATACAACTTTCTACAGTGTGGGAACTTTTCTTGTAGGTGTTACCCCTGAATGCATACTAAAAAAAAGGCATGAAAACCAGGTGTCACCACAATAGATCCTCTTTTTGTTTAAGTAATGCCTTCCTGCATCAGATATGCTATTGTAAAACTTCTGCTTCTGTCATCTTTGCTCTTTTAAAGTGCTGAAAGAGAAGTACTTAACTTTATAGCACCAGCATTTGAGATGCATAATGCTAATGTCTTAATTTGGAGATTCAGCAAACAGTACCTCTGAGTACTACAGGACCCAAGCACAACCTCAAGAAATTAATGAGGTTTGTAGCATACTGCAGTACCACACTATAAATAAGAAAAAGATCATGATGAACGCCTGTGAAGAATCCTCCCAGGGTGCATGGAGGTGGCACCGAGCCCTCCTGGACTCACTGGAGGCAGCAGCTTCTGCTCTTACGTAATCCCTGGTTACACAACACCGAGCTGGAGCGATCCTGTGACCTGAACAACCAGCGGCAATCCCCATCTCATCACTCCACTGTGCCGGCCATCCAGTGTGTGCACTGGAGGACATTTGACTGGCCTGAAATAATATATGAGACAGACCTGCAGCGTTTGCAAAGGGCGTGTCTGCCCGAAAGGCTGAGTCAGTGGGAAAAGTTGATGTCTTTGTAGACTGGTGCTCTCCCTGACTTGCTTGCTATTGTTTTATCACTTTGTGTGGTGATAAAACTGAGGACATCAGACAAAGAACAGCTCTCTGTGATAGGCTGAATAGATCAAATTAACAAGGCAAAGAGAGCTCATATATAAAGTAGACCAAACCATTTATCTTATCCTTATTTCAACACAGATTGGCTTTAACTGCCCTTCCTCTCCTGCTGGATTAGTGTTCTGTATACATTATATGCTTTTAAGGCAAACTGATTCAATTAGAAAACAGATATTATACACCACAGTATGTTAATGTGATTGAGGACATTCGTCTTCACATTAAACCTCATTGACATCTGCTCCTCCTTGAAAAACTGTCTGTTTAGTTAGCCTGATCATGACTTGGTGTCTGAGCATTTTTTTCTGCTGACTAAAAATATTATTTCCAAACTTGTCCAAGAAGTGGGTGCTGCCGTTATTTTAGCCAAAGTGATAATATGCTCTGGTCTAAACTTGACAAGTTTTTCCTCTGAACAGCACTGCAGGCGAGATCGACATTATCACACTAAGTAAATGTTTAATGTGTTCCACTTGACAAACAGAAGAAGTGAGCTGTGTTTTCACCTCTACACAAGCTGCTGTGCCGTTTTTACACCACAGCGTGTGCAGCTCAAAGTTTTACCATTTAGTTACTCCCTTTCTTGAGCCTAAATAATGCTGCATAAAAGCGTCTAAATTTTAGTTCACTCACTTTTAAAAACAAACGTTGTTTCTATGTTAAATGATTGCATCAGAGTCCATCCTATCTTTAGACTGTACACAGTGAGCGTTTACAGCATGAAAGCTTCCCCCTCCCCTCCTCTTTCTAAGGGCCTAAAATAATTAGAAACAAGAACATTTAATGCTGTCAAGACAACACTATCAGATAAAAACAAAACTAAAAGGTACAAAAATAAAGGATGTAGAGCTCAATACGTTATTTAAAGCAACGCCAGGTATCATTTCAATATGATTGTTCCAGTAAAGCTCCACGCTAAAAGCTAATGGAGTCTCTGAGGGGGTGCAGATCAATAGCCTGATGTTCGGTGTCCCTCTTTGAGAAAGTTCACATTTCACTGGTCACTTCGATTGGATCTGATAAAAAACCTGCCTGTCTGAGACAGATATAAGTTTGAAAGGAAATTTTTTGACAGGTCTCTCCTGTAAAGGAGGCAATTGTGACGGTACAGCAAGATCACCTCAAAATTCCTTAACAGGGTCAATGACTAAGTTTATCAACCAAAACGTGCACTTTCAAGCTAGTGCGGTTGTTATTTGACTTTCTGACTATCTGACTACAGCACAGCTGACCGACTTGGCCCTCTAAGTTTCTGTGTGACCACTTCTGCTGCGGAAATGTGCACTCTGGTTTATGACAACAAGGATGTGGCCTAGCCTCCCTTCAGGTGCCTGACAGGGAGAGGACAGAGCAATAAACCACACTTCACAATAGAAAGACAGCACTTGTGAACATTTCCTGCACACATTTATCAGGAAAGGCGTATTAGAAACTGAGCTACAGACAGGATAGACATGGGAAAGGTAGAGAGGTCTTTTATTAAAGTATGACAGACTAAGAGGAAAGCAAAGGCAGACAAAAGGGCCAGAAAAAATGCTTAACTCAGCATGTACATGGTTGATGTACATTTAAACTTGCAGCATTAGAGCTCTGACTATGCACAATGAGACTCCAGTAAAATTTAAGCTATCTGAATTTATGGCTTCAATAAAAAATACCTATTCTTTCAAATACCTTTCTTCCTAATTACAGTCGTCACACTGCAGTATGAATCAGTATTGTCAGGAGCTAAATGGTTCTACAAGACCAACAGGTGGGTTCACGTAAGCAGACTTTAGAGCTTGAATGTCAACTACTTTTACAGAAGAGATTTGCATTTAACACTCTCTTGAAACATGCTGGCAATTTGAGTAACAAGCAGACATTCAGCTGTCATGAATGAGGGTGCTAACATATTAAGTGGAGCTTATGTACATTAACTGTTACAAAATATGTCACAACCGTGCAGCTTAATAAATGTTGCTAGTTTCTTCAGAAACTGGCACATTATAGACCAACAGGCCCAGCAGGATGGGTGGTTACGCAAAAATTCTGCCTGCACACACTGAGTTTCTACAGGAGAATGAACCAGTTTATTTTTGTCTTCAACTTTTCCTATAAATAGAAAGAAATTAGGAATGAATTCTTCATTGCGCAATGACCGTTGACAGTCTATGGTAGTGACTGTGGGCAAAAGGAATGTATGCATGAAAAAAGAAACAGACTCAATGGGCCTGAAATAAATAGACAAACTAAACGGACTCCATCCACTAACAACAAGATGAGATCAGAGAAATTTTGGATTCAGTGTGCCGAATGCCGCGCTCCTTTCATCTGCCGCGTGCCCTGGCTCTCTCATCAGCTTTGTTTCCAATCAGCCAGTGAGGTGAAGCCTTGTTGCCTGCAGCAAGGTCTTCCATGTGTGGTATCAAATCAAGAGTTTCTTATCTGTGGAATTAGGCTGCAGCTTATCACACCAGACTGCATAAATGGCTGTGTCACCTTATTTGGGCTGTGTGTGTCCTACATGGCAAGCTTGATTTGAACTGACTAGGAAATTTGCGTCCCACTGCAGCCTGTGCACAGTCCGTCCTGTTTCCCCAATGCTGTCTACTGTGGCCTTAATAGGCTTAGTGTTTGTAGGGGAGGAAAATGATAAACCAAGAAATCAGCAGCAAGGTGGGGGAGTTAGCATAAATCACCAGCTAAAGTGCATCTGTCACTTCAGCAAATTATGGCTTGAAAGTCCTTTTTCTGGATCCGTGCACCTGGTAAATTAAGAATTGGACACCAAAGGGGACTTGGACTGCTGGATGAAAAGATTATTATCCATCCTGATCCTGGGAGTCATGTGATTTTTATAAGTTAGAGCACTGGGACTGAACATAATGCATGGAATAAGAAGGATTAGTTCATAACATCCTCTAATGTTTGCAGGCGGATAGATGCCCATGTCCTACATGGCACAGTTTCAGGTAGCCTTCTCCGTTTCCAGCTGTCATAGATAGTAAAGATTTTATGTTCCATGTGTTAAAAAAGAGAGATCTACTAAATGAAAGCCAAAAGGCACATATGCAAATGTTCAGAAAGCGGTTAGTCAGGCATAACCCTCATGGAGGTTTGAGTTGCGCATTTTCTAAAGATTATTATTATTTTTCTTTGCCGTCAGAAGGATGCAGTTGTGCTACGTTCTCACATATAGTAAACAGCAGCAGCTAGAGCTTCCCTCTGAACATACACGATACAATGCTGTGCCTCTTGCATAACAGCGTATCCTCTCATGAGAGAAAAATTTTGCCACACAATGAGAACAATCATTGTGTTACGGGTCATGTAGGAGGGTGGCCTAGATTAGTCTATCATTGACTGTCTGTGGACATGTGGACAATCATTTTTGGAGAGATTCAGCTGGAAATCTTACTTGTGTCACTGTTGTGATCGAAAAGCCAGGCTGAAATATCTCTGTCTCCACTCATGCGCACACTCATACCTCAAGACTTCATGTGTAATGGAAAATCAAACACAGCCAAACAGGTGCGGTCCATTTCAACAGGTGGGACAAACAGGAGGCAAAATGCACGAAAAACCAATATTCAAATGCAAATACAGCTTATTTGTTTTGCAAAGTGACATCAGCTAAAGTTGTAACGTGACTACCGTCTGCCGATTTTAGGTCTGCGAGTTTATCTTTATCTTTTTACAACCAACAAGAAACACATGATTACCTCTTTACTTTAGAAATGACGACTGCACATATGCAAAGCTTGTTGAAGAAAAAAAAATTGTGAACTGGATTAATGATCCTTTAGGCACCATATTGTTTTAAGTATATGTGTGTAAGTGGTGGATCAATGGAAGTATCGGATCACTAGGATTATGATGCATTTCAGTTATCAAGTTTTTGATGAGATTTGGCTCCTTGTGCTGTTCTAATTTTCTTTTAATTGTGTGCATCTTTTACATTTTGCTTTGTTTTTTGTTGACTGTTTTTCTTTAATTTATGAAACACCTTTCATTGGGTCTAATTTTTCAATAATAGCAGTTGTAATCACTAAGAGATATTTAATTAAATATTAATGGTTGGCAATAATGTGATTTTATGAGTCAAAAACAAATAGTAATAATTTGGGTAATAAAAGCCTCCTTTGATAGCAGCTATACACAAGAATATCAATCAGAGACTGAACATGTATTCAATCTGCATGACAGTGTTGTTATTTTACCTTTCTGGACATGAATGATGTCTGGGTAGTTTGCCAGGTGTCCTTGGTAAAGACCTAACAAATCCATGATTGGGTCCAGATCCTTGCTGGGCTGTTCAGCGAAATACTCTCCGATGGCTTCATACGCCTCCCCAGTGAAGGAGATGGCATGGTTGAGTCCAGCTGAGTACGCCTGCTGGTCCATTTCAAAAGCTTGACTGAGGACCTTGAACGACAGCCCCACTTTCTGATACTCCTTCTTAAAGCCACTGATCTGTTTGCGGGCAAACTCACTGACAGTGGCGTTGAGCTGCAAGGTGCTGTCGTCCATCCTTTTGGTGAAAGTCTTGAATCCATCTATTTTGCTCTCGACCTCCTGGAAGTCGAGCGGAGCTGGAGGGGTGCTAATGGTGAGGAAAAAGTTGGCCCCAACCATCTCGTCCTTCTCTGCCTTTCTCTTACCTTGCTTCCAGGCTTTCTCATCTGTGCTGTTGCAGGTGAGGAAGTGCTGGAAGACATCGCACCTGGCCAGGACAGGGTGGCTGGTCATGTGGTTCATCCACCATATGAGGCCTTTCCTCCTCTTAGAGATGAAGTCCTCCTCAAAGCGTCCAGTGGCCTGCTTCTCAGGGATGTGTGGCACTGAGATAACTGGAAACTTCTCCACCAGCCGAGCGTACAGCCAGTCAAAGTGCTTATACCTCCTGTTCACCTGGTTCTGTGTGTGGGTGGGTGTCAGCTTATATGAGATGTAGCTCTTCATGCCCTTGAACTTGGTCTGTTTAGTTGGGTCATCAATTGTGCAGGTGAATGGGTACGGATTCTCCTGCCACTCAGGACCGTATTGACCCATGACCACGCAGATCTTATCCCCATCCTTCACAAAACCTGATGCCTCCCCAAGCACAAAGGCTTCTCCTCCTGACTTCACAAAGGTTGAAAACCTGTTCAGGTTTCTGCTGACTGTGGCAGAGCTCCTCGCCTGCTGTGCGCTACCTCTTGGCATTGAAGTTGTCACTCTGTAAGTGGATGGCCCATTGCCCTCAAAGTCATGATACCTTCCTGCAGCAGTCCCTGGCTCATCTGCAACAGTTGAGCTGTCATCCCAGTCATCATCCCAGTCATCATCGCTCCCTTGGCTGGGCTGCTGCTGCTGCGGTGGATGCTGCTGTTGTTGTGTGAAATTGGTAAAACCAGACGAAGAAGACTTGGAAAAGTTCTCTACTTTGTTCTGAGGTTTATAAGAGCCGTCAAAACCCCCGGATGGGACGTTCGCGTATCGGGAGTCAGGGTAAGTGTCCCCAGATGTGGTGCAGCTGTTGTTGTTGAACGTGGAGGCGGCGTCGTTCCTCAGGATCTCCACGTAGGACGCGGGGAACAGCCCCCTCTCCCCTTTGCTGTTCGCCCCCTCGAACCAGCCGTCTATGTCCTGTTCGCTGTACAAAGTTAGAATTTCGTTCTCCCTCACCGACACTTCCCCGGGGTTTTCGGAGTTGAAGTCGTACAGCGCCCTGGCTCTGAGCGCCATGATTCCCCACAGCTGGAAGAAGACCAGGACAGCGGGATAACTTATGGCTGGCTGACCGGGGCAGGAGGGAAGCGCAGCGGGCAGCCAGGCTAGCTCAGTCAGCCCACCAGAAACTACTCCTCAAACTCCGCGTACACAAACTTCTCGCCGTGAGAAAATCCTGTTTATATCCCGCTCTGAAGCGCCCCCTCCTCTTGTTTAAATCTGAGAGGAAACTGCGTTGTTTTTAATCCAGAGGTTTCAGTGTGGGAAACCGGGGCGAAGGTATTTTCTGCTACAACAACACTAATCTGTGCTCCTCCAGTCTCCCTATGATCCGAGTCGGACGCTTCTGCCTTTACGCGCTGCGCAGCAACAGCACGTCTACCAGGCGGACTAATCGAGGGCGGAGCCACAAGAGACTGCAATCCTCCCAGACGAGACAAATCAAACGCCGATGAGCAAAGTAGTGAACATTTCGTGCCCCCAAACATATCACAGCCTGGCCCCACCAGACCGTAACTAAGGCTTGTTCCGTCTAAGGAGAGTTGTTTTGTGATCCAGCAAAAGATAACGACGAATCTTAGGGTTCAGTCTAAGGGTAATGCTAACCATTTACAACCTGGTACTCATACAGTTCCAAGAACAATTTACTGGAACATAGAAATAGTCACACAGCTAATAATAAGGACAACAGAGCATAAAAAAGTTAGGCAAACAAGAAAAGCTCCTTAACAGCTATATAGCCTAATAGGAGGAATAAAAGTAAGTGTATATATAAAAATACTTAAAGCAATAGTACATCATACAATGTATTTGTATACAAGCTAAATGTTCCTGTAAATTTTTAACAAATACATATATTACAAAGGAATAAATATGACTTGGGTACAGTGTTAAAAATTGCATAAACCTTTTATGGATTAGAAGTGTTTTGTCATAACTCTTACTTAATAAAATTACAAGATTGAAAATGTATTATTTTTGTAAATTAATTTACCCTCTATGTTTTTAAATATTTAGACGAGTACATGTCAGACTCCCAAATTTATACTTTTTGATCTGCACTGTGTTGATTCAACATTCATAGTTAAAAGTTACTTGTCAGCTCAAGAGAAATAAATACATTTTGGCTAAAGTTCCAAAAATGCTTGCATGTAGGCAAAGAAAACATTTTTTTTAACAGGTCAGTGTTTATGAATACAATACATGGTGCACTGTATTTTGATATATATGTAGTCTGTGATGTTTTCCATCACACAGTCTGACACAATGCAGCACAGGCCTTAATATTAAAATGTAATGTAATGTAAAGTTTATGTTCACACTTGATTTCCAACACAACTGTAAGCTGCACA
The DNA here is from genome assembly GCA_029783645.1 of Ctenochaetus hawaiiensis. Taxonomy (NCBI): domain Eukaryota; kingdom Metazoa; phylum Chordata; class Actinopteri; order Acanthuriformes; family Acanthuridae; genus Ctenochaetus; species Ctenochaetus hawaiiensis. The sequence goes on from JAPZDY010000022.1 coordinate 12,519,382, forward strand.
TATCTAAAGCTTGCTCAAAACTTCACATTCCCCAAAATCCAAAAGTAAGCTCTCAGTGCCTTCGATAGCTGCTGCAGACTAGGATATATTTCAAATAACATTCATTAAACATGTGGTAGCACACAGCGGTGGCTATTTCTAGATTTTAGAAATCCTGAAGTCATGAGTCCCAATCGCCTGAATGAATTTTTCAAATTTAATTTAATTCAGTTCCCTGTAAATTATGAATTTAATTTCCACAAAGTGAGGTCTAAAAGCTGTTCCAAAGCACACTCCACACTCCAAGGAAACAAGATTCTGGTGAGCAAAACAATAAAAGTTAATTAAATTTATTCTTTGCTATCAGCCCACAAATTCCCACAATGTCTTTAACCTCAACTGTAGAAGTAAATTCCCGGTGGGCCTGTAAACCCCCCAAATTCCCAGAGAAGATACAGAGGACATGACTTAATTGTCCTCTTTGGCAGCTTCGGGCTTTTTGGAAACCAGTGATCCATTTTTATGGCTAAAGTGTGCAGTGATGTAAGAAATGCAGTGAGCTTTGATGTATGGAGCCAAGCATTGTAGTAATTACAAACTGAGCTGCCTCTCATGAACTTAGGGAAATTAAAAAAAAATTATTAAAAAATGTTTTGAACAAAGCATTTTGGGGAATTTTACAGAGGTATATGATTATGTTACAAATAAGAATGTACCTAATGTAGATTTAAGATTAGATGTCGAGGTACCCTACCTTTGTCATCACCTGAAAAGGACGTCATCTGTAAACACTGACAACCAACGCCAACTAGGTCACAGTATGATGGTCCAACACTTCTACTAGTTTGAGACTCAGCAGTAAAAACACTTACTATATGACTCTTTTTCAGGCCAATATTGTGGACGTATGCAATAATTGTTTGTGTTTTTATGGATGTGTTTGCTATACTCAGAGAATAATTATATACCATATGAATTCAATTCAGATCTTTACTATCCAACAAGATTTTTTTTGAGAAAACAGCACACAAAAATAGAACATGAACACAAAAGTAAACAAGAAGACAGGAAGAGTCTCCCAGCTATCTAAATATTTAACTACCTTTTCCAGTGGGACAGTTTGTTTTGGGTGGAATGGTTTATTGAGGAGGTGCACTGAAATGGCCCATGTAGCATTTGTTAATCAAACCTTAATCTGTTACCTGTAAATAATCAGGAAATAGCTAATATGTTTTAATACTTATCTAATAAATTTCCTTAAAGTTGTAGTTGTGTAGTTCAAGTTGCATTAGATTGTATCTAGTATCTGAAAAAATTGACAGGGTCAGCTCCTCTGTGATGCCACTCAAATTCACAGCCTCAAGGACCACAAACTGGTGACTGCAGAATGAATGTGACCTTTCCAAGTGATGAAAGTGTATTTTTATATATATTGAATTTCCTTTAATCATTTAGATAAGGTAGTTTAGACATTCATTTTAATGGTCTCGCAGTGCAAAGAGGATTCTTCAGTAGTTTTAAGGTAGGCAGTCTATAAAACCTGCAATAAAAGCTGCTTTATGGAGTCACTAACAAAATCAGAATCATTGCTTTAAATTGAGCATTTAGTGTCCAATGAACTGCTGTATATAAAGCTTCTTTCCTGTGTAAAGAATACAATCCCTCCATACTCTTATCTTTGTTAGCATGAAAAAGGGGGATATTTGAGACAGACTTATCATCAGCACAAATGATCTTTTCCTTACTACATTCAGTTTCATACAAGATAAAGATAAAGATAAGATTTATCTTGTTTTTCATTTACAAGAAAATAAAAAAAATTACTTTGCTTCTTTTCATAGTGAACAATAAAATCCAGAAGTTACATGAACTGAGCTTGTGCCTGTAAATTATAACTCGGAGTATAAATATTTATTTACTCTGACAGTAAGATAACACGCATGATGTGTTTTGTTGACATCCTGTTATATCAACAAATATTTGCTTCGGAAAGAATGATGGCCACTATTTCACCACCACTTCGAGGCATTTAGTGATGATGCGCCATTTACTCTGGTAGACACTGCCCCCCTGTGGCTGCTTTTGGAGAGTTTTTAGAGGGTAAAGATGTGAATTCTTTATATCATGGTGTGCATATAAATAAAAGAAGTTGCTAAAATGTCCTCGAGCGAGACACTAAACTCTAAGTAGCCCCTGTTGTGTTAAGAAAAAAATATGGGTCATTTCAGACTAAAAGCTTCTTTCAAATTCATAATACTTAAAACATCACTTAATTCAGCATTTAATTATTGGCCACCAGGTGTCTCTCCTCTTGCATTAGACTGAGTCAGATATCCTTGAGAAAACAACACTCAGTCAATTAACACATGCTTAAATATTCTGCATATTAATGTTAAACTAATATATCTTCAAGTATCTTTTCAACATCCTCCCTACATGTCAGACCTGTGCAGAACACATCCAGTTCACCTTCTCCTTAGCTGTGTTCAGGGAGATTTCCCTTATAGCACAGCACATGAAATATTGAAGAGGAGTGTGGTCTCTTGGGAACAGGAATTACTTCAGTATTCAGCTTGCATCACATTAGCACACTCGTGGTTTATGCTGTTCCTTTAATCAGGAGAATATCACATAAATGCTTTTTTCTCTTTTTAATTTTGTCCTATCTGGCTCAGCTCATAGGAGTAATATAAGTCAGATTAGCACGGTCATAAAAAAATTATTAATACAGTTTTACCTCTTCTGTTTAAGTTAAATTTCTTTGGTGTTGCTTTTTTGGGAGAAAACTTATAGCAAGCACTTAATAACCAACTTAAGGAAAACACAAGAGCTGTCCTGACACATCATTGGGTTTCAAATCCACTGTCTTTTGTCAGCAACATCTGTGATCAGGCCTCATGCTCCAGTAGAACCAGTGTTTGACTTTGAACTGAATTGTGCTTACTGTGTAAACCCCCCTTCTTATTCATTAGGTATTGTGTAACGTATTATGTCAGAGGCTGTTGCAATTGGTGCTGCTTCAAGCTTAAAAAACTGTGGAAAGCTACAAATGCATGGATGTCTAGACCAGTGATCAGATTGTGTGCTGTTTATTTACTTATTCAGTATGAAATAAACAAGCAATTTTGATTCCTGACTGATCCATCTGTAGTGTAATGCTTAATGGTACCATCACACATCCCAATCCAATTATATCTGGTAATAAGATATTATTATTTTGATGATTACTTTTTTATTTTTCATTAAGGAGCAATTTATGGCCCACCATTTAATTCTGCTTTAAATCTAACTTTCTATTATTATATATTACATGAAGTTACAGTTTTTGATTAGTTAATACCCTGTTTTATTGCATTTTAGTGCTTGTGCTTGCTGCCTTTAATTGGTGTCTGCAAACGTTTTAGACAATTTTATGCAAAGAACTTTGAAGTTCATTGTATATATAAAATGATCCACACAAATAAATGCCTGATATCACTATTCTTTATTTATATTTTGGGCCTTGGTTATATTTTGGATTTTGCATACATGAACAGTGTTGTTACATACTTTATACCTCTTTTGAAATGAAAACATTTACACTTTTTATTGCTGGAAAACTTTCCACTCAGTGGAAAGTTTTTCACTTTCTATTAAACTTTCCACTCAGTGGAAAGTTTAATAGAAAATCAATCTCATGAAAAACATTCACATGGCTCCATCTGTGCCACCGCTGCAGTATTACTCTGGCGTTACCCTATAGATCCGTGAAGACTTCTTGCCCCCCCAAAATTTTGCAGTCTAAGTACAAATGCACATGTCCGGTGTTCGGAAAATGCGCAAAAGTTGATTTCAACAAGGACCATCTCAGGTACGACTGTTTTTTCGCCTCAGAATGAAAATAGCCACCATGTGTTTGGTCATGTGACTACGCTACGTGCGCAGAGCGACGTGCGTGACGTAGCGTTGTAGGCTTCGCTAGTTTCCTCAACCAAACACTCAACTGATAATTGTGTGATAAAACTGGAAGTCAGCCGGTGGACGAGGGGCTATTTATTTATAAAAAAGCACACAAACCCAGCGGCCCTCGGTGCTGTAAACAGACTCAGTCGTTTACGTGCTGAAACGAGTGCAAGTAGTGAAGAAGACGGGGAAAAAATCCAGCTTTTAAACCCACCAAAGATTGGTTTTATTTAGCTGTGGCTGTCGAAAGGCGGGGAATACAAAGCGACGTGTGGTTAAATTCGTTAAATTTTGGACTCGTTGAGGCAAAAACGGGATTATTACAAAGCCAGTTCGTGCTGCTGTGTCTGGTCAGCGATAGTACATGGATTATCTGGTAAGTAAATGAATAGAAAAGATATGGTGCTACGTGTTTCAGCCTAACACGATTTCTAACTGTTAACGTTTGGTTTCTTACCAGTTGAGCTCCTGATAAGACACTGAGATCATCCAGGTGTGTTACTGTCAGCTTTTTGGTGTAATACCGGTTGTTGTTTAATACTAATGTGTCAGCTATAGCCTGTAGCTTTTGCCTGTCAGTGTGGTGTGAACAAGGTCTAACTGGTTGACCCAGAGCCTGATCTGTTTACCAGTGAAACACGATAACTAGTTAGCCAATAAGCTACACCCTTGAAGTACTCACAGTTATGTGATGTGGCACGAGAATGTTATTCTTCATAAAACCTCACTTTTGCTGCTGAGGAATGAGCTGCTCTGTGTGTTGGTTTAAGCAGCTGGGAGTCAAAATGCCTTTTCAAATGTGGCACTTGATAGCTTTTCTTGTTTGAGATAATGGTTCCCTGCATACTTGAATACCTGGGACCATAACAATTATTACAACACTGGCCACTGTGGCAGCTACAGGCTGGGAGTTTATGGTTTTTGGGCCTTTGCCCACATTGTAGGAATGGGATGGGAGCTTTTGAAAAAGTGCAACAATAGAGAGGAAGCTGTGACTGACGACTTTCCCTGGGAATTTATAAAAGTCAGAGAGAAAAATAGTACACAGACATTGTCCTATCATTTCACAAGAGGGACAATGTGACTGTGAGATGCAGAGGAACTTGCCCACCCAGTGTTATCAGCTTGTTTATTATGGGCCTCCCAAGATGAGGGACCTAGAAGGAACTTTGAACTTCTGCCTTATTTTGATGATTCTTTAGTCAAGATAAAGTCCTATGTAGAAGCTGGTACCATAACAGCTGTGCTGTACTTAGCATAGACTGGTTTATGTCCAGCTTGTTTGTGGTATCTGGCCTTGGACAGGCAAGTCTTATGGGGAACAAAAGGTGCACAAAGTGGCACATTCCTAGTTTACATGATTTATCTGGTAATCTTAGTTACATGTTACTGGAAAGCACTTGGTATCAAAGATAAACACAAAAATAATTGTTTAAAAAAGGAGGACACAAACGTATAACATGAAATGACAGAAATTGATGTCATGCTCAGCTCCCTTGTTTTTCTCTTGGCAATGTGCTATAAGCTACCAATGCCACCACGGTCAATATATTTTAGTCAGTTTTGACCATGTTCATTCTTAGTTTGCATACTTAGAGGTGGAAAAATTCCATCTTGCTTGCTTGAAGATTTAAGAGTTTTGTGTGACAAACAGTTTTTTGTGGAAAACACAGCTGTAACTCTGTGGACTGTTTGAGCTGAGCGCTCTGCTGTCCTCTGAGGTCAGGAACTCAATAGGCGCAGGGCCTCCTTTCCAGCTGTGAAACACTGGAGACCTGGCACAAAACCACAGCCAAAATTATGACTCTCTCTTTCCTATAAATTAATAGGAGCTTGTCACTTAAACCTTCATAAACTGTGCTAATTTTTTTCATTCATGTTGGTAAAGTTTTAAATCAGGCAAGGCCTAGAAGAGTATTTAAGAGAAACAGGAATTGAAGCACATAATTATTACACATTGCTGGGAAATATCTGTGTTGGAATTATTACTGTAGCACAGATCAGGCCTATGTTGGATTCTGTTTCAACTGTGAGCTGGTGCATAGTGCCGGATTGTCCTGCACGGTCAGCGTAGTGTTAAAAAAGACCACACAAAACGGCAGCACCGACAGAGGAATTTGGTGCTAGCTGTTGCCATGAAACAACCTTACCAAATTACAAGTCCACCGTGTGACCAATTCCTGGACTGTAACTTGTTAAAGACTTCACCAGACAGGACTCGGTGACCTCGCAGTGAGTGGCATAAAAGAGAATGCACTTTGTATGTTAGAAAACACCAAACTGTGTCTAGACTGATAATCTGTAAAATCCTTGCAAGAACATACAGAGTTTCCTTTGAGGTTTTACTGTGGCAGATACTACTTTTGTAAACAGAAACCTTTTCTTTATTTATTATTTCTTAACATGCTGTTATGCTTGCATAGTCTTATTTATGGCTGTAGGCAAATTCATATCCAATAGGCGGTTTCCTCAACCTTACACAACATTTTCCTTTGTTGAAGGGATGACTAGCTATTATTTTCTGCTATACATGACTGTCTAACCCCTCAGGTGGACTGACATCTAGGTCATTTTGTTGCTCTAGATTAGTAAAAACTAATTTTGTCCAGTTTAGAAAAAAACAGGTTGGTTTTTGGTTACTGTATTTTAAGTCAAATATTTTATTAAATAGAGCTTCCTCTTTTGATAGGCTGTACTACAACTTGATTCCTACTGCTCATGTTTAGAAAGAGTAACAGGAGGAAATTTTTGAGAAAGAAGGAAAAAAGGGGAAGCTTTGACAAAAGCTTCAGTGAGAACGTGTTTTAAGAAAGACTATTAATTTATTAATTTGTATAAGAAAACCTTGCCTTGTAATTTTAATTTAACAGTTGCACCAAGTATTTTATTGGATGTACTTTTGTTGTAAAAAGCTTGACATGACCTACCAGGAAGTGTTGGATCTGTTTTTTGGTATTAGCGCCTTTATTATAATGAGACTGATGTAGAACGATTTCATGAAACACTAACCCATTTGGTATTCCATCCTCCTTTGTGAACATAATGAAGCAAATGAATAACAATTGGTTGAATTATAATTAGTGATGGAGGGAAATGCAGGCTGTTTTCCTTTCTAGATAATATATATCTAAGCTACATTGTCCTAAGACTACACTTTGCAATGGAATTGCAATTTCAGTTAACTTTGGTAAATTGCATCATTGCTTTGCATACTAGTTAGATACAATTTTGTTGAGATGGTAAAACCTAAAACCTACTTTTTCTGTAAAGAGAAATGGTTTTGGTCGGCACTAACACCACAGATATCAGCAAAGAAGACAGTTATTCAGCTGTCAGTACTAATTATAGTGTTGTCAGGCCAAAGTGGCTAGCCGAACACCTGTTTTCATTTAGTTTTAAAACTTATTACCCAGGCTACCTGCCACCTGTTTGCTTTGCACCCTTTAGTGTAGTTCTTGTATGCAAATTGAAACAGCTTTAAAAGTTTTAAAATGTGATCTATTTGGCTTGTTGGATTTTGAAAGTGTCATGGTTGACTTTTTATCTCCTTTTATCATATCTCCACTGTGAATAAATCTGAGCAGATATGATGCTTAAGTGTTGTTTAGCCATCTTCATGACATAAAAAACAAGCATTTGATGAAACAAAACTGCCATGCATTTAAGGTTATCTGTCACAAATATTTCAGTATTTTATGATTGAAATAAAGATTGGTCTGCTCTCTTTGCAAATTGTTTTTAGGGCAGCATAAACATTTTTTTTAACTGATGTATATGTGAAAGGTTCCTTGGGACAACTGTAGTTCTTATTAGTGTTACACAGCCATGAAAATCTTCAAATATCAAAATCTCAGTTTGTACTCTGAAGGTTTAAAAATCTGAAAAAAAATTCATACAAAGTACCCAGCCAAGCCTCAAAGCTTTGATCCATAGTTTTTGAAGAAGATACATTCCCAAGATGAGTAAATATGTAAAACATGTTAAGTTTGAAAATGTAAGATCTTTTCTGGTAATAACTATCACTATACTGAGAGAATTTTAGTAATTGTTACCACTATCTTACAAGAGTTTAGAGTTAGCAGAGAAAGCTTGTGTTGTTTCCCATTCTTTCAGGGGCAGAAGCATTTTGGAATAAAACATTTTAGCTTTGTTTTGGATTACATTATTTTAGCAATTCTTGCTGTTATTTCATAGCTGACTGTACAGAAGCAGACAGGAAAAGAGGGTAAAAAGGTATAAGGTACACACCTTAATCATTCATCAGTCAGGGCACCCCATTGTTTGTGGTTGCACTATCACACCTCATGAAAATAAATTGTCTTACTAGAAGCCTGCATGTGTTTTTGGCTGACCAGCTGTATTTTAGGGCATATCTCCCGTCCAAGGGCACACAGCAAGCTATAGCAGATTGGCATCTCACCATTGAACACAGGGGAAAGAAAACTGATGGGAATTTCTTGGCAGCATATGAAACTAGCTGGTTAGCCTATGAGGTACAGTGCTTTTTCTTTTTTTCTCTCAGTTTTGTCCTTTATTTGACCGTTTTCCACACCTCACTGGTCCTGGCCAAAGTCTTCAACAGGCTCCTTCCAGAGGCAAACAAAAATGACCTATTGTATGTAGATAAAAACACAGTTTTACATAATCTTTCAGCAATGTGTGTGCTATTCTTATATTCATGGATATTAAGCTAATCATTTACCTATTACATTGGTAAGAGCTGGTTTACTCAGGTTTCAGTTTTTTATGTGCATAGCCTCCAGCTGTAGTGTGAAATACCTTTCAAAGCACAACAGCATTCCTGAACCCCCGTCCCTCAACCTGCCAGAAGCATGTCAGCCAGGTTTTCGTGTTCGCTGGCTAGAAGCTCATTGCAGTGATTCCCTTGTGTCTGTAGAGATTGAAGGTAGTCAGCATCTTTGAACCAGAGCAAAGTCAGTGTTGCTATTAGAGATGAAGGAATATTTATGAGATTTCATAATGCTATGACCATGATCAAGCACAGCCACTTTGAGTTCTCTTTGTATTGGCATTCATGTTAGTTGATGGACCATTGCTCTAAAGAGGCATTAGTGAACTGTTTTCATGTTTTTATTGCATTTCATTTCCTTTACGTTCTCTCAGGCCATAACCACTCTCATTACTTTTCCTCAGTAGAAAAACAAATATGAAAGGCATGGATAGGTGGAGGGATTTTGTTGTCAGTGGTTTATTATTCTGTTTGTATTTTAGTTTAAGAGCTGTAGGATGGGTCCATAGAAGCCATAAGCAAATGCAGTTTGATAAGCAGAGCTTTATCAATGACTCATGGCTTTCAAAGGAAGATTTTTTTTGTGTCCTGTCAGTCAGACTAAATAAACTACTGTAGAACTAGCACATTATATGCTGCCTTGTTACATGAGGAGTTGCATTACAGAAGAAGATGTCTGCTGTACAAGCTGTACTTTTGACAATTAGTTTTTTGAGAGAGCTATGGAGGTAAGAATAGATATGGCAAAAGATCCTGGCTGGATTTTGACCCAGGAAGTCTTAATTACATGAAGCTGGTCTCGAGCCAATTAGACACAAAGTGGCCCCAGTGCCTGGGTTTTAAACAGGGTGACAGTTAAAAACATATTTTGATCTGAGACCGCTTAGAGGACAGGCAGTTGTAGTGTTTGGCTTTTTTAAGCCTAAAATAATTGTTTAATTCTTTAAACCACTTATGTTTCACTGCATTGTGAATTTCAAACTAGCCAATAAACGAATAGTATTTTACAGTAGGGATTTATGGATTTAAGGGTGTAGTACGACAAAATCATCACCTGTTGTTTACCTATGCAAAAAAAACAGATAAGATAAGACGAGATGCCAAGTTCAGCTTGTGCTGCATGAGTAGGAGTTATTATTGTTATTATTGAGTAGGAGCAGGAGTTAAAAAAATGCTAAGTGAAGCTTTGTTTTAATTTAGTGACAACAGTGATAGTGACATCTGTACTGTTGTCAATCCCTATTTTCAAACTGAATTGCTGCGATGGAGACTTATTGAAATAGCTATAGGCACATCTAAAATTTGCATCCCATGTTGCACCGTGTAGCAAAATGTTTGCATTCTTGAATAATGCTGCAATTTTGAATGGCTACCTGTTGCTAGCATGCTATCACATAACCTTATCACATTACAGTTGAGCACTCTATATTTTAACTGCAGTATGTCTGCAAAAGGTGGCAGCAACTGTTACTAGATAGCTGGGCTGAGTGACCATAACCAGCTATTTGAACATGACTCATAGTTCTCCTTGAGCAGGCTTACTTCCATCAATGCATCCCACAACAGTTATAGAAACACTCATGACCGCTGTAAACTCACGTGGTCCATCCCTTCAGTCCTCCTCTGTGCATAGAAAGCAATGGTATTCATACTTCTTAAAGCTGTGCATACAGTATATGCATATTGTGTGGGTGAGTAATGGTGACTAATCCAATTTGTAGTTTTATTCTGGATTCCTAGTTGTCACTGAGCCTTTAATCTCAGTGGAGAGAAAGATCCTCACTATCTAATCTCAAGCTTGTGTCTATCCGCTGATCCTTGTGCCAGTAGTTTTTTATCTTTTTTATGAATGAACACGGCGGTAAACACAGGACAGCCTTCAATCAAGCTTATCTACACCCTTAAAAAAACCCTCTGTGTAACTCAGATTTAGAAAGAAATGACTTGTAATGACAGGCTGCTGACAGGGAGACGCTGAAGGGCTGGACTCCTGTTGTTGACCTGACACTGTTGTGTTCAATACTCCTGATCCTCCTCCATCCATTCACTTACTCCAGGGGCTTGGCTTGTTTGTTGCCGGGGGTTACGCTTGTTGCTGAGCACAATGTCGGAGCACATGCAGCTCTCACTTGCCTTGTGCAGGATTGGGCTTTACACGGTAAGAAAACCCATACAAGCTGCTATTTTGTTTGAGAAAGGCAAGGATATGCTGTGCTGAGAGTGTGCAAGATTGAATGCTGCTTGTTTCGCAGCGGTTTAATCTTTCCTTGATGTGTTTTGAAAGAGATACCGACCAAGCAACAGAGGCTGCTGCTACAGTGTTTCTTGATCACTGAGAGTACGTTCCTATTCGTTCGAGTGGGTGTTCACAAAATATTAAGGTGGAACAGGTGAAAAAGTCTTAACTATAAGATTTGATTTAAATCTACAGAGAATAAGCGGTCTTTGGGTAAAGGCAGTTTCTCTGACATAAGAAAAACAGATTATGATCTCTTTGTTTTTCTGCAGCTCCTGTTTAGTGGTTGTAATTCAAATAAAATGTGTTTATGAATGGATCCATGAATACGTATATAGCTGCTGAAACAAAGGTAAAAATATTGTTAAAGTTGTTTTGTTATTGCGATGACACTTGATTGTGGTTAGTTAAAAATTAATGTTCACTAACACTGCTATAACAGTATTAATGTGATAATCACCTTAAATGTACACTGATTCATTAATTGATCAGTGCATCAAGCACTGGTTGAGTAAGAAAAAAAATATCATGAAGATACGTTTTTGCCCTCAATGATTTTTTTGAAACATGTTTTTAAATAGTTGTATTTTAACCACAGCTGATGACTCATGTTGCGTATTGTCAGGTTCCCTGTTATTCCCTGACCAGCTGGTGAAGCTTTCTCAATGAACAATAACAGGGAGGCTTTTCTTGAAATAGGCCTGTTTAACAGATACCTTGTGTGCAGCTACAATAACAAGCCTAACCTACAGCATAGCCTGTATGAAATATATGAAGAACATGTAAGATATTTACTGTAGCCACTGTAGAAAGAAAATTCTTAAATTTTTTGAAGAATATGAATTATTGCTGGTAAAAACTGTCTTTAGAGGCACTTATACAATAAACTATTATATTAATAGAATAGTTATATACAGTATATAGATTTTAGTATTTTCTTTGTAATAGGCTGAATATTCAGTTGTAAGTAAAAGCCTCATTGGAGATGTCATACTGTGGTAATATTTTACAAAATTCCTCAATCAGTATGGTGACATTAGTGATAAATCATAATCAATAATATTAGTATAATGACTAAGTGGACAAATATGAGAACAAGAACAATATTTAAAGTTCAGAAAAATTGCATCATTACACTTTAATGTAACTTTTAAACCAGAAAAGGACACTCTTTTGCTATAATAACAGTATTGATATATTGCTCTACACTGGACACAGTTGCATTGCATTCCATCTGTTGACTGTTTCTCTGTTCAAAAACCAGTCTTGGGACCATGCATGTGGTAGACATGCTGTCCCTGTAGCCACACTGCAAGCAAGACACAAACAGAAAATACTGCTAGTATTATACATATTCAGTTGTAGCCCCTGTAAGCCTTGTACTGTGGATCATTAAGAATCTTTTAATTTGTTATAGTTCAAGCTAGGGAGGTCCAAACAGGTGCGCAACAGAGTACAGTTAACTGAGAACCATCATATTGCCCTATATTATTTATGAAAGCCATCTTTTTTAAACTTTTTTTAAGCTTTAAAATCACTGAATTGTGTGCATGTGAAAAAGGGTTAAATTTCCGCTTGGACCCTCTTAGTTCGTTTTCTGCACCTCACTAGAGAGTAGGGTTGTTCGGTATACCGGTACTAAATTGGTACCGCGGTACTGAGGCATTTAAAACGATACTATACTGCGCTTGGCTGGTACCGGTACTTTTT
>JAPZDY010000022.1:12541634-12553436 GCA_029783645.1 Ctenochaetus hawaiiensis
TGTTCCCTCTCTTGAGTTTAGATGCCTTTGGTAGATGCTTCATTTTTTAACATTGGAATTTAGGATGTAAAGGTTTGTTGTCAGAACTGAGCGATGATTTAGACAAAATCTCATTCAGCTATTAGAACTGACCAAAGCCTGATATCTGTTGTAGCTCTGAACAACATGTTGTGGATCATGGTTGTTCAGCAAACTCTGATACTTTTCAGAACACAGCTGCAGAAAAATGAGGCTGCACAAAGCCTTTTGCTTGAAAAATTTCTTCAAATGTCTACAAATGATTATTAAGTATGCTCAATATGTAACAGTCAGGCTAATAGAAACTTCAGCTACGGTCAAAGAACCCAAATCAGTCCTCCACCTAATGTTTGACAATGACTGTCAGCAACACAGTCAAGGCAATCTCCAAGGGACTCCTAATTATGACAATGGAGCTGGTGCTGATCATGCTCCAGTTACTATTTCTGAAAGCTCTATTTCACAGCAGCATATAATAGGCATCACTGCATGTTAAGCACAAGCAATTAAACAGTCATCGCTATACCACAAGAGCAAAATTAGGCCTTATGAACTCTTTACACAATGCTTCCCTACAGTTGTTGAGCAGGGGCTTCTGTAATTGTTAGCTGTCTGGTCCGTATCATGGAAATATTACACAACACTTGTGATAGAATGTTGTGCCCACTGAAGCCTGCTCCCACCCCCAGATATAATCCTCTTTGATATGAATGATTAAGAGAGAGACCCAATCCCATAGAAAGGGGTTTCCTCTTCCAATTTTTCAATGAGTGCAGATATTTTTAGCCTTGTGCGGAGGAAGTATGACAAATGTGAGCAGCTGTGTTGTTGATGTCTGCATGGATATGCCCAGATGCATACACCCACATTTTATCATTCCTGAACTCGAAGCTTCATACATGTTGTACATGTAATTCAGGGTTAAACATAAACCCTGCACTGACAGTTTGAGGTCTTCCCACTGTGGTCTGCACTGACATCCCGCAGGCTTATTTGTACGTGTATGTTTGCAGTCCTAGTTGTGAGGGCTGATGCAAAAATTCTATTTTCAACAACTTTAGGCATTTTTGTATCAGATAAAAATCAAAGCGGATGTGGTTATATTTCAGCTACATTCCAGAATTGTGGATTTTGTTTTACTTTGTTAAATGATAAAGGATTTTGTAGAATTTTTTTTTAAATCTTCAGAAAAAGGTGTTAAAGAGTTGGCACATTATGCTAAAAGTTTTTTCAGAACTTTGACTCCTGTATTACTTGTAAAGTGAAATGACCATCATGATTTAGGTAAACTGAACTCAAATCTTGAGTCTTTTTTCATAATTTTATGTTTTTATATGACAAATCATGGCATTCATATGGTTGCAGTTGTATCACCCATTCCCACGGGCATATACACTTGACAAACTTGTTTCTAATAAGATTAGAGGTTAAAAAATTCCTTTAGATTTGGGTTCCCTTCGCATTTACGGAAGTGAGGAAAGGATTGTGTCAAGACATGCCTGGTATGTTTGAGTGAGTGTTTGATTAAAAAAAGAGGTAATGGCGCCCTCTACTGCAATTTAATAGGTTCTGTTGTGGTTGACAAAGACAACCAAGGAAAAATCTGAACTTAGTGAGGTCATCTGAGTCATGAATCTTTAACTTTTGAACCCTATTATTTAAAGCACACTGTACGCTGTCAAGATGTAGTATGGTGAACTGAAACCTCAGCTCTAGCTGCCTGTCCTTACCAAGGAATTTGGTGTTGTTTATTTAATGCAGGGAAATACAGGGCACAGGGAAATACAGGCAGCACCACATGAAAAAGAATTTAACTAGTTTTAGTAACTAGTCTACAGAACAAGGTAGAAAAGTCAAATTTAATGCATTTTAATGCAACTTTTAGTGTCTTTTCAATTATGTTTGTTTTCAAAAGATCATACAATTATATATTGAAGTAAGAGACCTGTATCACCACAGAGAAAGAATAATGCCCCAAAGTTATTTTATTTTGCAAAGTGGTTTTCAAAGTAACACAACATTTTACTTTGAAATATTTAAACAAGGCACAAAACCACCTTACAGGCACAAAACCACCATCAAAACATTTAAGAAAAACTTAAAAACAAGTCTATAAAATTCAGTCTTGAAGTGATTAAAAGGGATTCTGCACTGCTTTCCACAGACGAGTCTTTGCAAGTCACTTCACTGGAATTCAACACTTGTTAAGATGCCCAATCCAGACACATGGAGATAAGGAAGTCTGCCAAACCCTTAATTGTATAATATCAGACACTTCCCACAAATTTTATTAAGTGTAAATTAGAGCCGACAAAAGAGCGTAGAGCTAGTAAAACATTCACCTTAAACAGTTAAATGGAAAATTATTGGCATGATACGTCATTTTTAGTGTGTTTACTTGAAGATGGAGAAAGCCAAAAGATGCCTTAAATCTATAAAATTTGTAATTGTGTTTGGCAGGCATTTATTGAGTCCATGATTGCTCTGAGTAATTGTGTAATGGACAAGAAATATAAGACCTCTTTGAGAGCTTGGTGCGCTCATCTGTGCAAATACTTGTTCTCTCATGATATTCCTGTTTTCCAGAACTATGATTTTCCTCAAATGTGACTAGACAAATTCAGGAGTGTTTTTATGAGACATGGTTTGTCTTTCAAAATGGCTTGCTATGCGATTTTCAGAACTCTAATGGGATATAGTTAAGCACAGAGTGAACATTTGGTTTCCAAAACCCCCTCATCTGTCAAAGAGCTTGAGATTTTTCTTCTTGAATAATAGTCCAATATCCCAACAGGCATAGCTTAGCACATGAATGACAGCATTCCAACACGGACTGAAGTGTGGACTTTATTTATTGAATGAAGCTTCCAAAACATTCCTTAGCTTGTTCCCCTTGTTCTTTAGTTTGTTAGTAAGTCAAGTTTTAGCTCAAAAAATATATAGTTTTCATTATTAATTGATCTCAATTATATGATTCAATTACCTTTTTAGTAAAAAAAAAACAAAAAACAAGCAAACAAAAAAACAAACAAATACCCATTGAAAATTATCAGAGCAAAAGTGAGAACCTTGAGTTATCATAAGCAGGCTACTTTAAGAGATGAACACATTGGCATCAAAGGACAATGCTTTTTATTTTAGTATTTTTCCAAAAATCTGAAGTTGTTGCTTTAAGCTTAGGACCTCTCTGTCGTTTTTTTAAGTATATCAAAGCTGAATGCTTAAAATGTTCTGTAATCGGAAAAGATAAAAGAAATGAGATTCAAATATTTTAGGAAGCAAAGCTCAGCAAGATCTCTACTGTAGTACAAGATGAAGTCCATAAAATTCACCCATGCATCCTCTGGGTGGAGCCATGTAGTCACTAATCTGATCATCGACTCGGCTACAAATTAAAGACAGAAGTTTGTTAAGATAACTGGCCATGATACAGACTTCACTTTTTGAAAGTAGTGTGTCATATACATGATATTAATACCGAAATCTACCTTTCTAACTAACAGTAAACACAGCAATGAAAAAAGCTTTGCGGATATGGACTTTTGTATGTCACTGTTATTAGGAGCAGGCTGTTGGATACAAAATATAATACATAACATGCAAAGTAAATCATTGGCTTTTGTATTCAACAGAGGTCAAACAAGGTGACTTGGAAAGGAAATTGCTTTAATCTTTCGACAGATATTTGACATTGCATGCTAAACTGCATTTTTTTAGGAGCAATTAACAAGCATGGTCATAAGAAGATGTATGGAAAACGTCTTGTTAGTTAAGAGCAAACTGAAAATAGTGAATATTCTGTGGGAATGTGTAATAGCATGCAAAAGCCACATTAGAAAAGTGCACAACTGGAAGGGTTTTGTCTAAAGCAAGACCACTGTCTTTTTCTCTAGCATGTTTATTCTAAGCTATTATTTTCACTTTTAAAAACAAAAGTGAAAAAGGCATAACATGTGAGATGTTTTAAAACTCTCTGCATCATTGAGGATTAGGCGCTGGAACTCTTTGCCCTGATTGTATTAAAACCATTAACTAGTAGATAATTTATTATGCCCTCTCTTTTCCTGTGCTTAATTCTAGAGTTACTCTAAATGGGGTCTTCTCAAAGTAGAGTGCTTCAAGACCAGACATTAAACTTTTCTTTTCCAAATCACACTTCACCACACAAGGCTCAACACCAGTTACTTACAGTTACTTATTTTTTTAGATCTACAGCCCAAATCATTTCTAACATTCCAACATTTAAAATTTGAAACACCTTAAATTCTCTCCAGCAGTTTAATGTCAGGTGCTTTCAAGTAAGTTTCCCTGGATCTCTGTAGCACTTTCTTACATACGGACATTTTCCCAGCCTCCATTGTACCCACTCTTCCAAAATTGGTAGGCTGGATGCTCTCCCTCTCAGGAGGCAGGCCTCAGAAAGGGCTTAGGCTACCTCTGAATCAGATTGCACTGTGCAATGTCATAGGTAGGCCTGTGATGGATCTTGGCACAGTTGGCCTCTGTCTGTTCTTTCCTGTCTTTGACTAAGTAAACGTTTCCCTCTGTACTCTGTCGTTTATGAAAGCTCCTTTGCGCAATACTGCCATACGCACATCTACCCATCAGGCCTTTACTCCTAATCTGTATGTGTGTGTACTTGTGCCTGTCTTCTGTTTTTCATGCATCTGTCTTCCGGTAAAGTAGGATTTTGTGAGTAATGTGGAGTCATTGTCTCTTTTTTTGTAGATCACAACAAGCTGTTGCACCATCTCACATGGTGTTAATCTGCTTTGTCTTATTTATTTTTTTTTATCATTCACCAGGGGCAATTCAACAACAATTGTTAAATAATAACATTATAATTAACAACAGCCACACAACTGACTGAGGCAAATATGGTAGACCTTTCAAAGTGTTTATTTGTCAGTCTGTCTATAGAACCACAATTGAGGCATGTATTGTCTGAAGATCAGCAAAGTAAGAGTCTGGGAATGGCCATCCAGTAGGTGTCAGGATAATGCAGTGCAAACATGCATCAAAGATAGACTCAGTGAAGAGATGATTACATACAGTAATTCCTGAATGATACTAGTTTATGCCTGACCATTTCTCAAGATTTTGATACTTAACAGTTTGCATTCCCAGTATATCTCTATATCTTTGTTGCAAAAAAAAAATTAAGACTACCTATGGTGGTTCAGTGGTTTCATGGTTTGTGTTTTAAAGTTAGTTATATTGGTATCATTTACTGACTTTTATTCCTGGTCCTGTGAAGAGGGAGGATGGGCTTGTATTATGTGATATGTCTTTTGTCCCCTTTGAAGTAGAGGAGACATGTGGAGTCCATTGGCTTAAGTCAAACGCTCCCTGTGTGGGAGTTAGTCGTACAGTTTGCATAGTGGTAGCCTGCACACACATGTTTCTCTGGTTCAGTCAAAAAACCCTTTTCTGTCTTCACCATCTTTCACACACATGTGCACTGCAGTCAGAGAGTATTAAGGCAGTGACATGTTTTGTGGTGTTGGCTCTATGTCTCTAGCACATTAGATTTGAAATGAAACGACATTGAGGTTTAAGTGCTTACGTTCATTGTTAATTTGAGGGTGTTTACATGCATATCGTAGCCCTTTTCATTAATGCTCCTCCAATTTCAGAGGATATAAAATCTCACATAAAGTCAAGATACTTTAATACTATAATACTTGGCTACGGATCCTTTGTAGACACTTGGCATCTTTCCTGGTGATTATGTTGTGATAATCTTGTCTTATGTTTAGCATCAGTGTTCTGATGCGTTGTTAGATATATTCAACAAAGCCACTAACACTTGTGAACATCAGACTTTTTTTTACATTGGGAATGCATACAAATCAGTACTGATTCTTCAGTCATCTTACTTTTGCTGAATTTAAGGATTTGTTAGCTCCAGCTCCAATCAGCAGGGATGTGAATGTGACATTAGCTGTCACCCCTTTTCTTGAGCAGTGCAACGCCATATTAAAATTTAACCATTATTTACCACTTTTCACAGTCTGTAAACAATTTGTCCTCTTTTTTGAGGCAAACGATTTATTCTCTATGTATTGTGCAAATTGCAGTAGTGACAAGACATTCAGGTAAGAGAACTTCTCCTGATTGGAGAGGCAGAAGACATAAGGTGACAGGGTTTTGGCACTGTGAAAAGATACAGCAGCATATTCAGTCCATCTCTGTTCAAGTACTGCTCACACACTCATCAGCTTAAAGGAAAGACTAAAGTAAAGACAAACTAGATAAGTGCTGTATCACTGTTAGTGGTCTTCATGCTGCTCTTAATGGTTCTCTGTTTTGCAAAGGGGTCATGAACATGAAGGACAAAAAAACAACATAAAACAGAAACAGAGATGTCATCTTGTTAACTTGCAATAGAAAAGGAATAATCACCTATTGTTATTTTTTTACTCAGAACATGTGCTAATTTAAGTATAAAAAGTACATTTCACTGCAACCTCACTTCACACCCTTAAAGCTTATCTCAGCAACGTAACCTCAAAGCTGCTGTCTTATTTTAATTTCGATGTGTGCCTGAGTACTCAGCCCGAATGATGACAAACACGTCACCATAACAAAAGCCTTCTGACTGCATTGCATACACCCAAAGAAATCATTTAAATGCAGCTGAACCTCACTGACCCTTTTTGTCTCTTTGCCAGGGTTCAATCTTAACCCAGCTAGTTACATATAGATATGCACCATACTATACCTGTATATTAGATAAGCACATGTTTCATATTTATTTTGGAATTAGCAGCGTAAGGATGTCACTGGGTGATCTAAATGAAAACCAGTAATGCAGGCATCATCACTCAATTTGACAGTAGAGCATCTGACACACCGAGATTCAGGAATAGACTGCTGCTGGGTTACAGAGTCGTTGCAAGATGTTCTTGTCTGTATCAAAAGAACATATGACACCTGACACATGGGGAGGGAAAAGAGTCCTGCTCCCAGAGCTTCACTTGGGTGGGATTGGACCAATGATTGGCCACAATCTGGTTCTGATTTATTGTTACATAATCACTGTGTGACTGTTGTTTTTGAAAAGTTTGCTTTTTGGGGGGAAAAAAAGAGAAGAAAAAATAAAATAACAAACAAGAGCATGTTTCCAAAAGCAAATGTGGTGTAAAAACAGTTCTTGGGGTGGTATTTGATTGGTTTCCACACACAACTGTGGCCGTTTTATCTAGCCACCTCTCAAACCCCCAACAACCCCATCTCTCCACAATTAGTGGGAGGTGAACGGGTTTAGATGGAGGGTTGAGGGGGAGCTGGTTAAAACTGGCGTTCATAACAGTCACCTTACAAAGGAGATGACCCCCCTCAAATGGTGGATAAACAAAGTACCTGAACCTAACAGCAGGCAGTGATAGAGGCATTTGCTGATGAGATGGACACAAAATAGTGACGATGGAGGGAGGAGAGGTAGGTGACAGTGGATTTGAGGTTTTTGAGGCAGGCCCTACAAAGAGTCCGCCAGTCACAACTGAGGGGCCCAAAGCGTGTGATTATTAATTACTGATGGCTTCCCAGCCTTTGAAATTCAGGGGGCCGCAGACATCAGATGTGTGGAAGAGGCAGAGGAGCGAAAGGCCTGTCATTACCATCACAGAAACAATGTTCGAATTTGGCTGTCATGCATTTTTGCCTAATTGACTGTTTTGATGCAGGTTTTTTTCTCCATTTTGTTTTTGAGGGGGCACTAATGCCCCCCACTCCCCAACTCTTGATGAGGAGAACTTGGTGGGCTTTCAGCTTCACCCAGCAAGAACCTTCCGGAGGTTCTTTGATGGCAAGAAAAGCCACTGGAGACCTCGGGGGCCTCATTGGCCTCCATTTATATATCGGCACCATAACACTCCATTTCTGATTCCTGACAAGAAATGAGTGAGTAGGAAACGTAAAGTATGAAAGGCATACAGTGTGTGTAAGTGAATGTATGTGCTATATTGGGTGTGTGTGTGTCTGCAGGGTGGTGCTTTTTTGTGTGTATGTGAGGCTTCAATGAAAGGGGGAGGCCAGGGACCCACAAACCACATGAGGGGTCTCATAATTTGCATAATTAACTGTTGACACTAACTGTGCTTAATGAAGGCCTATTGAAGTCATTGACCCTTTTACACAGCCAGCCCCTGGGAATGAGACAGAGCCTCCTCCAGCAAAGGTTAAAACAATGTGTCTGGTTAACTTCCGACAAACGCGCCGAAACGCCCCAACTTCACAAAAATTCACGCTTAATGAAAGAGGTTATGGCACAGAACGACCTGCAAATTTCCCATACCTGAAACATCACCATATGTTGAGCTGTGCCATCTCATTCTTTATTATTAATATTTTTGGTTAACAGAATTTGCTTCATTACTCAGTTTTCTCTGTAACGCAAGCTCATTTGAGAGCAGAGTTGTGTAACAGTATCAGCAGTCAGTGTAAATTTAAATCATTTATCTGTTCCAAAGAACTTAGCACACACTGTTTTCAGTTTGGTGGACATTGTTGGGAACTTTGTTGAAATGATTTATTTGTTGGGAATCTCCTTTTTTTGGGAAAAATGCTACCTATACACTAAGATAGAGGGTTTCAGTTGAAAACAAACTTCCTAATATAGCCTTAATTGTCTGTCTTTCCCCCCACTGTAAGTTTTGTTTTATTTGAGAGTGTTTAGGGCATACAGCAGGGGAAAGCACTGTATTTAACATACTAAAGCTGACATGTACAAGCAATACCAATGTCATGTTTCAAACAATTGTTAATATTTGTCAAAGAGTCCCTATGTCATAAATCAAGGGCTGTGGCATTTTGTACGTAACAAAAGACAAACAGGGGCTCAGTGATAAATTTTAAATGTATGTTTTGCAGATAGTGTGCACACAGATTGTGCATGTGTTGTATTTGGTTTGCATGTATAAGTCCATTATTAGAGAGGGGTGGCAGCAGCCAGATTTTGGCAATTAAAACACCAGAAATCAAGTGAAAGTCAACAGTGTATAAATGAGAGGTTTGTAGTTAAAGAGGGCTGTGGCCTGTGCCTCTGTTGTAGAAAGTGCTTCTAAATACCCCACTTAGTATATAGCTGTGATCCCTTTGTATAGCCTTGTAAATAGACTCATTCACAGCTGAGTGAATTTTTTTTTGTTTAAAAAGTTTTAAATCTTAACTATATTTACACTATTTCATGAATTTCAAGGATATTTAATTGACTTTTGTTTAGTTATTTTTTTGTGTTTTTGAGCCAATTTGAACAAAGACAAAAAAGACAAATTTTTTATGATAGCAGGAGTTACTTGAAATGTGCAAATGAAATGAAAAGTACAGGTCTAACAAGTAATAATCATCACTGTTAAGAGAAAAATAACGTAGTACATTTTTTTCATTTATCTCATCTCAGTAGACAAAGGAGAATTAATATCAATCAGTTAATGTGAATCATAAATATTCAATAATACATGTAACACATGAAGCAAAATTTCATACTGTTTCAGACTCACAGGGCATATCTTGAGGGCAGCTTCTTTTGAGGTGAACTACAAAGTATGGTGTGAGGACATATGTGTCTGTGACTACCTTGATGAACTGCCTGGTCAGTTTTTTGAGAGTATAGATCAACAGACCTCCCAAATGCAGTAAAGTGCGAAGCCTGAAAAGCCACATGCAAAGGTGTTTTTTTGCTGTATAGTTACCATCACAGTTTCTCATAGATAAAGCAAACCTGCCCGCAAGCGGACATACAGATGCATTTGAGACGCACTCTAGTGCCAGGTGTGGAGTCTTTCTCAACTAAACGTGTCAAAAGACAGTACATCTGGATACAAGACAGTGAAAATGTTTTCCTGACCGGGGAGGACATGTTGTTGCAGTTACACACATATACCATTTGACCTTACCGTATGACTGTTGTTTTCTGAAGTGACTGTAAAATATTATGGAGAGGATATCAACAATAAAAATGAGAAACACATTTTGTTACTATCACTAAAGGTAAGGTTTTAAGACACCAGCACATATTGTGTGTAAGAGGGAGACAAAAGCCATCTGTTACAAGAAGTCAAACACCACGGCACTGTGATTGTCACTTCTCCAGAATCCTGCTGTCTTTGACGTGTTATGATTAATTTCTTCTTTTTCTGCTAAAACACTTGGCACTCTGTTAATATCCAACAATACTCAAGAGGCATGATCTTTCTCTTCCTGAAAATTTCCCTCTGTACACTTATCGACGTCACTGTTTGTAGTTCACTCCTATTAATGGCTTTTCCATTTTGTTGGTCTTAAAAGCCCCCAGAGGCCTGTCCGCCATCCATCCCTGATAAGGATGTGTAGAATGGGATGTTCTCTCTGTGGCTATAGTTTGCCACTGATCACCAAGAAAAGCCTTTTCTCTTCTCCTTCCTTCTTATCCACACACTTTGATGTGTTCAACAAGGTCACTGGGGATGCTGTTAGTTATCACTACATATCAGCTGTGTTTGTATGATGCTGTGTGAGGAATAGTTATCTTAATTAAAGAGTACAACATTTTGAATATCTTGTAAGGAAAAACTATTTGACTCCCTCTAAATTGCCACCACCACTACTGATTCTTCGTACTTCTCAATGTATTTAAACAGATTTATTGTTCTGCTGGTCTCCATCAGGTTTCCCTTTTCTTTTTTTTTTTTGGTCTCAAAGGGGCCTAGAAATAGTTAATGGGGAGGGGTCTTTCACATTTAACGACAGTGTCTTTAAGCCTGAAACTTTCCCACACTTGTAGCAGGGAGAATGGGGCCCAAAGATTTGTTTTTATCAAAAACTGAGTTAGTTGTCGATAGATAGATAGATTCTGTATGAAAATGTGCCATAACTGATGTAAGTGGGACAAGTGCCCTCCCCATCCACCCGCCCTTTTTATGTCTATGAGATGGGGCGCCCCCCACCCCCCTTGGTTCTTGCACACTGGTTTCAGGGCCTTCAAAAGGGGGCCCCTCAAGCTTTGATCCTCTACATGGGTGCGGAAAAACATCTTTTTGCCCTACACTGTGCCCAGGAAACCAAAGTTTTTGCCGCTGCCGTATGCTAATGTAGCCAAGCTAATCACCCTTCCCAGTTGCAAGATTTATACACCATAATGGCACCCAGTGGTACCCCTTCAGTTTGTGGCCCCCTTATCTACCCTCCGGATGTCCTATGGAGCAAAGGTGTCTTCTGTCTGTGAATGCAACTGCCTTGCCACCACCTCAGCCTCCTGCTTTCTTTTGCAAAAAGAGAGTAACATGAAAACAGTCCTGTGGGAGGGCCCCTTAATGCTGTCCCTCTCATTCTCTACCTAATGTACTTTTCCAGTAAATGCCATGAAACACACAGGAGCTCTAAGGTAGGCTCCAGACAGATAAATGTGTCGGGGGGAAAAGCTGTGGCCCCTCAGTTCCCTCAGCATGTCTAGTGAACCTGCTGCTTGGATAATATTTCTCCTATCAGTATCTTACCCATCAACCCATTTCATACGAGTGAGCTCCTTTAGTGTGGGCTAACTGATTGCATACTTTGAAAACATATCCTCATTTTTCTCTCTTTTCACTTTTCTTCCTCTCAGGCCATTAAAATGTAAATTTAAATGGTGTTGGGGGACACAGAGCTTATAAAATTTAATAAGGAGGCATTTGTACATTTGTAAGAAACACAGTGTGCATAGTAAGCCGTAGGGAAACAGCGTACAAGCCTAGTTTGTGATGTGGCCCACTTTTGGCCCCTCTGAATGGGACTAACGTGGAGCCTGTGAAGTACTGGCTGAAC
>JAPZDY010000022.1:12553536-12564103 GCA_029783645.1 Ctenochaetus hawaiiensis
AAGTACTGGCTGAACCCGCCAAAGCACTTGGATCTGTCCCAGGTTCTCCTCACGTGAACTCTGCAAGTTGAGAGAGGGGACATGTTCTTTCCAATAAAAGGGCAATAACTCAAAAGAAATCTATTTCTGTCCAACTAAATATGAGGTATGCCTGTGTGTGCTACATGTTTTTGAAGCTTTGAGATTATGAATGTAAAAAAGAAGCTAAGCACTACCTCAGGTGTGTAAGTTAAAAAATAGTCTCCTCAGTCAAACTTTTATGACAGCATTTTTAGATTTAAGCAAAACTTATTTAAATACATTCTGTGGAGAGAGAGAGAGAGAGAGAGAGAGAATCACGTTAACAAATTGATCATGGCGGCCAGCAACACAAGGATGTTGGACATTTGGACTGCCATTGTGGTGCAGCTAAATATCTCCCTCTCTGTGGAGCAAATTTGATTTCATTTTTTAAGCAGCTGAACAGCTGGACTTAAGGTGTTGTGCACTAAATGTGGATAGCTGTGAATAGGAGAACCTCTAACTCTTTCCCTGCCAGTTGGTTCTGTATGAAACACAAGGTGAAATGATCACAGTGATGCTTTGCCAGCCATTGTGATAGTGCATGTTATGATGACGCATTCACAGATAATACTGTTGACTCAGTCCTTTTAGCATTGGCCCTCCATGGGCTAATCTTCGATTCATAAACGGTTTGATGAAATAAAAGATGCGTGATGTTGTTTAGGGTCAGATAGATGTTTCACAGCTTTCTGGGTGCTGTTTCAGGACTGGTGACAGACCCTCCAACACAATTTTACAAAGCATGGCAACACTGCTTTGAACCAACAGTGGATGAAAAGAACATAAAATAGGTTACTTTTCAGTTCTGCAAACTTCCATTAACATTTATAGGCATCAAATAGACAGCTCTGTTCTCTCAGAAGGACTCAGAGTTTCTTTTCACAGAGATCCAGGACCTATCACAGAGAGGGTTTTACTTTGCTTACTCTCTTTTTGTTAAGTTTACAGGAGGTTTCAGACCCAATTTTGATCTCCATACCCTAAAAAAACTCATCCCCTGCAAGACATTCCACATGCTAACCCCTAGAAACGTTGCTGAAACTACTGTGACAAGGCAATTAGTTTCCAATTATTTAATTTAAAATACAGCATACTTTCATGTTAAGGTGGCTGTCAGACACAAAAACAAAATTTCAGCATTTCACTTTTCAGAGGGTAGCATGCAAGTACAACAGGTTGCCGTTAAGCTGTTTCCCTGTGTCTTACACTCTCAGCAGCTGCATGAAAGCAACACTGCAACTGCTCTGTAGCCAAGGCATGAGAGTCTTCTTCTACCTTCATGTCTGCATTGTCATGGCGAGTTCCGAAATGTGGCTTGTGTCCCAGCAATCCAGTTGAACTTAAACCTACATGACTTAAGTTAAGATTAACTGGATCAAGAGTGGACCCATGCTGTCCTCAAGGGCTGAAGATTAGTGCTCAAGTCATCCATCCTCATGGTGCCTCCATCCAAACTCAGATGGATGGCCCTACAGCAGACAGTTTACAAACTGCAGCTTGGGATGTCTGTGACAGCAACTGTCATGCAGGAATAGGGGCTCATGGCAGTGGCTCACCAAGCATGTTCATAGGGACTACCAGATATTTGCTTCCTGCAATGCTGGTTTGCTAGTCTCTGCTTGGATGCCAAGAGGCGCTTAGTGACCATTTCATCATCTTCACTGGAACACCTGCAGTAGTGAGGATCCCCGCAGCATCTGGTGTTGGTAACATTGCTGGTTCTAGTGACCTCTTACTTCTTGGCATTTAGAGATGTTTCCTTATGGGGATGGGGAGTGATTTGCCTTACAAAACAGTTGTTTGTGTGCAGCCTTTGCAAAAACACAGCAAAGCAAAACCCTGACAAAAAAACCTGACACATCAATCTGCTGAAGCTCTAGAGGTGATCTTAGTCACCAGTGTTTCAGACTCCTTGTATAAAGAAGGTTAGTGTTGGTGAAGCCACACAACATTCCACAGTGTTCTACATTGACAGTCGCTACAGAGTCTGGTTTGAGTCTCTGCTGAGGTTATGACTGTGGGCCTCAGAGCCTGGAAATCATGGGTCTGGAAATCAGACACACAATTCTTAAGCAGAGTGGTGTGACCCTGGCAGACATGTGAAGGCTTAACTTAGATGTGAAGAAGCTATTCACTGTGGTTCCTCCTTGGTGCCACAAGATTACACACCCTTGGGTTGGTCATGCTTGCAAAGGCACCACAAGGGCTACTTCATGGCTTTCTCTGCTTTGTCTCATCCCTCCTCTTCTGCTAAGGTAGGTCTTCTCAAACTGCATGTTGCTTTGTGTGGACCACAGCAGGGCTAACCTCTGACCAAACCCCAACCTTATTCCAGAAAATATAAGGATCTTTTTTAGGGAGTGATACTGATAAATGCTGAAGTCCTCCACCCCGTGTAGGGGTCACAGAGGCAAAACTGCCTATACTCAATACATGTGTAGCCTTATTAAGTGGAATTTGCTCTCATCCAGTGCTCTCAATAACTGTTGGTGTAATTGTCATTTGACTCCGCAAGTATATCCTGACAGAAAAGACCCTTCAACTGTATTGTGAGTGCCCTCTGCACATAAAGTGGCAGTGTCAATGGCCCTGTTGGGTAAGATGAGTGTTGAAGACGCAAGCACCTCAGCTTCAGGGTCCACGCCCCATTTGTTCAAAAGATTCCATGTTTTTCTGTTTTTGTGGGCTCTTTTTAAGTGTCAGTTGTGTTACTCCTGATTCCCAGCCTGGCACTTTGTACAATTGTCCTTCCCTGTGAAGGTCATGATTCCACTAACCTATAAGTAAGTGTCTTGGTTGCAATGGCAGCCCTGACTATAAAGAAGTGGGTGACCTGCAATGAATAACCTGTAGTTTGTCAGGATCTGTTGGCTTGCATGATGATATGTCATAGCAAAGTGGACAATCATTGTGCCCTGTCTGCTGTGCCCATAGAGTCAATGAGAGGATGTAGCTGTGTGAGATTGAACAAGGTTCCCATACTGTAACCCTAGTTTTATAAGCACAGTTTGACTTTCTTCTTATAGATCCTGCTCCTCCTGAAGGGGGTTATTGGATGGCAGGTAGTGGTGTTGCTACTTATCATAGGAAGCAGGACACATTTGGATAACAATGCCTGATTGATCAATGACAGATTTTTAATAGGCAAATGCATGTAGCTATTGGAAGAGTATAATACAGTGTCCAGAGGGGAACTCCAAATGTACTTAAAGAACCAGGGTTAATTATTGCAAAAACTATTTTAACATGGGATTCTGTGAAGATGACACAGGAAAAACTACAAAGCCTACACAACTACAGGGTTTTCATTATTTTAGAAATGGTTTAATTTCATTACATTCAACTTTACACTCATTTGTGCTTTCCTAATATCTGCTTTGTAATGTATTTTATTATTAACGTGAACTCTAATAAAAATGTTATTTGCGCAGGATTGTTGACCATAGCACTTGAAGACATTATGGGTAACCTGTTGACCTGTAATGTTACAGGAAGTTATTCTTTACAACGGCTTTAGAAATATTGTACTGTGTAGTTTGTTTTTCTGAGCGTTTGTGCGTCTTAATGTGTGTATGAGCATGTGAACCATGGCAGTGGGCACCTACTGCCATATCCAGATGGTGCTGGAAACAAACAGGGCCACGCTGTAGGACCCCTCAGTAGGACCGTCTAGACTGGTCCCCGACTAGACAGATACAGCCTCCCATCAAATTAGCGTTTGTCAGATTTATGGTAATGGTCCGCAACAGTCTTCCCGTCAGTGACATCAAGATTTACAACTCTGACAACCATTCCCACCCCCCACCACACAAATACACACATACACATATATAGCATCTCATCCTTAGCACACCCTTTATTCAACTCAGTTCTACAGCTGCCTCCCCCTGCTATGTCTCTTCATCCTTCTTTTCTTTGCCCCTGCTCATCATTACTAAACAACTCTTGCCCACCACAAGGCCTTGTTTATGCAACTGGGGGAGGAGTTGTGTAAGTAGTTATGCTCGTACGTCAAGGCACTTAGTAAGGAGGCTAAGCCAATGAAGTCCCCCAGTCCTCTCTAAAAGCATCACTACCCAGTGGAAAAAAAACCCACCCGGGGTGGCAAAACCACCCAAGCACCCTCTGCCTTCCTAACAATGGATTGTGTCAGGGTTTCCTGTTAATCCTCTGTGATGAAGCTTGAGTGTTTTTAGGGTGAACGGTTGGGAGGAGGGTGAGGTGGTGCTGCTGGGGTAGGGGCATGTTAGGTTGGTGTATTTTGAGGGGGGCACAGAGGTACAGAGGGGCTGACAGTTTAGAGGGTGAGGAGAAGAAGGGATACATTATTAGTGGTGGTGGTGTAGTGCGAGTGGAGGACAGTCAGAGAGCCCTATGTATGAGGATTAGCGTCGCCTCCTCTTTCATGTCGGCGTTTTTGGGTGGTAACCTGATCCCTCTGCCCTAGCACTAGCGAGCCCAGTGGGAAAGGCTTCCTGACAGATATCCCGTCCATTCTCAGCTCAAATGTTTTTCCAAGGCTACTCCTCTGCCTTTGATCTGGCCTCCTCCTCAACCATGCAGGGTCACAAGCTACCATGTCAGGCCAGATAGGAGAAGGCCAGCACTGGAGCTGCTCAATGAAAAGGGGTAGAGAAGGAGAGAGAGGGAAGCAGAGGGGTTGCTATGGGCTGTTTTTAAAAAACTTGCCCCATAGTCTAGGTTTGTTTTGGTTTTCCCTCAAAAAGTGGACTTTAACCTCCAGATGGCGAGTTGGTCATATCCCATCATCCAGTTAAATGAAACTCTACCTTGCATACTCTGTTTCCCCATTTGTTTTGCAACACACTGTCACTGTGATGAAACTGATTTTTGTGGGAATGTTTTGTTTTTCTAGGCAAGCTAGATGTCTTCATTCTCTACTGACATTGCAATAAGTAACTGTAAAAGGTTTTTTGGCTTATTGTGTCTTGTTTTGTTTTTTTTATTTTTTAATTTTTGTGTGTCTTTCAAAATTCTGACTGCTTTTGTTAAAAGAAGATTGTAAGATGCCATTTCAGTTACAGTAAATGAGTTACTGCAATGCATTCCGTTTTGTTGCAGTGCATTAGATGCAGTGTGTTTCAGAAGAAAGCTGGGGGGCGCTCTAACTTCACTCTAGTGCCTTCTCTGTGCATGTGCGTGAGTGTGTTCCAGCTTGTCTCCTTGTCCAGACACCTTAGTGTCAGAGCAATAGTGTTCGAGCTCTGAAACGAGGGCCAGACAGACAGAAGTGGGATGAATGAATTGGATAGCGGGGGTGATAGGAGAGAGAGAGAGAGAGAGAGAGAGAGAGAAAGAGAGAGAGAGAGAGAGAGAGAGAGAGAGAGGGAGGATGTTGCTTCAGAATAAGGGGATGATGTGCCTGCAAAACAGTGACAAGCAAATCAGCTTTAAAACAGGGCCTCCCCGTACACACACATTCACACAGGCATAATAGGTTGTGGGCTGTTTTGTCGACTTAAGTAAGACACGGTCTACTTCACCAGACGTGATGTTGAGGTGGTGCAGTCAGGGTCATCTTATTGTTGCTGTATGTCTGTCATTTCAGTCCAGTAGGTCTCTGTAATATTGTTTTAATAAGATGTTGAGGACGAAAGTGGACATATTCAACATTCACTGCATGAAATACATTCCACACAACTGGAAGTGCATTGTCAAGGCATCGAATGGGAGTGACGCGTATCCTCCAAATGTTCCAGTGTACTCTTTCAGTGTATGTTTCTGTGTGTGCTTGTGTGTGTGTGACTGTGTGTAGGTGTCTGTGTTTGTACAGGGATCTATTTCTGATGCAGGGGTAATGAATGGCACCTGTTTAGTGTCCTTAGTTGGCCATCATTTTTGAAGTGCAGTAAATCTTGTATTTCATCACCCGTGACTAAAGTTGAAAGCGTGTCACAGTGCTGGCTGTCAAATCCGCATTTTGTTTGTTTTATCTCGCAATTAAGGTTTTAAGAAACCAGTCAATCATACATGTAGTGACAAGCATCGTGCCTCTGGTATCATCTTGCCTGCACCCTGAGGAAGGAAAACGAGCTGCCACAAGAGGCAAGTGGTGGCAGAGGTGGTGGTGAGATGGGTGGGGGAGTAGGTGCTATTAAAACATCAGGAGGACTTGAGCAACCAAACATCTTGGCATGAGTTATGTGTTATGATATGAAGCAGAATACAGATTGGTGGGTTGTTTGGTGATGTGTGGTGGTGACCCAGGCCAGAAGCCGTCTGTGGTTGGCGCGGCTACAACTAAGCATGAGAAGAGTCCAGTGAGCTGCTTTGTGTGTATAGCATGTCTCTCTCACCCTTTAACTAGAATGGCATGCAGTGCGCCCCACACACCCCCTTCCCTCCACTGTACTGAACCACACTGTGTCCCACCGTGCACCCCCCATCCAGCTTCAAAGCGGCAAATAACAACAACAACTGAAGGGGGGAGAAGATGAATGAGGATGAATGAATGTGCCCCTTCCATCCCCCCTTTGCCCGTACACCCCCCACACACCCACTCCACCTCCCCTGCTCCCCACTACCCTTCCTTCCATCCCTGACAGACTGCCTTCCTGTATGCCCTTCCCCGCTCCCGCCCTCCACTTACCCCTGGTTTTGCAGGCCTGTGTTATGACTGTGGCCGGTGTGTATTACACACATATCTGTTTGCGCCGCTCCTCCGTCGGGACGCCCATATAAAGGACTGTCATTTCCAAAGGTCAGAAGTGAGCCCTGCTCACAAGTGTTGTCCCGACACTTGGTCTGGAAAAATAAAAAACGCCTGCTTGCCCATCCGTGTCCTGTGTCTGTCTGTCGACTGTGGGTATGACTCCCAGAGGCAAGTGTCTCAGATGCCCTTTCCCTTTTCTCCTCCTTCTCTCTCCTTTCCTTTGCTGGCTCCAATGTTGTTGAGAAATCGAGTTACACACCTTGTGTAAATTGGCAGCCAAGGAGGAAGTCATGGTTTGCTTTTTGGTTTGCTTAGCTATTGGAAATGCCTGGAGCTAAATGTGATACTGCAGATTTCAACAGGCATTATTACACTCATTAGCACCATCGCTGGGCTGAGTGCAAATAGTTCAAGCATATCAGTTGATGTGTAACCTAACTTCCAAGGGGAAATCTGCCATGCCATTGGAGTTTTGACCAAGGACACAACCCATTGTGTTGATTTTACTATGGGTGCATGTAGTTTGCATGTCTGAGGATTATGCTAATAAAGTTCATTAAATAATGTGGGGCCAAGAATAGCCAGCACATCTATAACTACATCTTGGCAACAGATTTTATTAAGCCATTTTTTCCAAATCAACACCCCCTTTGTTTTTGTCAATGTAGGTGAGATATATGCTCAGTTCAGGTGACTCAGTCATTAGGTACTAACTCCCTGTTAACCAGAGCACTATAGTTACTGTTTTTTTCACAGTCTTTTGGGAGTTTTGCTGAACTCCAAGAATGTGTTGTTTTTCACAAGATTATAATTTGATGTTTGATTTACACCCACTGAACACCCGACTTAATGTATGTGTACACCTTTTTTGCCTGTATCACTGTTTTCCGTTGGCAGTAATGTTGCTGATAAGATAGGTCAGTGACTGATGATTGCTGATAAACTTTCAATATTTAAATTGATGTTTTCCCTTACATTTGCACATATCACACAGACACACTGTCTATGTGCTACAGCACTCAAAACCATTTTAGATTGTTTTTTGTGGCTTTATCATTATTTCAGACGGAAAATATATTTCCTGTTCTTTTTTTCTTAAATAAGTGCACTATCATTCAGCTTGATATATTTGCTATGTTTGGAAAAATTCATTTAACTCTTTTAATACTCATGAACTTGAATATTAGCATTAGTGTAACTCTGTAACATGTTATTGTTTTGTCTTAACTAATCTATCAAAGCAATTGTGTATAACAAGTGAGGATTTAGTTAAATTTGGATAATGTGAGATTATGATCCTTATGATACCAAGAGACTGATAAACTTCTCTGACCAAGATACTAAATTAGTTATATTTGTGCTCTGAATATTACTGCAGTATGTTTTACATATAATTCACTGTTTCAGAAACAGCACGTATTCTATTACTTTTAGCATCTTTTCTGTTCCCAAGCAGCTTGTTGGGGTACCTCAATTTGGAACATGCTGTCATGCCACTGCCCATTTTCCTGCCCTGTGGTGTCTCCACAGTAGCCAGAGAGTACAAGAGTGAAACTTGAACTAGTCTGCTGTGGTGGTAGTGGCTTCCTTCTAACCCACATTTATTACCTCTAAAAATACAAAGTGGTTTTCTGAAAAGAGCTTGGCTCCTGCTCTGTTCCACTATGTCAGGTGAATTTGCAACAAGATGGGTTATGACTCATTGGCAAAACTGTTTTCCTTAAAACTTTTCACCTCTAACTGAACCCCTTAGTTTGTAATGGCTAAACCCTGTGTCTTGATCTTTTTGCATGTATGTGCAGCCTGAATATCCATGCACATGTTGCTGTTAGTACTATGCAAAGAACAGACGGTAATTTGAGGTCAGCAGGTTCCATAGTGGTGATGGATCTAGGCAAGAGCATGTGGTATTGCTTGAAGTGACAGCATTGTTTAAAGGAACACATGATTTTTAGGATGCAGAAAAATACAAAACTCAAATAGAATCAGAGAATTCCGGATTCTTAATTGTGCAGAATAAACTGCACAATTAACAATTCTGAGGGGTTGCAAAAATTTTTTTTGCAAGTTGTCTAAGCATAACTTAATCTTACTTTATGTATTATCTAATGTATTATTCATTTGATAAAACATGAAGTGTTGTAGCATCAATTTAATTTATATTCATCAATCTTTTACATTTTTTTATTGAACTGTTAAAATGTATTTATCCACCACATTATTGTACACTCATTATAATTACAAAACATGCTTGAAATATAAAACGCAGAATTTGGCAAAATTACAGTGGAAAACAGGGAATTTGTTAAAAAAAAAAAAAAAGATTTCTTAGGTCCATGACCTGCAGCCATTATTTTGCTTTCTACCATCAATGTCCATTACATGAGGTCAAATGCTATTAAATTTAGTGTCTGTAGAGTTATGGAGCTGCTCTGACCTATCTGTACAGCTTCTTCAGCTTCTGTTCTTGTGTACTTAAGCTCTGGTCTGTTGCCAGGAGGCCAAGTTATGTCACCCATTAAATGTCTTGACATCTTTTTCAAATTGGAGGCTGGGGGGCTGTTTTTTCCCGTTTTTCTGTCAGGAGAGACATTAAGGAGACATTCATCCTAAAAAAATGCAGCCTGGCTATGTCCTCAGTGATATTTATGTTCAGCAGTGTTTTCTCATTTACATAAAGCCTAGCTAATCAGCTTTCACAACAACAGTGAGGTAATGTCTCGGCAGGTCTTTTAGTGAGGCACAATTAAAACATGTCCAATTCTATAAGAGGCAGTCAATCAATAAAGTCAAGGAATGGCAGACTTTGTTTTTTTGTGAAGACTGTGGTGCAAAAGAGTTGCTGAGTTCAGTTTTTTATCCTAAAGATTGCCCTTTTTTAATGCACAGGTGGCATCATAGTAGTTTAATAGTAGCCTGAATATACAAGGAAATAAAGCTGATGAGCTTTCATGGTCACTTTTTTTTTGGGACAGTACTTGGGGGATTATTTTTAGAACTCAGACGCTTCCACCTTGTGTCGGATGTACTGTAAATCACTCAAACAACATTCAGGGAACTGTTGACTGTGTATGTTGAATTCAATTTCCACTTTTAATCTCAGCTGTTCGTCTGGATGCCTCAAAGATTTATGGAGGTAGTCATCATCAGAGAGTCTCATTTGAGCTCCCAGTTTCAGTGATACAGCATACTGACTCTCAGATCATTGAGTGTGTGGATGACAGGGGAGGGGTATGTCTCTAGGTAAGCAAAGGCCTTCGGGCATATTTATTTTTCTCCTGTGAGACTTTTGAGCAAGCTCTCCTCGTCAATCTTCTGCTGTCAAAGAGGGCCAGAGGTGGGAGCTCCTATCTCACTCTCTTTTTCTCACAGAGGCCACTGTGTGTATTGGGACCCTGGGGTCAGGCCCAGGATGCTCCTTTGGTAACTGTTGTGAAATCTGCACTGTACATGGAAGGAAAGATGGTGGGAGTTGTCCTGTCTGGTGGGTCCAACTTAGCCAATAACGATGGCAACATTCCCTGTTGCCTTCTTTGTCATGTACACTTTTCTTGAAATAAATTTATAAGGGGGTAAGTAAATAGCAATGATCCAACTCATAGCAGCTTTATATCCACTCTTTCACAGTTCATCTATCTCTCTCAACATCTTGTTTCCTCTTAAAGATCAACTGTCAGTTTGGGGAACTGACAGCTAAGGGGCAGATCTACAGAAATCTTTACATGTAGCTTCAGGCAAGGAGGGTGAGGGCTTTGGGGGGGGGGGGGGGGGGGGGGGGGTAAGGAATGTGATGTCAATGTGTACCAGACTTGTCCCCTGTAACCGGTGCCC
>JAPZDY010000022.1:12578427-12597907 GCA_029783645.1 Ctenochaetus hawaiiensis
ATTAAGATTAATGTCTGCCAGACCTTACACCATACATAAATGTTAATCATTCATATAGTGTATGCAGTACATTGAATAAGTCATTACACTCATTGTTTCAGGCTGTTTTCATTTCTTACAGTGGGTTAAAAAAGTCTTACTTGGTTGAGTGAGAGACGGTGGGATGGGTGGGCCTGATGAGGTGTTTCCTCAGATCAGATTTCAATTAATTTCATCCCGGGGAGGGTTACTCTCTGACATCACAGACTGACATCACATACTTGTTTTTCACAGTTAAATATTGTCAAAAAGTGAGGCAATTTTACCATTGATGATAAAGCTGTCCCATGCAGAGGTCTTTTCCTTTTATTTTTCTGTGAGTCAAATAGGTCTGCTCATATGGATCAAGAGGTAAATGCAGAAAATATTTCTAAGAGAACCAAAGAAATACTTAATGGGACAAGCAATTACAGTCTCACACAAACACTAGTCCTTTAAAACCAAAGAGGAAATAACCCCCCCCGTTTTTGTTTTTTTTAGTGATATCAGAAAAGCAGAAAGTACACATTTCTTTTACAAAGTGAAGCCTCAGTATAAAGTTTTGTATCACAATCCCAAGATTTATTTCAGGATACATTTTTCTCGACTGGAAATAATTGCTCACTTTCCATTATTAACATGAAAACTAGCTTTGCTGCTTTCAAAAAATTTGCAGTAAACAGCATAAAGTCCATTCAAGTAAAGAGGATGGTGAAAGCTATTGTAGCAAATGTATGTCGTAACCTAAGTTTGATGTAGGCACAAGAAGTTTGCAGGACATGGATTTAATAAACATTGCAAAGCTTTGAAGTATCCAGTTGTGGATTCTTCCTTTATATGCTTAGGATGAATTAAACCAGAGGAATTGGACCATCCTGTGATATTTTAAATAAATTAGTTACAAGGAATAAATTCAATGTTCTCTGATCTTAAAATCATTTTTTTCTCCAAAGCTTACTTCTTGATATAGTTAGGCAACTGATTTTGCCAAAGCCAGTCACTTGTTCATTTGTACAGTAAAAACCCCTTCAATAAATGAATGAGACAATAAGTCTTCCAACTGATGAGTCAGTACTTGATAGGGTCAGTTAGCCTTATACTTTCTTTACTGACATGTCATTTTTCCTCTTTTGCTGCGCTGTTGACTTATGCCTCATCGTTAGGTCTCAGTAAAAAGACATGTGTTTCTTTTGAGATTTCAAGCTATACAGAGGTTTTAAACAAACATGTTGGAGAGCAGTAGAGAAGAAAGGAAGGAACAAAATTTTACAAAAGTATGGTGACATACAAATGGCACACCTTTTTGATTTATAAAATGTAGTGGGGCCGCCAGCATCCCAGAAGAGTCATGACGTCATATTTGGAAGTCCTCTAGTTAGACCAATAGGTGGCAGAAGTTGCCCAGAAGATCCAATGAGACATGATGGACATGCCACCATTTCCAGGCAAAGATGAGAGAAACTTCCTAGTCAATTTCTCAAGTGCCACTTTGTCTGATAGCTTTCCACTCCAGTGAGAGGTGTGAGTAGAAAGAGTGGGGGAGGAAGGAAGGAAAGAAGGGAGAGCATGAGGAAAGGGAGATAAATGTCACCCAGAGCACTTCGTGATGTTTAAACATTTGCCAGCCTCACAGTTCGTCACTTCTTGGCAATTACCCTACTATGAGCAACAATAACAAAACAACAGTTCACAAGATTGCAGAGGAAGTAACCTCACCAGATGGAGGAGGATAATTTTAACCAGAGAAAGTACAACCTTGTAAAAGAAATTGTGTGTACTTGTGTATACAAAGTGATGGGACCCTTTGTAGTTGTGTGTTTGTGGTGCTTATAAGTTTGGTGAGCATGTCAAGCAAACATTTAGAGAGATTTAATGAAAAGCATGTTGTGAAAAAGACAGCATTCAGTTGAGCTTTTTAAATGTAATAAAACTGTACAAGCAGAAGACAGGATAAGAATTTTCTTGTATTAGTAGATGTTACTAAGAAATTACAATAGTCAATATTGTGGTGTGATTTAATTAATTTTATCTTTAACATCACCTCCTGTTGGCTTAAAATGTGAAGTTCCCTTATTGACGGTGATTGGCAGCTTGTGAACTGCTCACAATGGATTCCAGTGGTCATAGCAAAGGAGCAAGATTTCCAAATGCTAAAGGAGCATGAGTAATATCGAGGATATGACTAGCATATCATGGTTTGTTGTGCTTAGTGAGTTTGTCAGCATTAGTAAAGAGAAGGTGACAGCAGCTCTGTCATCCGACAGTCATTCTAAACTAACCTTTTTTCACCATGGACTGAAGAGTAATATGAAGAGAATTTGCCATAAATGTTAAGCAGAAACAGCCCTTTCTCACTGCTTGGTAAAGGAACAAAGGTTCTAGATGTGCTTGTAAATGGTTGAGCTTTTCCAGATTCAGAGTACCACAGTTGTCCAGTTTGCAGATAGGACATAAGGAATATTATTTTTGAAGCCCCATTATATAACAGATTGATTATTATTTCTGAGACTTGTATTCAAAAAAGGTGTTCAGTTTGAGCAGATTGTTTTTAGACAGCGACAGTTTGAGGAGATTGTTTTTTGTGGGCAACATGATTGCTTAAAGTTGTTAAGGAACTTATTGCTTGCTAATCACATGGCAATGTTTTCCCTCAGGTGAGAAATGCGTAAGGTTATGGTCAAGGCAGGGGCTGGAGGGTAGCAGCTACCAAGTCCTGTGAAGCAGATGGGATTAGGACAGACCTTACACAAGTGACCCTGCATTGAAGACAGTCAACTGAAATTTAGATGAGAATAATGGGAAAGAGTGATAAATGTTCTTCTATAAAAATGTAAATAATAATTGGCGTCACTGTCAGGAAGTGAGAGGACAGACACAAGTGACTCATTTTGTGAGCATGTAGGTCTCTTCCTCAAATTACTTACACTAACAAATAAAGTTGCTGTCAACTAAACCATTGTGAGCGGATGTTCTTGTTCCAAATTAGCACACAAAAAAGAAACCATATGTTGTTCGCTGTGAACTCAGTGTCAGTGTGGCCTTGAAAATATGCTCAGACTCCATTAGAATCTTCAAGTGACAGAGTGTATTTAAGGACTTGGAGGTCACTAATGTGTCTTAAAAGTTGCTTGAAACCACTGAGATATTTGGCTTTAAAAGAGAGAGTTTGAAATTGATACTGCAAAGCTTTTTGATTTTGGCTTTTAGGAAAGCAAGTGTAAATTCCATGGATAAATGACTTTTTAGATCTCATATGATTATTTGTTCCTCTGAAAAAATGAACACCATTTCAGACATAACAGCAGTGATTGCTTGAAATATTTTCATCCTTTGCCTGAAAAATATATTGGTGTTACTGTAGTTACTGAAAATCCACTGACCTATTCAAGGTTCGGATTCAGTACTTGGATTTATTATACTTTTATTCTCAACTTAAATTAATTGCAAATATTAACCCTTTCATCAATAGAAATTATTTAGTCTCTTTGCAAACTGACATTGGAGATTATTAGACAGCATTGCACAAAATTCTGTTTTGTTATTTGTTGCCATTTCTGTCATTAGGAGGTTTTCATACGACGGCTGTAACATCAGATTTGACAGTGAACACTCTCAAATTCATTACATTTAATGGCATTACATCTGTCTACAGGAGCTGACAACATCAAGAAATATTGGAGTCGTTACTACCAAGGTTCACAAGGTGTAGTCTTTGTATTGGACAGCGCTTCTTCAGATGAGGACCTTGAAGCAGCACGTAACGAGCTTCACTCAGCCCTGCAGCATCCACAGCTCTGCACACTGCCCTTCCTTATTCTTGCAAACCACCAGGACAAGCCTGCTGCAAGGACGCCAAACCAGGTAATCTAGGGCGATTACAGTTCTACTCTTGAACAGTTTCATCCCATGCATGTCTAACCTCAAGCTACTTTATTTTGCCTCTTAGCACTGCAGCTTCTACAAATTCAAAAACATGTCTGTCTCAGTCATACATAGATGGATATTTTGACACTATATTTGACACTAGAATAAGTAGTTTGACACAACAAACCTGTAATGTTTGATAGTTTGACTGAGTGGTTTAGACCTTAGCTTAAGTTTTTGATTTTAATTATTTTTTTTAATTTTTCTAATTTTCACACGACAGTGGAGGGTTTCGAGATAATTTTTAAATGATCATGCCCAAGCCTCTGTTGCTGATGTCTCTTGAAGGAGTTGTGTTGAAAGGTCTTTGGTGCCTGTCATAACAGCAGCCTGATTTCCTGCTGGTTGACAAGCTTGAGGTTATCAAGCTAAAAAAAGGAGACAGGCTTTAAATGGCTTTGTTGAGGACATTAAGATGGACTTTTGGTTGGCCTCAACAGGGTACTGCCAAACCATTCAATGACTCAGGAAGCAGGAACATCTGAGCAGAGAGGACTGCTGACCAAGTATATTACCAGACAGTGTGGGAGGGATACTTTGAGATTTGTCAAAACTCAACAGATATGCCCCCTGTGGAGGAGGCAGAGATGTAGGACTTACAAGCTTTGCATATCTTTTTTGCTGAAGGTCATAGATAATCAGAAGGCTCCACTGGGGCAGGGTGCCAGGTATGGAAGAAAGTCACTATGAGATTCAAAATGCTCTTAATGATGTTGAGCTGTCTTGGTGGACACGCCTCCTCAGTGTTGTGACTTGGTGTGCTTCCATAACTGGGGAAACACA
This sequence comes from Ctenochaetus hawaiiensis, assembly GCA_029783645.1. NCBI lineage: Eukaryota > Metazoa > Chordata > Actinopteri > Acanthuriformes > Acanthuridae > Ctenochaetus > Ctenochaetus hawaiiensis. The sequence continues at coordinate 12,583,153 of JAPZDY010000022.1, forward strand.
GTTCTCATTCTCCTGAGGAAAATTAATACCAAAAACCTGGAAAGAAAGCTTTTATTGGACTGATTTCAGATGCAGAACGATAAATGCAAATGTCATCTTGATTGGGAAACAATGTACCAAACTTTTATACTTGTCAGGAAGGATACTGTGGGTAGTGACTGAAAGAATGAGATCATGGATACAGACAGCAGACTTTCAGTGACAAGACGAAAAGCTGAAACCTCTGCTTCCTCAAATAAAACAAAAACACAGTGCCAGCAGAATAAATATAATCTGAAATAACAATTGGTCACAGTCAGTGATTCATTTATTTATTTATTTGTTTATATATTTTAGCCAGAGCTTTTAGAACCTCAATTCACTTTTTGTAATACATTCATCTCCTTCACGAGGTTAGGGAACATGCAGGACATGTGCTTCCAAGATGCTTGCTTTTTATCCTTGCTGGTAAATGGTCCATGAAACAGCTTTTGGCCTCTGAAACACAGATTCCCGGAATTTTTTGCTGCTCTATGTTTTTTTCCTCGAATTGATAGATTCTATACTTGTTTGCTGTGTAGCAGGTCAATGTTTGGCATTTGATCTTTAGAACTGAAACTATGATTTATATGACTATGACTATGAGCTTAGCCCTCTTTTAAGTAAGCAGTAAGTCAGTTAGCCTGTGTGACTTGTCTTGTTTTGAGGGCTGCAGACTCCATATTAATCTGAGTAGGTTTTGCTCTCATAATCCTCTCTGTATATTGACTAAGTAGGAAACAATGTACTTTTGACTGAGCATCTTACCAGCACAGGCCAGTGCAAAGCCCCTGAGGTACAATTTTTCTTTTAGTCTTTTTTTTTTCCTCTTTTGTTTGGAATAGCAGTTTTCTACTCAACCAACAGAAAGGCTATAATAGTAAGAAGATAGTAGAAATGTCATAGAGTAGTCATAGAGTTGTAGGTCACGTCAGCACCTCCCCTCAAGACAGAATTAATCACTGCTAGTGGAGGCAGGGATAAAATACAGCACAACTAGAGTAGTCTGTTCCACCTCTTCCCACTCTCGCTCTCTCTGTCTGTCTTCTCTCTCCTTCCTGCTCTCCCTGTCTTGTCTCTTACCCTCTGTCTCCCTCCCTGTCTCAGTCTCTCCCTCTCCCTCCCTCCCTGTCTCTCCTCTCCTTCTAGCCATGCTCTTCCACTTTTCCTCCCTCACAGAAGGAGCTTCTTGGAGTAGGATGTTATGGATAGCATTCCCTGTGCAGTGCTCACTCATGTTTCAAAAACCTGGAACCTTACTTTTCTCACACTAACAAAATCAAACTTACACAAATGCATACACACACACAGAGGTACGCACACATATACATCATCTGCAGAAGTCTATCTTATGTTTCTGAAGGCTAACAAAGATGGATGCTCAGATAAAGAACCATCTGCATTTTGTAGCCTGGACCACCACTGTTGCCGCTGTTTAGTCATGTGACATCAGCAGTGGAAAAGTTTAGAGAGAAAAGTTCTGTACCAGATTTAGCTGTGACTAAAAGTGAATGTATTTGAGGAAAACCTATGACTCCACCTGATAGGTTTAAATTAGTTTAACCAATTGGTATGGACTGAATTCACTTGAGCCCAAGCCACTTTAAGTCTTGGAAACCTGCTAATCTTATTGGTATTTTGTACAGTAACTGCTTGTTTGAAGCCGAACAACACTGGTCTCTTTGTTGGACCTCATAACACAGCCAATTAATCCAGTCTCTAAGCTACATGCGGTTGCCCAACTGCCATATTTGAATAGTTATTCCATCTGTTTCTTATAGTATAATGAATTTTTTGAAACTATTTGCAAACACTGCTTGTGTTAAAGATTTTCTCATGCGGAAGGCAGGATAAAAAAAAAAAAAAACATGTGGCCTGTAGGCCTTTTTTGCATCATGTTCAGAGGCCATTTCAGTTTATAAAGAGTTACTTACATAAAGTAATTTATTTCATGGTTCATACATGTATTTCATTTATGACAAGCTAATGATATCTTGAGTCTTAACCTCAGGCTTTGAAATCCTCTGTGTGTGGTGACAGACAAAGTTAATTAACTAATTTAATATCACCACTGGTGAGATGTTCGACTGTGTCTGAAAAGTATTACACACTCACGGCACTGAGCTTATTTGTAGCTACAAAAGTATTTTCTAATTTTGCTCGTTTTTCTAATTTTGTATATATTGTTCTCTATTCTGCGTTGGTGTGTTTAAAACTACATTGTGTTACCATTCCTGTGTGTGCATATTATCAACTGACTCATGGCTGTGTCACTGTAGGAGCTAAGTGTTCAGTGACTCATGAGTAATCTTTGCTAAGACGAAACAATTTTAGACCAACCAACTATGCAAAAAATCATTGACTCCATCTCTTTTCTTACACTTTGTACCTTTGCCTGTGTACTATTTGTCATGAACAGAGTAATAACACTTACTTGTTCTCAGTAGTCACTGTCAAATTTCTGGTTAAATCCTGTGCCACACTGGTAAAGATTAAGCAGAAAAAGGGTGGACATTGAATGCCTACCCAACCAGTGAAGAGTGCGAGAGGGCAAACCATCTGTATGTTAAACAAACATTTGCTCAACATCTGCAGGGGTCTCTTCCTGGAGTTTATTTTCAGTTCTTCCCAGGTTCCCATGCCATCACTTGTAGTTCACTTTAGAACAGTTTTCACCTTTGTTGTTGAACTTTACATCTTGGAAACATTTAAACTACATGTCCAGTGAAAAGAAACATCAGTTACACAGCATACTGATACAATTGAAAAACAGGTATGATAAGACAACTTACAGGTAATTATTCATGTATAGTGATGCTTAACAGCACACAGGATACAGGATGGCTCAGTTTTTCTCAAAGTTACCTTATATGTTTCCAGCAGCTACTGTGATGATAATATATAAGAGTTCCCATGCAAGTGGAATAGCAAATGGGTAGCACCCAGTGGGTTTTTCAGAGAGTCCAGTTTCTATAAATTTTATTATCTTTGTGTTACTTGAATACTCTCCGACACAATCCCCAAAATGGCAATATTGTCTTTATCTTATAAATTTGTTTTTTGTGTGCATGTTTTTTAAACATATGCTTCTATTGCAACACAAACAGGCTCTATATATTCTATCTGTCAGCAACCTTCACACATCATCCCATACCTCATTACTGAAATACTTGCTTTGTTGTTCTAAATTCAGATTTGCTTGAGACTGTAATTATTAACAGAACTGAAAGGGTCTTGCTAGTTGTGCTAACTAGTAAAGTACAGTGTTCGTTACTTGTGTATGGTTGGTCCTCAGGAAGTTTGGGAATATTTATGTGTTCATATTACTTATTGATAAAGGTTCAGCCGAAGTGCTTAATATTAAATGAAAGTTACGCTAAAAGTACCAAGGTACATATCAGAAACAGGTGGCAAACCACTCTTAGAACTGGCCTTGTTTGTTTAGTTTAAGTGCAGTGTGTGTCCTCAGCTGAGGATAAAAGCACAATTGAAGATGTGCCACTTCCTGTTTCCAAGATTTTTTATGTTGTTGAGTTCTCTGTGTTGGCATGTATTCAGTATACAGCACAGTTAATACTGTACCAAAGTTTAAAATGTACAGTGGAGCATAAAAGAGAGAAAAACATCTCATCAGAAACCTATTTGAAAGTCCAATGAAAGTAGGTTAACATAGTGCATGTCAACCATCAGTCATTTTTAGCTTGTTGTAGCTCCTGCATCAATACCATGGGAAGTGTCTACATCAGTCGCACAGCCTTGTCTGTGACCGCAGGACCCAAATAATCTCATATGCACATCCTTTAAAGGTCTTGCATAACACACCATATATACCCAGTATGTTATGTATCTTTTCATTATTTATAAGAATTTTCAATAGCTTTTTCTTAAGTACACAAGTCCTACAAGGGTCAGTGCACATTGTTTTGAGATGTTTTGGGCCAGAGGAGCTACTTCACTCAAGTCTTTGCCTCACTGCAGCTTTACACTGTTTATTAGGTCATTGCCAGGTTAGTAGAGTAAAAGTATACAAATACTGAACATTTTAGAGAAGCTGAATATTTTTTAAACCTCTATGAGTCTGACGTGTTGTGGTACTTTGAAATGGTATATACAAATTCTCTCAATATTACATTGCAAAGAAAAACAATCCTGTCTTTTTATTCTTGCTCTTCATATATATATTCATATTCTGCGCATGTTAAGGCTGGGCCAGCTAAAAGTAAATTGTTTAAATAAGTAACCACATTAGAAAAAACTGTATGTAATGAAAATTATTTCAGTTTTTTGTTTTTTGTTTTTTTTCTAAGGCTGTAAGGTTGTAATAATGTTTTCGATTACGGTCATTCATAACACTTTAAAAATAACCCTTTCAACAAGAGTCACAACCTTTGATCCACCATAACAATTTGCTCCGGAAAACTCAGTCTGATTACATCCCTAGTAATCCCTTTGAAATGTGTAAACGATTTAAGCACGTCTAAATGTTTATCGGGCAAGTCACTCTAAATTAAAACAAGAAGTCACGCGTAAGATTTTGTATATACCATATGTGATGCATGGATGTAATGATGCAGGTCCTGCCACAGTGTTCCTCTTTAATCCTTCTGACTAAAGTACTTCACACGGGGACATGGACTTTGGAGACCATATGACATCTATAACTGCTGTTAATGACTTCATTTTCTTAAGGCATATGTGGACAAAAAAGATTTATTTATGTAAGAATGGGACAATTTTAAGTTAAAATATTCTGAACACTGTTAGGGGGTTATTATTGTATCTATTTGTCAGCAACAAAGAGAAATTGAATTCAAATTGCTTGAAACAAAAATAAAATGTCAAAAAAAAAGTTATTCAGTGCAGTATACAGCATGGTCATCTGCAGTGGAATTTATACCACAGCCTAAAATAGCATTTCGTGTGAAAATTACTGTTATAAATAGCTATAAAAATAGATAATTACCATTTGCCAAATTGTAGTTAAAAATGTTCACCAGTGAATAAAATAAAAGAGGTCAGCAGTCTTTGGAAAGTTAATGAAATATGCCTGCTTCAGCACAAACTCTCATCACAACAGCAGACATAGAAGTTGATTGCCCATGTTTATTTTGAATAAACTGTGCACGCTGGTGGCTTAAAAGAATTAAAAGCACCAGAGGAGAGATTGGCTTTTTAATGACAGCAGACATACAATGAGCAGCAACATTGGATGATTGGAGTCCATAGTAAGAATGGTTAGTTCTGAATCACATTATATTTATTTCAGTTCATAATTTGTTTTGATATTTTAGTCATCTAAGAAACCTCAGGCCTCAATTGTCAGAGACATGCTTTGAAGTTTTGTTCTGTAAATTATGTTAAACATGCCATGTGAAATTTAGAATCAAGCTGTCACTAAATTTGAAAGTACACAATTCTTTTGGCCAGTCATTATACGGTATGTAAAGTTACAACAATGGATGGAAGTTCGTAGAAAGAACCTTGTAGTGTGTCTGTCATGAACGTCTGTACACTCTAGATTGCAAAATTACATTAGGCCCACAGATGAATGAAATTATGTATTGTTGTGTAGTTTTATTGGAACCTGTATTAAATTCTGTAAACGTTCCGTTGAAGACCCCTGACTCTTGCAACGGCTCTCCATCTGAACTCAGCAAATCCCCAAAGACAGCAGCTGCATTGCAGGTTCTTGTGGATAATTGACAGGCTCCACCCATGAAACATGCTCAGATTTAGTTGGTCTGAAATCTATTGGCAGCTCCTCTGGCGATGACACTATACACAAATGACGTCTCCATGTTGGCCCTCTTCTCACAGCAACCACTCTGTTGACAGAACAAGGTGGCTCATTTCCTCAACACACACACACACATACATACATTTGCCAAAGCTGTTTTCTGGGGCAGTCCTTGTTTACGGTGTCACGTTAGTGACTTTGGGTGTTTCTGGCACTGCTTGAGCGAGGGGTGAGAGAAGGTGGTGGAGGGGTAATGCAGCTCTGTGGGCCTGTTAAGGCCTCACTGGGGCCCTCTGTGCTAGTACAAGTTTTTTTCAAAAGCAGGGTGGGTCTGAAGAAAGGTTGAAGGAAATGTAGGACAAAATTCCTTGTTGACATCAATCTCCTGCCGTTGGGGGGCCCAAGGAAGCTTGGGAGGAGTGGAGGGGAGGTCACCCTGTTGATATAACACCTCAACAAAGCAGGTCTGTTTGGATGGATGGGCCTAATGGACTGCGTCCACGAGGGGCTCTTGTTTTAGAAAATGTTGTCAGTGTTAGTGGGCAGAGGTAAAGGTTTTCCTGGTTCTACTTGTGCATTCTGTCTTATCTGAGGAGGAGATAGAACATAGAAAGAAACTGATGCTACACTTCATGAAAAGTACACAAAACAATGGAGCCCAGGAGTTGAGTCACAGGAGAGGGGGAACTAACAGGGTAAAACTTTCTTATGTGGAAATATGAGATAATACTGGAAAGACAGAGATCAATAAAAAATACTGTAAACAGAGGGAAAAAGGGGGAGAGGCTGCAAAAGCTGATGTTGAGAATCATTTCAATGGCTCCCCTACAAAATTGAAGGCAGAAGCATTGAAACATTGTGGTGAAAGTCCCCAAGTGACTGAACAGGAAAAGAACCCCCTCTCTTTCTCTAGTCTCTCTTTCTCACTCTCAGTCCCTTGTTCAGTCACACACACACACACTCACACACTCACGGAAACTCAAGTCAATCCAGTCCGGAACAGTCCCTTTATCCCTCATCCATTGTAAGGAAAACAGTGCCTGGTATGAATTGGAGCACATCTGTTTTCAGTGTACCAAAGCTAAATGTAATGTTGCTGATGCATTGTGACAAAGTTACATTGCACAGACAAGCAGCCACTCACATGCATTATACATTGGTGGACCTTTTAATGTCAATCGGTAAAAACAGGTGAATTACAAGAAGGTTGGTGTCAATAGTTAGACTGCGTTTTTCAATCACTTCTCCAGCTCTTGTCAATAATTTTTTTGCAAAAAAATCCAAATAACTGTACCAAGAAGCATAATGGTGAAAGTGACAGAGTTTAATGTCCTTACCAACCACGATGCAAACAATCATTAATCATCAATTTACTGTGTTTTGACAGAAAAAGACTGGCAGACATGCACTTTTTCAGACACAGTGCATGTTTGACTCAGACATTGTTTCATACATTCCATATGTGCCATGTTTTCTTCCTTCAGTCAATCCCATAAAGATCACAAGTCAAAGCCGCAACATCTCCAAATTTGTTGTCAAGACCTGCATAAACATGCCTGTCTTCTACAGTCAATCGAGGGAAAAGCCTCTCACAGTTGGACTTCTACTGTAAACCACTGTGCAAACTTTTCTAGCCAGATGTTTTCAGAGACAAGTGTTAAACTGTAATTGTCATCATGCATTCTGAGATCAATATGCATTCATTATTTTAGTACCTGCACTTGGTGTCTGGATGACTATGTACAGTTGGTGAATGATTACATGAGTTTTGGATTAGTGTAATGGAACACAGAGTTGAAATCCCTGCTGTCATCAGCTATTGTGGCCTTTAACATTCACTTTAGTGTGTCCACATTGATATTCTACAGTGTAACACTTACATACTGTGTATGTGTGACAGTGACAGAGACACACTTACAAACATTAAGAGGGAGTGATAGACAGTGAAAGAAGGCATTACACATATCCTGAAATGCCATCTGATGATTGTTGAAGTGAGACTTTGCATCTACACTGCATTGATGAAGTCACTCTTGGCTAGTGGCCTTGAATTTAACCCTTCATTTGCCAGTTCACATTGATTTTTTTATTGGATGGTGTTTTCTAATACCTACTCGTTCTGCATAGTGTTACATACATCCTTCATTACTTTGCAAGCACGTTCTTTGAATGGCAAGAATGGATTTGAAAACCAGTACCACCTCAGAACTGGATTTTTGCAGAAAAATTTGGACTGATTCCACCTGATAACCTGTTCAAAATCAGAGCTTAAAAATATAGTTGTGTAGTGACTTAATTGCTTTTTAAGCTCCTAAATATCAGAGCTGTAGAAAAGAGGGCTCACCAAATTTCTTTATAAATGTTAACTTTCCCTCCTCTTGGCCCAAACCACGGTGTCAGAATACTATTAGTTCCATTGATAAACAATAAAGACAAAAGTTTCAAATCCCCCTCTCACTTAATGCCTACTCCCTTTTCTTGCCCTTTCAGCATTTATTCATGCACCAAGCTCTGCTTTTCCTTGAACTAAAATTGCAGCTCCTTTTATAACATTGTAGTGAAATACTGGCTAGAAACTTAGAACTTTGTGTCAGCAATGCATAAGCCCTTAGTGAAAAATTGTTCAACCCTGTACCTTGTGTTCTTAGAGTGTACATAGCTGTTTATTATAGATATACCTACAAGATAACACCTTTACGATCTTTCCTACCTTGTGTCTTTTATCCTTTAATCTCTTTCATGTGCACCTTTCTCTTTTTTCACTTTTAATATCCGAATACAAGTTGCTAGCTTTCACTCTAAAATTGTTGAATTTACTCTGGTATGTAAAAACATATAAGTCATTGGAACAGGTGTTTTCTGAAGGGAGCAACCTTCACAACCCCGTAGCTGAGTATGTTTTTCTGCAGCCTGTGCTTTTCTCCTGTGGTCCACAGGAATGTGGCTCACACAATGATGGAAAACCCACAACCAACAAATTGTTTTTCCCATGTAAGAGGTCTCATTTGACCAATGCCTGTGTGCCCCTATCATGATACACACTATTCAAATCAGAGAGCACAGCAGGGGAGATAATATAGATTACTGTACTGGTGTGATGCGTGTTCTTGCCAAGTCGTATAACTGATGGACACATAGTGTGAAAAACCAAGCATTTTAACGTATCATTTGTCTTCCTTAGCATCTAAACTTGTTTAACAATGTTACATCCTCAGTAACTCAAAATATAGCAATTTGCAGCGTTAACATAGTTTTAAAATATTAGAATTTTGACGGTATTAAATTGCTGACCCTATCTTTTCGCCAGGGTGTAACTTTTGCCTCTACCTTTTGGCAGTGATAGTAATTACACAAACACTGTAAACATGCCTTTGGCACCATACGCTCTGTCATACTCATAGTTGCAGTTTTAACTTCTATTTATTTTCACATTACTAAGATTCACACCCAATTAATGGAGATATTCTGATCAATGCCCAGTGGAACTGTCAGTGACAGGTATAGGTTTGGCCACCGCCAGAGATTAAGGGGTTGGTTGGGTCATGGTGTGGGGAAGTAGTTAGCCAACCTTTTTGTCTCTATTATCAGGCTTCCTGAAATAAAGTGGGTGGTGTGGGGGCATGGGGGCTGGGCCGGGCTCTCTGTTTGATCATTGATCTCCATGACCCCATTTGAAGGGTCTTAATCTCTCAGTTGACCTCCTCAAGGATTTTTTTGAGAAAGGCTGACAGCAGTGAATGTTGACTGGGAGCTAGCAAAGAGAGTGAGGATGCTGTGGGGACAGTGATGGGGGTGTTTTTCCACTTGAGTGGAGAAACAGGGATGTAATGAGCCTGGAAGGTGTGTGGACACACACGTGTGCACATTCACAAGAGAATGCAAATATGAGATATGGAACTTAATACAAGTTGCTTTTGTATTTCTGAACCACAGATACTTACAACTCAGTAAATTTCGCCATCAAAGTTTGCATAGGCCTAGCTCACCCACGCTCAAAGGGTTGCAGACCAGGTTTTGTTGTCTAGCACAAACATGCCTTTTCTTTACAGAGTTTTTGTTGTGCAATTTCTGGTAAAGATGAAACTGCATTACATTATTTACTTAGAGCGCTTTAAGCTATGAAATTATCATAAATGTTGTTATTATTAACATTTTTAATTATTAATTTATTATTGTTGTTAGTAGTAGTAGTAGTGATAGTAGTACATATGATTAAAACATAAAGACACAAATTTTATATCACTGAGGTCAGCAACATAAAGGTGATTGTCAATCCTAGTCCCATTGACTGAACATGAAGGTTTCCTCTCAGGATGTTCTTCCATCATGCAAATGTCCAACTCTATCCCCAAAGAAGATTTAAGGCTAACTTTCCTTCAGCCTTTGTGCCTCAAGTCTCCAAGGCACTACTCTCCATGACAATAAGAGGATAACACTGTCTCTGTCTTCAGGGCTCAAAGAGAATGTTGTGACAAGACACCCAGACTGCACCCTTTCACATACATCTGCACCACAATTGAGCAGCTTCATACACTTCACCATTGGCATTGTCCATGTCCTGATAATGGTGCTCATTGACAGTGGTATGTGTGTAATATTGCCGTAATGACTTTTTTATCCAAAAATTTATGCTTTGCTTGTCTTCTTATCTCCACAAACAGATGTCTGCTTATGAACACAGCAAAGGACAAAATTTAATTCAGACTCGTCAGGGTTTAAGTTTCTGGTTCCTGGGGATTTTTGTCAGCGAGTGGTCACAATGCATTGACTTTTGGCAAAACAGTTCAGTGACCCTCTTCTAGTTTAGACGAAGGTGTAAATGCACCTAAAGCTTTTTGGTTAGCGCCAAAAATTTACAAAGAACACAAATAGTTTTTTGGCTTCGAACAGCTATCCAGTCTGCCCTGGATGCATTGAGGGACTAAAACTCAATTTCAACCATGCATACTATTGACAGGTCTATTGATCACGATGCAGTATTTAAATCAAAGTTATTTTTTCAAGAAACAAGAATAACAGGGGAAGGGCATGTGGCACAGCCTTAATTTTGTTTAAACTTGTTAGTTATGTAAGTGCATGTCATGGACCTGACGTTATTTGGCCAAGATTTTTTTTACTATGTTGGAATGTTATTGGATAGATAGTTGGATTGGATACAAAACTGGCTGTAAATGAAAAAAGTACTACTTGGTATAGCTGAGTAAAGGACACCCGGGACTGTGGATCAAGAGCAATTAGTACAGTGCATTTTCAATACACTCTTTCCTCTACCTGACATTGGATGAGGTCACTGTGACTTCTTTCTCAAGCAGTCTCCTTAGTTTAAAATCACTTGGGCAGATTAACATCCAAAACACCCAAGGGTTGGAGCACTGACTGATTCAGGTGGTTCCTTTGATTTGATTACAGGGAGGGAATCATAAAGTTGTTTTTAGACAAGTTTTGCGCAAAATGACTTCTGAGAAAAGATGAAACTTTCAGCCTCCTGTGTATAATGTTTGTTTTTGCTGACATAAATCATGGTTTTGCAGTGCAGTTTATTGAGGTCAGCATGTTCTCCTTTGTAACTGCTCCCTCCCAGTGCAATTAACAACTGATGATAAGGTGTTTTGGTGCACTCTTAATTTTGATGCTTTCATGTCACTCGCAAACGTGGTCTGTTTTGTGAAGAGACGAAACGTTTTGACAGGAACAGCGAAATAATAAAGAGATGGGAATGTTTTCATTTGAGTGTCTTTGGTATTCAGGCCAGATAATTAAGTTGCTCTTTAAACTCGTCTCTTCCTCAAGACCTCCAGATGCGCCCGAGTGTTGTCAGACAAGGTGTGTCGCTCGAACACGTCCGTCCACGAGCAGCTGTGCGGATGTGCTCATTTATGCGCGCACCCCGTCCAAATCAAACTGTTGTGTTTTACATCAACAAACCTTTCCACCACAATTTCCCCTCCTCAGTGTGTCACACTCCCACACACACACCATGGTGTTATGTGGTCAATTCACTGCTCACCCTCAGGAATGCAGCTACACTCTGACTACACCACACGTGGATACACACATACACTGACACTGTGGTCTCCCTCTCCTTTACTGTCCTCAGCTGGAAAGGTTTAAAAAACTAAGTTACACAAGATCCCTGGAAAGGAAACCATAAAGAATGGATTTGATGTGAAGAGGAAAACCACAGCGCTGGGTGAATTGTGATAATGACAGACGGGACACTTCCTGGCTTCTTGTTTTGAGGGGAGATACAGATCTCAAGTGTTACCTAAGATACTCGGTGTAGCCAGGTACAGAGATTACATTGACTAGGCTGAGGAAAAGCAAGAGGGCCCAGGAAACACAAAGCTGCAAATGAGAACGTCAGTGCCGCAGACCTTCCCTTCGGCTTATCTCTCTGCCCATCGTCTGGGGCTCTCTTATCAGCATACCAGTTGTATCCAGGCCACAGGTTTTGCCTGTGTCTTTATATAGAGCTCTTCTTGATAGCTGTACTACAACACAGTTTTATCAAGCTGTCGCTGCAGGGATAAGGAGTTGACAGACAGCTCCAGCCGTTTTTTAACCAAATATTGTAGTTCATCTTAAGAGAAACAGTGAGGCACCATTTTTGCTGTTAAACTGAGGGCCAGTGTTTGGTTTTGGCCAGATTATCTTGAAGTTAGCCCTCCTCTATCTCCTCTTCTGTCTCCTGTACCTAATTATCATCAGCCTTTATGTTGGTCACAGAGATTTAGAACTTTTTGTGTGGATGTTGTATGGACACTGTTTTGTTTATGTTTCCAGGGTTGTGTTCAGCTGCTACAAAATCTGATCATGAGTCAAAATTTAAATAACAGTAGGTGTTCACCCAAAGTTGTCGCTGAATTATGCCTATGGTAAGTTACACTGTTATACAGTTGTTGATGTTCTGCTTTCCAATCTGATTTTCCATGCATGCTATACACACATGCATTACATACACTCACATTAATATAATGATGCTCTGCACTCTGTCCAAAGCCTCTGCGTTTTAGCGTCTGCATTACTTCATGGCACAACCGCCTCCAGATGTTCTTCTGTACTGTACCCTTGTGCAATTTTTTTTTTCCTGAAAAGGCAAAGAACCCTCTCTTGGGTTGGATTTCCCCCCATAATGCCACTTTATTCGCCAATGTTTTACATCTCTTCAAAAGACTTTGACATTGGAGACCCTCAACAATGCATTCTGGATAAAACATTAAGGGGACCAGGCTTCACCAGCAAACTCTCTCCATGTTCTTAAAAAAAAAAAAAAAGACAGATTGAGATAAAGACTGTGTAGGTTTATAAAAAGCATGAGAAAAACTTATCGGCACAAAGCCAACATGTCTGAGAGGTTTTTATTGTTGACATACTTTGCAGAAAGATTACACTCTGATATACATTAGTTTGCATATCATGACTCTGATGACTGCATTGTTTTCATATGTCGTATGAGACCATCTGCTTGTGCCTCAGTTCACACTTTGTCTCTTTAGAATCGTATTTGTGAATAACTAAGAGTAATATTAAGAACAGCACACTTATTCTACTGTTGCATGGAAATGAACCTTTATTGAGGATTGTACAGGAATTATTGTTGGGTCTGCTCTTTCTCCGAGTCAGCAGCCAATGTCCCTGCCCATGTATGTATGTGTGTTTTTATGCAAGAGTTCTGTCTTTGTTTTCCCGTCCATCCTGCAACCAACTTACCCCCTGTGATGGCAGACATGACTGATCTGCGGGCTTGTCAGGTACCATCAGTACAAAGCTGGTCCCATGTGACACCCCCAGCGGCTTGCCAAAAGCTAATTGTGCTAATTGGCGAGCGCCAATCCTGTAACAAGGCTTTGAGGGGTGACCCACCGACACAGATGAAAGGGCTCAGATTTGACTTGTGTCAAGGACTTGTGGGTAATCGGTGCGTCTGCTGACCTGCAGGCCAGAAGGGCAGGACCACAGTACTGTGGCCAGTCTGTGTGTGTGAAGACAGACAAAGGTGGGGAATGGGGAACATGAACTGGATAATCCATCACCTGGATCCTACTAGACATAAGGATCCGGAGATTATAGAGCTTGTGTTCAACTTGTGTCCAATGCTGATAAGTTCTTCTGAAATCCCTCTATATGACTCTTGGACATTATTTCTCCAATTGCTTGTGAGCATATATTTCAAAATAAATGTACCAAAAATAACAACAAACATCTTTAAAACCTGGCCTTAGACTTCGTTCCTAGAATCAAAACATGCTTTGTTCTCTGGAAATCAGTGGAGTATATTCTATAATCCAGTCTCAAGGATTGATGGATGAGCCCAGAAACCAGACAGAAACTCTCACAAGAGCTTTAACAGTGACCAGGTCATTTTACTTTTGCAGCTTTAGTTGTCTGATAGCCTTAGCTTGGGTTGGAGGGTGGGGTTGGGGGAGGGAGGGTAAGGGGGGGTGTTTGGCATTGGCTGCCTGTGATGGAGAAGCGGTTTAAAAACCTGATGAACATATGCCTCTGTTTGTTCCTTCAGCTGTTTGTCAGTTGTCTCAACCTCATTCTAGTGGATGTAACATCCTATTTGCATTAAACCCCTGTCATCAATGCTCATACTGTCTGGGAACCTGTTAAGGGTTTTATCAAAACACTCAGAGAGTCTTGTGCCGGATTGTCTTTCCTCGTGCATGAGACAAGCCCAACCAGAGACATTTAGTTGGCTGTGAATGTGCAGAGAAAAACAAATGTAAACACGATAGGGAAATGCTGTCTGACAAACTGACAGACACTCGGGGAGAGAGGCAGGCAGCCTTGTAGATGTTTTTGAAGATAAGAAGAATAAATTGTCTGTCAAATACATGAAACTGTGGACTGTGAGAAGTATAATTTGTCAACTTGACACATTTTTGGTCATTTACAATTATTGATGATTGATACTGCAAACAAATAGACTCAAAACCTTTTTATGACAAACATTTTAACACAAGTATTCTGTCCAACAAATATAACTGATCTGTG
>JAPZDY010000022.1:12597917-12608801 GCA_029783645.1 Ctenochaetus hawaiiensis
TTCATGGAAAAAAACAGAAAAGACAAACTGAAAACTGTGAAATAGTACATTTACAAAACAAATGAAAGTCAAACCACATTCTCTGATCACTGTGAAACAAGCATACAGTATATTGCATGCCTGGAATTTAAGAGTCTGTGGTTTCATGACTCATTCTGCAGCACGGACACAGAAAAGCTTGGAGGTCTCTGACCCTCATTAGGCAACCTGATTGGCATTTTCTTTATCAAAGCCAGCATGCAAACACACTAAACCCTCTGTCTGTCATCAGTTCTCCCCAGCCCCACGGATATTTGGGGACAGATCAATCTTGATTTTTCCGATAGGGGGCAGCCCAGAACCCAAATAACAGGTTACTCCACTGAATTGGAATGACTCACATGGAAATCATAAAATCTAAGTGTTGCTTGTGTTGTAGGGGTTGTAAAAGAACTCTTCCCAGTCAATGAACAATTTGGCATTCTGTTCTTGAGGATGTACTTAGTTTATCTTGTCTGTTCATTCAACAAAGTCTGCTATGTAGGTGGGTGGTATTATATTTACTGTAATACACAGGCACCTAGCCAGAGGGTTTTAAAGTCTTAAATGATAATGGTGTGGCTTGATGTACTTACTGTATTTGATTGAAAACATGTCACATTTCATCACAGATTAAAGAAACTTTGACTGTCAGTGATCTGGAGTTTAAGTAGATTTAGTTAAATGTTGAATCTAAATGATTGAAATGTACTTTACTGCTCCCCTTTGTACTGTAATCAAGCATGAAATGCAATATTACCTAATTACAGCAGATTTTTTTCTGCATACCTGAATGTAATAATGTCTGGAACTTGATACATCCTCGTCCCCCGTATCCATCCAGCCACATAATGCGGTCATTACTGTGCTGCTCGGCAGTAAGATGAAGCATTGTCACTCTACTCCAATGGCAGTGATTATATATTAAGATGTAACAAAGCACAAGATTCAACAATCAGTCAAGAGCGTTAAATTTTAGTTGTCACACACTGAATTGAAAGAAAGATCAAACACAACTTCCACCTTTGGCTTTGTTACACCAGTGGCAGAACATGTTGGAGGGGTTAAACTGTGTGTGCCAGAAATCAAATGAATGCACAGAATACTTGGCAGATCACTCTTCCCCAGTGCAATGTAGCTACATGAACATGTAAACTGTCTGAGTTTTGCAGACATTGCTGCAGGGCAGAGGGAATTACACTGTCACACAGAGGATATGGAGCTGCCGTGATATCCTGTTGGCACATAGTTGAGGACCATCCAGGTGGAAATTGGTATGCTCTGCCAAGAGGGAGGTTAGGAGTGAGGTAGTTGCATGGGAGGTGCTCATCTGCATCAGCAGGCATTGTCTTCCATGTAAACAGTATTTGGCTTAACTTGTTGTATCCGTCAAAAGAAGGAGAGGTAGTTTGTGATTTTGGGTGTGGAAGCAAGCAGATGTTAAGGCTTGTTTGCATGTGTGTCAGGTTCTGCACACCTGTACATTTTTGGGATTCATAAAGCTGTGTGCACATCTGTCAGCGCTGAAATTGTGCCATACAGCAGGGTGTCAGAGAGATTTAGTTTGTATCTGTGTGCTTGTCAGTGAAAATAGGAGCTGTTTGCCAAAGAACATTTACTGAGATCATAAAAATGAATATAAGAAGCCCGTAGACTCACTGAAGGTGGGGCTTCATATTTTTGCATTAAGACTACACAAACTCTTGCGTATCTAGTCACTCACCTATTCAGCAATTATGCTGTTATGTTTTAATGTCTAACTTCTGAGCTAGTTGCTAAAATATTTCATATTCATATGTACCATCTATATTTTGAATCAGTTTCTCCTTAAGCTCAAAATAATCCCAATACTTTTTCCATACTACCAATATGCTGTGCATGTTATTAGAGACATACTAAAGTAAAGATAAAAACAGCTCTTTGTCTACATTGAGTATGCACATGAGCTTTAGAACACTGTTATTGTGAACAATGAGTGACAGAAGAACTATCTGAAATGAGAGGCATTACCTTTTACACTGCAAGTGTCTCAGACTTCGGAGTTTGAGGCCCCTCGGCAGCTAAGGCAAGCTCTGCAGTTACATGATGTAACCTAAAGTTGAAGGACTGCATTTTTAAAAAATTTCCAAATTATTATAATTACAGTATGGCTGGAGAATTTCCAATAATGGAAAGACAATCTCTTCCTTATATGTGATAGGTTTAAAAGATATTTTGGTAGTGTCTGCTAACTCTGTCAGACCATCCTTGTTCAGACCGAGTGGCTGTGGAAGATTATATGTTTTCCTTTCTTGAAGATTTTCAGCTTTTCAATCCTGTCAACAAAACAGCCTTTTCAAGTAGCTGTAAATAATTTTGAGCGCAGTGTCTAAAGAATCCACAAGATGATAGAAATACTGACATTAAAAGCACTAGTAAAAGACTAATTCTACAGTAGCAAAAAAATTGACTTTGTGTTCATTTGATATCTTTGCAGAAGCTAATGTTTGTCTCTCCTCACCAAACTCTCACTGTGAGTTCTTTATCAATCTTTCGTCAGAAGCTGCATTCTTTCAGTCTCATACCGAAGCTGTTAAACAGCCATGGGCACTACATCTGCAGACACACAGTAAGGCACATTAACATGTAATGGCTCTGAAAAATGTCTACCAAAAATGGAGATGTGACCGACAGGATTTGGAGGCCAGGTGTCTTGAGCAGCACAAGCCAGCCTGGGTATGATTAAAGCCACAGCATTCTCGCAAACATTCTTCAAGCGAGATAACATATCATGCTAGAAGGGTTGCTGAGCCGTACTCACTACTGCTTTCCACTTAACTGAGTGTGGATGCCATTAACCAGTTCTCACATCATTTCCAGTTAGTAAATAAGTTGATTATGGTTGCGTCATGTAGATTGTGATTGCAAATAATTACAAATGTTTCTATCCTTAGAAATACTTTTGGTGTGGTCTAGTTGTACTCCATTGCTTTCATCTGGCCAGTACACATGGACCACACACACCCTTGGAACTAAAATGTTATTTGCATCTGGATATGCTATTAGTATGATCATAAATCCTACCATGCCATGCGTATTTGCATATGTTATTTAAGTGATGTCTGCATGCTGTCCGCGTTGTGATCATGTCTCAGTTTTCATGTAGGTCCTAGAACAAAGGTGAGCAGAGAGGTGGTGTTTTGAACATGATAGACAGGGCAGATGTGGGACATTAGGCATGATACAGATCTGTCAGTTCTGAGTTATTTTACTCTCACAGTAGGAAACAGGACAGATTATTTTTTTTCAACCCTTTCTAGGAAAAGTAGTGATGACTTGTAGCAGACAGGGTATGTGAGCAATGCTTTGTGGAGTTGGAGCTGAAAGGAAAGTTGCACAGTGTTGGATACAGTGCCAACCATAAAAATGAAAACAATGGACATGATTTGACACAATAATTATCGTTACAGCAGAAAATTATCCAGCTAAAAAAAAAAGAAAAAACTCAGGAAACCAGTGTTACTTTTGATACTTCACCCTCTGTAGCACCCCACACAGTCATCTAACATTAAAGTGCAAGGAATATTAACAACTGTGTTGTTTAAGTGCAGAATTTTCTTCTCAAACAAAACTGGTGAAGTTTAATCATTTTTTTGTCTACCTTCTCTAATTTTTTTCTCTAATTAACATATCTCAAGTTTTGAATGCCAAAGAAACTTGTGAAACCTTAATTACCAGGTATAACTCTTTGAAATATTTGTATCAAAAGATGAATAAAAACAAGATTTGTTTTTTGATGACAATTCATAGTTGTCATGCATAATTTTTTCTAAAAATGTGCAATATGGGAGGCAAAAGTCGCAGTCATGCAGCAAGAGGTAGAGGGAAGCACGCAAGCAAAACTGCAATAAAGAATTTTGAAATACTCTACCAGAGAAGAACAGTCATTTTCTACATTATGCCATGATAATTACCCAGAACTTAAGGAATTTAGAGAAGCAAAGACCAAGCAGGCAGATTGATACTGCAGTCAAACATTATCTCACGCTCAGACAAGCTTGATCCTTTGGACAAGGATTTAAAAGGTTTAGTCCAATCAGTTTATAGTTCTTTTGTAAACAGACACTGCGAGCCAATCAAGGGCTGTGCTATTTCACCTACCTCTGAGTTGGTCGGGCCTACATTTATGGCCCACATCAGCAAGTGCTGATCATAGTTATTGGGTGAAGAAAAAAATCATGCATCTCAATTGTAATAAACAGATTAGTCCACATGTTTTTAGGAGTAGTCGATGACTACAAATTTTGTTGTGAAAGCTGTAGCCACCATTATTCCTTTCTCCAAAATCCCTCCCACACGCATCTTAATGCCTAATTGTCACTATTTTTTATAAGATGCTGCAGATGGGCGGCTTCCCTTTTCCAGCTCAATTGTTATTTTTTAATTGTGCCAAATGGCAGACGAGTTCCCTGGCCTGTCAGAGCCACATGAAACTTTTTCATCAGCTTCTTGCAATCAGGGTTGCTCTCCAAAGTGCATGAAACCAGAGTTTAAAGAAGACAGAAAAATGTTATGGCATTGTAACCTTAATAGATATTTTGAAAGTTTTTATTGTGTCTTCACCACATTTTGTTTTAACTGTTTCACTAAACAGATCTTCAGTCACTCTCATTCAGAAAATATCTCCAAAACTCTTAAAATTGCAGTTTTGCCATTTTAAAACACTGAGATAAACCAAATCAGTTGACTCAAATATATGTCAACATGTGCTGTACTTGTAAAATGTGCTGTACTTGTAAAAAACTTGTGACTTCCGCTGAGTTTGAACATTTTTTTCCCGCAAACTTTCCCCTCTGGGAACAGTTCAGTGCTGTTCGTTGGAGCTGATGCGGGTGGTGTGAGCCATGCAACTCTGCCACCCTGCTCCAGTGTCCTCGTCTGTCCCTGTCTGACCTGCCCACCCCTCCACCTCCCTCCCACGGTGTCCTTTCTGAGGGCCAGCTCCTCTGAACCCAAACAACAGTTCCATTTGTTTTGCCAGGGCTGGGAATGCACTCAGCCATCTTTAGCTGTGTTTCTGCCAGCCCCACTGGATGCCAAACCTGTGGACCTTACTCATATGCCAGCTCTTCCCTTTCTTGTGCTTCCTTTCACTCTGTCTGCTGGAGTTGGTGGCAGTGCCAGTGTCTAAGTCAGTGGTAAAGGGTCCTGAGAAGAGATCATTTGTGTGTTTTTTGATAGTAAACTGTGTTTCGTTTGACCTGCATATTTGATTCATAATTAAATAAGGAAAGACTTGAAATGTTCAGTTAAGCGCAAAATTACACATTTTCAAGCTCTGACAAGGACTGTCGTCTAGTTCAGTTTTATTTGATTTTTATCACTCAGTTTTTTTGTCATGCTTATTTATTGCATCCATCATTGTTTCTTGCAAGGACGGCATTATCTTTTGGTACTCATACAATTTAAATCCAGTATTTTCAAAACAACTGCAAATATATTTAGCAAGTTTGTAGAGAGGAAGCTTGAAGCAGAAGCAGAAGCTTGTTTATATTTTAGATTTCCCAAACTTATTTCTGGTTTTACCATATTATGTTTTAAGAAAAGACTTTTAAATTGAGTTTCCCTTAAGAGTGACATATATACAGTATTTCAACTATAAGAGAGAAGAGGAAATGCTTTTTATTATGTTTTACCATTTATCATTACATTTTTCCTATTAATTCCTTAAAATATATTAATTCCTAAGTACATAAAAAACAAAAAGCAATTTTTCTTTATTATTATTTTCACCTTTAAACAAACCCATGATGTTTATGTTACATTATATACAAATAATCTTTAAAATACATTTTTCCATTCTTACAGCAGTGGTATTTCTTAAGTGTGTCGAAAAACAAGCAATGAATATAGTGTTTTTCAGCTATTTGCATTTAAGCAGCCACTGCTCATTTGAGACAAATAGGCCATAGACAAGACGTGAATGCCTCATTGCCCAACACTCCTCCATCACCAGTGTGTGTGAGATGGATGAGTGAGTGTATGTAAACACCACATAGTGTCCCAGCATTGCTCACAGTGCAGAACCAATGTGGAAATTGTCAGCTTGCTCTTGAAGGACTTAAGAAACACAAGTAGCTGATAGCAATCACTCAGTCTCAGAGATCAATTGTAACCATCACTTCAAACAGTCCTTGATGCCAAATTGCTTAGTCAGAGGAACAGTGTGCAAAAGTTATGGAACAATAACAAACAAACAAATTATACCGATGTAACATGTTGAGCACATGGTACAAGTACTAGAGTGGGACCTTAGGTAGATAATGTTTTATATCTGCTTTAAAGGCTTTAGGAGCTGATATTCTTTTGGCGATTTTACCTGATTGATATACCACCTTAATATTAAATCTTATTCTAGGTTCACTTTTTATGTCAGACTTTGACCTTTCAAACTCAGGCATGCTATTGGCATCTCAGCCTGACAAACAGGGCAACAGAGAAAGTTAGAGAAAAGGTATGGTCAGAGAGGGCTTCCACGGCCGAGCGGAGAGAATGAAGAAAGGGGAGTAATCTGGTTTGTCTGGTACATTACCCATGAATGAGGCCTGAGCACGTCAGGGGACTCATAGGGGATGCACTCTGGCCTTAGGACACAAAGAGAGGGCATGGCCAGTCACTTTGTAGCACTTAAATCCACCGCTTCTGCTTCCACACATCATTCACTTCAGTCATTTCTGGGCTTTTTGTTGTTTTGGTTTTTGGGCTCACGTCACATTCTCAACAATGCGTGACTGTTAGCTACTTCAGTACCAGTAACCTTGTGCTTTAAAAATCAAATACAAGTCTACAAGATCTTTTTTTAGATAATGTGAAAAGCTTCTTATGACTTCAGCAAACCTCTAAGTTATTCTTGTAAAGCTGAGAAAACCCATCTTAAAAAAGCACCCCTGTTTTCTACCCATGACCTCAGTGTCGGACTGAGAGCAGGCATCATCTGCTTTCTTTTACCTTGAGTTCTTATCTGTGTTAGTGGGCAAACACCTTGTAAACAAGTGGCCATTTGATCCCTGTGACCCATCTCTCTCCACTTTTAGAACCAAGTGGCCCCTCAATGGGGATGTCCCGGCTGGCATGGGTGCGTCCAGACTTGTCGCACAGCTGGTTACACAGCCCCCCCCCCCCTTCCCAAAACAACAGAAGCTCCCCTACAAACCAAGGAGATGTCTCAGAAAGGATACGCTCATCTTTCGAGTAAATTGAGTAGTGTTGTCCCCAGGGCCTTATTCGTGACAACAGTTACCATGAGAGCTGATTATAGCCCCATACTAGGTGTTCATGGTTTTTTCTGTGGTTATGATGTCATGACCACAAGAGAAGTCCGTGACCTAAGTGCAACATGTTTATGTGCCTGGCAGCCAGGGCACCAGCAGGGTGTACAGAGTCTGCATTCTCCTATATGTGCATTATGATCTCATTGCATATAGGACTGTTTTGCATTAAGATCCTTTATTTGCACCTGAAGTGTATCATTACAGGTGATAAAAATTGCTCAAGACACCATTCTTCAGAGAAAACACAGACGCAGTAATTATAATAATTAGGCCTAATGTGCAAAAAGTATTCTGCAATGATTGAGTGCATGTGATGCCACAATTCATTTAGTTGTTTATTAATGGAATGGCACTTCACCTCAAAGTAGGTTTGATTCTGCACATTATTTTATGATACATGAGTGTAATTACTGTAATAAGGCAGAATTAAAGTAGCAAGGCCATGCTTCATACTCTGCTTTTTGTCCGATAATCTTTTTGCATGTGGACAATAGGAAATGTGTGAGTTACAGGGTCCATTATTGGACCAGTATGGATTCTGATTGGAGTCTCATTGTAAGGCTCTTAACAACATCATAATCTTTTTGCAAGGACCATATTAAGTTAATACTAGGTAATGGTAAGCACATCATGCAGAGATTAATTTTTTGTCATTCAGATTAGAAATTTTAGACTGTTCCAAAAGATTTGATCTGCCTTAAGAAGATACACCCAGACATCTTAAGATATTTTGTTCTGCAGTGCAATACAACTGCAACACAGACGTTCACTGCAGACAGTATTGTGTGGGACTTGGCAGACACCCCCTGAAGCGTCTTTTGAAAAAGGTTACCTTGTTTGCCCCTTGAGCTATTTTCGCTCTGCCTCTCTGTCTGGACTCGCTAGTCTGTGAAAATACTCCTCACTAACCTGCCTCCTTCTCTCTCTCCCTCCCTCTCTGATGTCTGTCATGACATCACCAACATCAGGTATCCTAGCAGACGGCAGTAAACCAGCGATTGTTTAATAAGCATTATTAACACACCTGCTTTGCAGCACATTCCTGATTACACGGTCTAATGGGACGGGCCCTTCAAGCAGGATTAGCCGAGCCTGGGGGCCTACACCTGAACATTAGTCCTGCTCTTATATGCAGACATCTCCTAACTCAAACAAAAAGACTGTGGAAAAGTCTATTGGAACCCAGTTCTGTGTTTGATCAGCTGGTTTACCCATACACAGTTTGTGATCCACCCTGTGTTTCTAATATTTGATTTAAATTACAAGGGCCCAAAATTATGACTTGAAAGAATAATTCTTCCAGAGGCTAAAATCTTGTTTGTGTACTGAAAACATCATAGTTAATACTCCCATAACAAACAGCAAGTTAAATAGTGTAGTTTCACTTGTGTTTTCTATCTTCTGAATTAACTAGGGTCAAGTTTCCTGGTGGTGAACATTCAGTGGTCTTTTGACCATAACTGAGTAACCTACTGTAAGCAAATTGAGCTTGTGCACCTTAGTCCTAGTGATCTGTAACCAAATAATAGCATGGACTTCAGGAAAAATAAAAAGCATCCTGATTTGACCATGTGACTTTTCACCCATTTAAAGCAGTTCTCTGCTGCCACTGACTGTCTCCTGCTTTCTCCAGTTAATTTGGAAAAAAGATCACATGGAACAAGACTGCATAGTTATACTGAGGATGTGCAGATTCCACCAGTGTTGTGTCTGCATGGGTGTTTTTGAGGGGGACTCTTTTTTTTTTTTTTGTAAATAATCACCCCCTAATCCAAAATGTGATCAAAGTATTGCTGAGCCACAGCATTGTACATCAGAGTCAAAATCTTAATGATGTGTTGCTTTTCGGTAGCACATGTTTGGTCATGCCCGATCCACAATTTGTACCATTGCTAAGTGCAAATATAAAAGAAAATCTGTCTCGTTTCCCACACGGAACATTATTCTTTCCAGTCCTCAAGTGGGTGGTGATAATTGTTGTCAATTTTCCCTCTTTAACTGTGGGCATAGCACATAATTGTCAGTGTACCACGGACATGTACCAGATTTGCAAAACCACCTATTCATTTTCTTTTATCGTTGTGGATACGTGAGCACCGACTGAAAGCATTTCCCCTGGCGTGCCATGTTGCATTATACCATGAAGGAATTGTGGGCTGATGGTATGGCTTGTTTTTGGTGTTTGCTGGCAGAGTGGAGGCAATGCTGGAAGCAGCTACATGCAAGCGTTAACTTTATTACTAAAGCCTATTGCTAAAAAAGCAGGTTCTTTTTACGTAACGCCAAATTACAAAAACAGTTTACATTAGATCAGTGAGTCTGTATCCCTGCATGCATTCTCCTTGCACATGGCGTGTTATGTCAGTCTCAAAGTCTAGTCACTGCCCCTCAGGTTTAACCAGTGATTGCGACAGAATGGACAAAAGGTCTAGGGATATGACTAAGCCCACTAAGACCTAATGGGGGCTAATGGTGAAATGTTAAAGGTCTCTGATGTGATATGACCAGAATGACCCTACATAGGTTAGCTTGCAGGGAGTCTGCCTAATGTGTGCACCCTGCGGCATGACCAGTCCTCAGAGCTGACATCCTCTCAGAACAGTCTGCTTCTGCTAATTAGATTCGGGCACTTACTGGAAGTGAATCAAATGATTTTGGGTGTTTGAGAGGCAGCTGTGGCATAGCTTCCAGATGAAGGCTGCGGTAGCTCTGCTTTCTAAGGATATGGATGCATGCACACAACAGGGACTCATGTCATTTGCTTTTATTGTGGGAAAAGACCAGAAATCTCTTATTTTCCAACATATGGAGCAAGACTTGAAAGCGTTTTCTCTCCCTCCCTTTCTATTTAAACTACTCTTTAAGTGTCTGATGTGTGGGGGGGAGGGTGTTCCCATTTTATAAAATGTTTGATATTGTGTCTTCTTTTCTTTGGTAATCCTAGCCTGTAGAAGGATAGTCCGTTTTACCTCTGGAAATGAACTGCCAGTCACTGACAATGGAGACAATAGCATTCCTAAACTCACAATTACCGCTGAAAACTATATACATCCAGACAATGCAGTGTTTAACGGAAACGTTTATCTGTAATGATCTCTTGTAATTAAGACCTTTTTGAAGTAATGTGTGGGTGTTGAGGGCCGTTATTGTTTACCTGACATGCACACCAAACGGTTACAGGGTGCTCACACCTCCAGTGTAGTCGCACTAATACAAAACATCATTGGGGGAAGAAATATTAAAAGATCTTATACTCAAGTAAAGTACTCTAGCAGTATCACAATTTAAAAATACACCAAATACACCATTAAACCCTGATTTCATTCAAATGCATACTTAAGTTATGGTATCTGAGCTTTACATTTTTACATTATTATATTACAAAAGGCATTAACATTACTAGTGATACATGTAAGTAGCAATTTAATGTTTTAGCTATTTTAATGTAGAACTAATTTTTTCAGGTTGGCTAACTTACCTCATAACAATGCTGTCACAGTGTACTCTGTAGTGTATCTGCATCTGGGTCTACTATGCTTTAGTTGCAATCATGTAA
>JAPZDY010000022.1:12618430-12629054 GCA_029783645.1 Ctenochaetus hawaiiensis
AATACATCTCATCTCACACTATAGGAATTTAATGAATTTTGGTTTCAGGGATGTGCACACCATCATTAGTAAAAGTTAGAGACAGATTTGAGAGAGATAAAAGCAGTGCTGTGACATTTCTGGTGTGTGTTTTGGACAAACAAGCCATTGTTTTATTATCTCTCTTTTATTTTATAAGGACTTTCTTTATTTTCTGATTGCTATTTTTTACATTTGTATAATATGATGCTACCTCTGTGAATCAGTAACACAAACATTGACATGCTCATATGCTCAGACACACACACAAAAAAATATGAAGATGTGGTCATTATTACAAACAGGAGATGATATGCAGGGAAAGAAAGGTAGGAAAACCCTGAACCCTTGAGTTTCAAATATGATGTGATGGTATGAGTGTATGTGTGTGTCTCTGTCTATCTGAGAGACGCTGAATGTGTGTGAATGTGTGTGAATATGAGGGCAGACTCCAACTTGACGCATGGTTTAAATCTTTTGCAGAAGGCGAGCACTTTGATTGTAATGCCGCGTGCTGTGTGCTAAAGCAGGGGCCTGCTGCAGCTTTAAAGCTGGTCAACTGTCAGGACTGCAGCGTGAAAGGGGGGCCCCAGAGTGAAAGGGGTGGAGGGTCCCGCTAGTGGGGTCCTGGAGGAGGAGGGGTGGCTTGTAACGGACCTCCTGGGCTTTGAGGGCCCTCTGTGTGGGCTGCTACAGCAAGGCGGCCCTCTTCACAAGGAGAACAGAGGGAGGGCAGGCGGGTTTGAGGGAAGGTGCTGGTGCATTGGCCCCTGCAGCAGGGAGCTTGGGCAGGACGCCAGCTCACCCGTTCAAGTCCCACAGACCAGATGTTCTTTGTCAGGGAGCTCTGGCCTTTAATAAATTGAGTTACTGTAAATCTGTAATAAGGCAAGGCAAACATGGGCACTCGACCTCCCCCACTACACACACATCCTGATATTCTGCCCTCACAGACTTTTCTTAGTGTCCCACAGGTCAACCCTGGTGAAGGGGCCATGTCCCAGCTACTGAACCTGCCAATTACTTTCCAACCTTCACAAGAGGACGGATGTTTTTCTTCCCCTTTGCCCCCAACTTGCATGTTAACTATAGAAAATGTCATTCATGCCTCTAGACTGTAGCTTCAACAGGTTTCTGACCTTCAGTCCTTGATGTCATTTAGGGACCTGACCCAGAGGGACATTTATTTTGAGATGTTATGCTGGAAGAGAAACTCAAGGCATCAGGTTTAATAATCCTGTTCGGTCAAATGTGCATATCGGGGTTTACATTTTATGTGCACATTTCTAGGGGTCCAGTTGCTTGTCTGTTCATGGACTGTTATGATGACCAACCTAGCTTTGATCAAAGCTTGCTCAGGGTTATAAAACTGAAAAGCAGAATTTGTTGAATAATAACTGAATAAGAAAATGTATTTATCATGATGCCTTAATCTGAAATATGTTTGAATTTCCGAAAGCTCAGACAAATTTTTTTTTGTTCTGCAAGCAAACGGTACATCTGTGTTGCCACTACCAGACTTAAGGAATATACATTTACCAACGTAGTTAAGAGCAGCTGGTGTTTTTAGAAATCATCTGATCTGCTGCAAGAAAAATAAAAATAAATGCCTCTGTGCGACCGAAAGGGTCAAGAAGGATGTCCCCTGTGCAGTCTTGCTTAGATTTACAGCACCTCTGAGGATGGCTCTGATCTGGCAGTGGTCAGTTGGCTTTGAAGAGAAGTGTAACGCAAGTGAATCACTTTGAACCTGCACTTAACTGAGCCTTAGGGAGACTCATGATCCCACCTGAGTGGAACAGGACAGTAAATCTAAAGGCAGCTCAGTCTCGCATTGTGACGTGGGGGTTTGAGCATTAATTTGTTACCTGCCAAACTCTCTGGTCCAACAGTTCTACAACTATGGCTTCATTTCAGGGCGGCCTCAACGCTTTTAACGTGCTGGCTAGCCAGGATTGTTTCCACAGAAAATGAAAGGACTAAATTGAAAGTCCATATCTGTTTGTTTTTCTTAAACTCCCTTTCTTAATGCTTGAACTTTAAGATAATGGCTTATTTTATACATGATGTTACCATTTGTTTCTAAGCTCTGCTGCAAGGTTCTCAATAGATATTCAAACTCTTGTATTTACAAGGAGAGCACAGCAGTTATGTGGTTGTGGCTAGTGATGCAATTACAAAAACTTGCCAACTATTCACTGGTCCTTGTTTATAGTTAGCTTGTTGGTCTTTGTTACACCTTAGCGGATGGTTTCTTCTCAAGCTTTTGGTTGACCATGCTGGGATTTTTATGCTCTTCTGTATGCTGTGCCACCTGCTAGCTATCCCAAAAATATTCAGGGGGGGGCTTCTGAAGTCCTCACTTCATGTAATCTGGAAACAAAAGTGGCTGTCTCATGTGACTTACCCATAGCTAATACTTTCACTTAACAGGTGATCAGGTTATTATCTACCTTGGGTCAGGCTTGCGGACAGTAATCCCCTCAGATTGAAAACCTTGGGTCTGTCACCCTAGGTGTTACAGCCTTGCTTAAATAGGCTTTAGGTTTAACTTGCTGGGCAGCGGACTGTTTCATTTGACACCTCCCACAGTTTGTGGTGCAATGTTTGTTTTTTCAGAGGCTTCCCAAGTGCTCCTATCATGGGGACCTCTGGGCTTTCTCGTGTCTTTAAGGCTCTTTAGGTAAGCCGGAAAAGCAAACAAAGGCATATCTATTATATGGTAAGTGGATCTCACATTACCCTCCCATTTCAATGCAGTCGCCAGTGTGGGCCACTTTCCAAGTGACTGATATTTTCACAGGGGCCAACGTGTCAAGGGATGGTGTAATTGATTGTCTTGGATATTTGAGTATGCCACTTTCCCCAGTTCAGAGACCCCCTAATGCTTGCTTCTCCAGTTATATAGCTTACTCATGTGGTGAGGTTTTGACACATGACAGTGAAGCAGGATAGACATGTGGTCACGGTACATATTAGGACAAGGGCATTGGAGGCCGTATCTTCCTTTGAGTGACTGAAACACACAAACTATAAAGCTAATATGACATAAAAAAATCCCTGTTAAAATACCTAAATATACATTATATAATGATGTGTTTTACTTATTTTTGCTGCCTTTCCCACAGGTCCCTTTATGCACACATGCTCTTAAGTAGCCTTTGAACAAAGGATGTTATTTTTGTTGAATAAGGATCCCTGCTGAAGTTTATCCAAATGAAAACCTCAAGGCTGAAATCATTGCTTCTCCATTGAGTTTATTGAGTAAAGCTCTCCTTGCTCCTCAGAGAAGTTTTGATAGTTGCCTGCAGGAAAGCAGTGTTTGAAGGATAACATATCTGTTTGAGTAAGTCTTTTTATCAGCTTCTCTTTTTGTTTTGGCTTTTTTTAAACATGGCTGAAAGGCAAAATCTTCTCAAGTGAATGTTTCCTGTTCTTCCTTTAATGATCTAATTACTTAAACAGGAAGAGATTATTAGTATTATTTGATATTATTGAATTTATTTCAATATCTTTCTCAGACTTTTGGAGCCCGAGGCAACTGCAAGAGCCAGACTCAGTATAAAAAACTGAGAAATGATAAATTGAAAGTTTACAGCGCAAGTCATTTCACTTTGTTTTACGATACTGATCAGCCACAGGAGTTTATCCAACAAAACTGTGTCTGTTCCATCTGTTTTTCTTGTTAGCCTCTGCAACAATGCTTAAACTGACTTTAGTGCTCCCAAATACATTTATGTACATAGCTCAAACCCAGTGAACCACAGCAAGTCTTTTTATCAGAAAGATCCCGAACATGGCATGTTAACTAAGTGTAGTCTTTTGCCTTGGACCTCTGCCATTGCACCCTTGAGAAGGGCACTTAACCTGAATTACTCCACACAAACTTAACTGCCAAAATCACAATAGGAAACATGCAGGGTGCAGATAAAATAATGAGAACGCTCCATGGAAAATGACTGAAATGTCGAGGGTAATAAATCACCATTGCAAACAAGACAAAGGTGGGTCATGTTAGGCTACCATGCAATTTCAAATATAAAAGGTTTGTCATCTTTTAAGTAGAAGTATTACAGAAA
The DNA here is from genome assembly GCA_029783645.1 of Ctenochaetus hawaiiensis. Classification (NCBI taxonomy): domain Eukaryota; kingdom Metazoa; phylum Chordata; class Actinopteri; order Acanthuriformes; family Acanthuridae; genus Ctenochaetus; species Ctenochaetus hawaiiensis. The sequence goes on from JAPZDY010000022.1 coordinate 12,622,528, forward strand.
AGTTGACTTAACTATCAAAACAACAAGTCAAAACTGTGCATAGTTGTAGATAAATTGTTCATCCCTTGTTTTGACACGGTGCAGTAATAAAGAAGTGGTAATGCATATAGAGCAGATGGCTGGATAGTTGTTGCTGTTGACAAGTCAGTTGTCATGCTTAATTTTAACACTGGGAAGTGTGAGATACTTAAGCTGTAGCCATGCAGCAAGAGGCAGAGAGAAACATGTCTGCATGTCCAAAAGCTCAGCTACAATCAGCAGAATGGAAATACTTTATTGGAGCAGACACGGATTTGTTTGAACAATAATTTTATACATTAAGGCAATTTAAATACAGAAGTTGGAGTATTTAGGGAAGGAAAGATATTATTTCTGACAGGATGCAGTTGCATTGTTATCACAGTCAAACAGCGTCTCCAGCTCAGACAAACTTGTTGTGGAGTTCAGTCAAATCAGATCGCACCTCATTTGTAAACATCCTCTCAGAGCTGATCAAGGACTCTGCTATCTCACTGAAACTCATTTTGGTCACGCCTACAGTAGTTACACCAGTTAGCCCTTTATAAGTCGTATCAGATTCATTCAATGAGAATTAGTTGTCGTTATTCAATGAAAAAATACGAGAAATCTCTGCAATTAATCTGTTTGTAGACTACTTTTATGGTGTAGTTGATGTATACAGGAGTCAGCCTTACATTAAAGCTCTTCATTTCACAGTGATGGTCATTTGATGAACATTAGGTTCAATTTAAGAATAGAGGCATCCAAGCACAATATCAAATGCTTTAAATTTCAGAGCAGATAATGTACATTTGTGTTGGATATAAATTTGTCAGGGTTTTTTTCACATATATTCTCAGTAGCCAGCATTATGCACCGCTGTGACTAGAACTTGGTCTCAGGTTTCTTTCTTTTCACTCCTTTTTCATTTATCTCTTCTTCTTTGCCTCTGTCTACCTCCCTGATGTGTTTAGTTGGTCAGGAGGCCAGCGCAGGGCTTTGCTGGCAGCACACAGCCGACAGGGTTCTTTGTATTCTACCAGGATATCCTCTTGACTAGACATGATGCCAAGAGTGACCATCACATGTAATAATCTGGCATAGGTCAGGGAGCAGCTGGGTACGCGTGCCATGCATGCCCATCCTCTGTCTTAAGGAGCCTGCAGTAGGCTTGCCAGAGTTGCAGCTTAAGTTCAGCAGGATGGCTACACAGCCAGACACTGGGTCACAAATTTTCAAACCTAACAGTGTGTCTTTTTAATAAGGTAACTCATTTTAAGACCAAAGTTTGAAAGCATGTATTCTGTCAGGACGATTCTCGCACTCTTGTAGCTTCGGTTTTTATTTTGGTCTTTCCTTTACAAATGGCCCAGATACTGATTTCCCACAGCGATTAAATAAATAACAAAAATCCTGTTTTGTACTTTCGCTCCCTGACCAACTTGCCCCTCACCCCTCTGTCATAAAATCATTAAATCAATACCATATTTAAACCCTAATTTATATCCCCTATCATCAATCAGTTTATCAACAAATCTTACTTACATCTAAGTAGTTGTTAAATCCAACTGCAAGCCATTATTTATAAAAGTAATTTAAACTGAAACATTTGTTTTTATTGTGCAAGAACTTGTCAGATGCTTGAACAGGTGGGCGTTTTTTTTCAAATGGAGAGTATAAGGATTGTATTTCAGTCCACTCACCCAGAAGTAGTGAAATAACAGATTTAAACTGTAAATAAATCTACACATTGACTTCATAACAAATTTTAGAATCCAAAATATTCTGATAAGGCAGCTGTCTTGTAATCGAAATCTCACACAATAAAACTATGTTGCTTTGATTCCAGCTCTCCCTGTAGTTTTCCTGACTTTGAAGCAGTTTTCTGCCAGCTGAATGAGACTCCTGCATAGTTTTCTAGCATTGCTGCCATTTGTGCTTGTCTTTAAGCCTTTAGCCTATAACTCAGACTTTGCTTTTCATATTTATGAGGTGAATACAAGATTTCAGAGATACCGTGTGCCAGATCTCGATTTGAAACTTACTTGATAAAACTGCCTACTTACTTTGTTGACTTTGGGGTTGAGCATATATGAATCATGCATTTGCAGAATGCTGTACAAGTGGACTGACTGATAAAAACAAAATAACACTGTTTTGACTTTTTCCAGGCTGTCAACCTATGACACAATAAGCTGCATATAAGCACTTGACTACTCTTCCACCTAACAAAAACTGGGAGCAAATTTCTATCTGTTGTTCTTGAAGAGACAAATACAAAATGCTGAAATAAACTGTCTATGTTAGAAAAAAAATGTCCTAAAAATTTACAAGTTCTCAGTCATTGCAGTATCCTCTTTCCACAACTAGTGGGACTCTAAAGTCACTGTGACTCTTCAGCCCTGTTGCCAGAGAGTTGTGCTCTCCTAACTTTTTATGGCTCTCCCCACAACAGTATTAACAGTAAACCCCGGCGGCTGGCATGGCTGAATTCCAGCAGCAAGAATACAGTTGACACAGACACAGGTGATTAAAGATTTTTGACACCCTTATGCATGTATAAGCAGCTTTCTCCCATGCACAAGGCGAGGCCCCCAGTCTGTATGACCTAGAAGAAGCTAGACTGGATGACCTAGTGGTCATCCTAGGAGCCATCTGGCAACCCACGTCTTGTGTGGCTTACCCGTCCCACTGCCTCACGCAATTCCTTAAGCAAGCATAAATGTGCTTAGGAAGACTTAATCTCAGAGAAACTGGTTTGGGCCGCACTGCTGACTGCCAGTGTGGATGCACCCGGCTGTTCATGGGTCACAGGGTTCCTTTGGTCATGTAACACTGACACAGAGTTTTTGGCGACGCATCCTGTCCGCCTGTCGTGGGATTAAAATCTCTGGATTGGATGTGCCCTTTCAATGAAATGTGGCCCATATGAGGGACTTCATACCAACTAGGTATTAAATAAATGGGAGATTCTTTGGTGCATCATCCTGCTCGTGTTGTTGGAGTGCACAACTGCAAAGCTGCACTGAAAACTTAATAAGTCATCTGCTATCGGACAACTGATCTTACCAACGCCAGAAGGCATTTGCGGCGTTGTAAGAAGCCCCTGGGTGTGTTCTGTTGGCCTGTAAGGCAAGGAGGGGAAGTGAGAGAAGCTTGAGCCTGTCTGCACTTGCACAGAGGTCACTGCTGGCCTTTTGACTGTCTGCCAGTGCAGGGGCCAGAGTCTTCCAGAAGAGGGCCATGGCTACAGGCAGACAAGTGAGCCAGCCAGCCAGACAGGCAGCCAGCCGCATCGTCTGCAGTCTAGGTCTGGGGCTAGAGCCTGGACTAGGGCAGCTCAAGTTACCCAGACAGATTTGTTAACACTGTTTGGGTCCGCTCGGCTTTCTAGCCAGGCCTCTGAGCCAAACACGGCTGAGGTGACTTAATCTGTCATTAAACTCACATTACACCCGGACAGAGACTCGGCTCAGGGGCAGAGACAGCGCTCACTCTCCCACTCACTGGCATGGCTGGCTGGATTTGAGCAGACACAAAGAATACCCCTCCTCCTCCTCCTCCTCCTCCTCCTCCTCCTCCTTCTCCCCATCCTCTTCATGCCACACACCATGGCACAGCTAGACAGCCCAGCACGGTCTAGACAAAAGCAATTTCACTTGAAGTTGAAAAGTCATTTGACTGTGTGACGGGCACCTGTGTGCATTTGGTGTGTTTACAGGGATCTCAGATGTATTTGTCTTGTTTTACCAAAAAAAACTTTGTCAGAATATTGAGGTTAGCTGCTATTTGGTTTTTCAAGGATTTTCCTCAATCATCAATCTTTGTTTTTATTGATTATTTGTGGAAATATGTAGAAACACTTAATAAATAACGCTGAATAGGTCATAATTAAAGTCATAATTGCTAGTCGTGTATTGTTTTCCATGGCTTCACAGCACTGGTATTTCTGCAGTGATTGATGAATGTCCCCTTTCCAACCCGCGTCCATAAGAAACACTCAATCTAAAAACCTAATTACAGAAATAAGTATAAGAAACCAATAGATAGTCTGTTAAAGATATTTAAGTAATAGTAGATAAGTAAAGATAGCTGAGGAAATAACCCCTTCAGATATGAGTACCACCCTTTAAAGCAATCATGAATGCTTTTTCATGCACTGACCCAACTGATAATTGCAAAAAATGATCAAACATGAAACTGACTAAATAAGTGTGTTTGATGGCAATTTTTTACAACTATTACATCAGTGACATGACATGAGCATTAGCGTTAAGATTTTTTTTCTCAGAGCTGCTGACAGTATGCATTTGTCTTTGAACGCTCCTCACTGGCCATCAGACAAAAGGAGGGGATGGTTGAACTTCGTTCACCTGAGGCAACAAAAATTGCTTCCATTACTCTCTGCTTTAAAATGTCAGAATCCCTAACAACCTGCAGAACCTTTAGTGGAGGTCTAAGGCATCGTTTCCCTCTGTCGAGATTTGTTTTTACGTAACAGCTGGTTCTGGTTCTCCCCTCAACCTCACCGCACCCTCACTGTCATGAGCTGCTAAAAGCTAGCATATGAACCCTAAAATCAACTGTAATAAAGAGCGGTGCCAAGGCAAAAAACTGCAGACTTTTCAGATAAGAAAACTGTTTTATTTATTTTTATTGTATTTTACTTTTTTAGCGTATTTCTAAAGTTTGGTTGCATTCTGGAGGGAAAACCGTGTTTGTATATTTTCAAGGCTGTGTATTTGTGAGTGACTGTGAAGAACACACATTGTGCATGGAAAACTAATTAAAGTGTGGTAAGGGATGATACACCACACTCGTGTTTTCTTCTCAATGTTCTTGGTCTCTGAGGACAATGAGTGTGGCCTCTGAAAACTGAAGTGCAACAGTAAAACAAGGCTTTTTTTTTACCATTTTAGGTCAAAATTTGATCACAAAATGATAATCCTGGTTCCAGCTTTGATGTAACAGCCATGAACTGACATATTCAGGTCAAAAATATGTCGAAGCTTTAGCATAGAGGACAAAAAATGTGCAGGTTTTTTCTCCTAAGGGTAACCAAAACACAAGAAAACATTGGCAACTGTTCCTCTCTTGAAGAGATGTCTTAGTTTTCAAAATCACTCGATTGATGTGAAGAATATTTGGCTGTATTATTTGACACTAGTGATATACTCTTGCTGTAAAAAGAAGTAGTTTACAGCTGGAAAGATGGTCTTTATATAAAACTAGACTGTATATGCTGTAGAGAGACATAAATAATTTTGAAATTGGCGCTCAGCATGCAGAGACAAATGACTGTGATATCAACTTTTGCTAAGAAAGTAAAAAAATAAACATACAAACATACATTTTAACAAAAATATGAGAGTACAATCTGTAGTTCAAATAACAGCTTTAGGGCCAATGAAAGTCCACACTTTTGATGGCAAGGTGCTCTGGGTGCAGGTTACTATTTTGGAAGTTCACCACTGACCATTTGCAGATGCGTCCCACATTGTAATGATACAAATCTGGTTTAAAACCCACAAAGTTTTTTATAACCTTTAATCTAAACATTTCTAATGTTATCAAATTTATTTATTTATTTATTTTTTTATTTTTATTTTTTCAGGCTTTTTGGCCTTTATTGGTTTTAGGACAGTGTTGAAAGGGGGAGACAGAGAGAGAGGGGGTAGTGACATGCGGCAAAGGGTCGGAGCCGGAATCGAACCCGCGACCGCCGCGCGGAGGACCGAGCCTCGCGTACATGGGCCGCGCACGCTAACCACTGAGCTAAACGGCGGCCCAGTTATCAAATTTATTTGAACTTGAATATAGATCCCCTGCTGGATTTTCTAAATGTAATTGCTTATATTTTCCTCATGTAAGTATGAATAAATACACTTACAGGATACTAAATGATTTTGAGTGACTGCATTCTCTGTTTTTGCCTGCAGGTTAAGAAGTACTTTGAGCTGGAGCCGCTGGCCAGAGGGAAGCGCTGGATCCTGGAGGGCAGCACCACTGACAACATGGAGGCAGTGAAGGAGATCTTTGGTCAGTTCATTAGCCTGTTGGAGGACAAAGACACAGAGCCCACAAGGATATGATGCTAACGCTGTTAATGCTGAGAGACGTTAGCGGCTCGAGAAAACACCACATCCTGCTGGTGCCCATGTACACACACTCATGCACAGACACAAACATGCACACACGTGAAAATAGAGCAGATGTCGGCCTCTCTCTCTGAGAGGTCTGTTCTAAGTTATCGTCCCCTCACTACACTCTTGTTTTTAAAATTTAAAAGTGTGCACAAGCCACAGTCATCTACTACAACCTGTCAGAGAAGAGTTGTATGAAACTCATCCAGTGTAGAACAGTTTGTCAAGAAAATGGAAACCTTGTTTTCGACTGTCTGCAGCGTTGTGATTAAACTGATGGCATGTTGGACATGCGGCATTCCTTCAGTCCTTCAGTTCCTTCATTGGACACTAACACACACATTCCCACTCTTGCACACACACACACACACACACACACACACA
>JAPZDY010000022.1:12629154-12668958 GCA_029783645.1 Ctenochaetus hawaiiensis
CACACACACACACACACACACACACACACAAACACACACACTCAAAGTGGAGCCCAGGTTGTCTGTAGATATGTTTAACATCTCCAGTAATTACTTTACAGGATGTTTGGGTGGGCACTGTTGATGTTCTTTCCACTGAGAAGTACTGTATGGCTGTCCAGTGTGCTTCTCCTGTCGACTCGGTAACAACAAACGTTGTTGTGTGATCGGAGTGCATAGTCCAAAGCCTTGTGTTATGTACGGTAGTTACATATCGGTGTGCTGCACCGCGTCTGAATATCTAATCTGAATAGTGTAGTCTGAGTATCTCCATGGAGTATTAAGTAAATGCACACAAGCATATTGCCGTGTACCCTCCTGTGCAGCCATACACGAGTACTACTAATCATGTGACTTAAGTGCTAGTGACTTTATGGGGGCGTGAGTCCATTTGGAGAAAGGTGGAAACAAGTCTGAATGCTTTTATAAATGTGCAACTTATATATATTTTCTAGCTCATTATGTTAACCTTGTCGAGCTGCGTTCAGATTTTTTATATATATCATAGCACACTTAGAAATTCTTTCAAATCAAAGACCAAAAATGAAAAAACAAAACAAAACCACAGTGATTGACCAGGCTGGATGTAGCCACAAGGTAGAGAAATGTGATGGATTTAGTTTCAGTTCAGTGTTAAGCAGATGTTCATTGTTTTTCTACATTTTTACTGTATTTCTTTTTTTTTGTTTGTTTGTTTTTCTTTTGAAATTGACATAATCCCTCTCGACACTGGCTGGTGACTCCAGTCCTCCCATCAGGGTGGAATACAAACTCTATCAATCAGCCGCAGCAACAGCTGCATCTGACAAGTCCCTGTCCGACACCCTAATGCCTTCCAACTGTCTGTGAAGACCCCTCCCTGTCTGCTGTTTATCGCAGACCCCTGCCCCACCACATCCTAGCCCATCCCAACCAACACTGCCCCTCCACTCCAGCTCCGCTCCCTGTCCCCACCACTGCTTGCTGGGGTTTTTACCCCACATGCCACCTCAGTCCGGCTGCCCTCGTGTGGACTCGAAGGCCTCTAAAATGAGTCATGTTGTATGTGCCACAGGTGTGTGCGTGTCTCCAAGATGTGCTTCACTAACGACAATGTTCACACCTCTTACCTGCGTGCTTTTGTATTTTTTGTTGTCTTCATTTCGTCCAGTATTTTGTCAAGTTTTAAGAGATATGATCATTTTTGTACCTGACGTGATATTTGCCAGGTAGTTTTTACAATCTGTATGGACCGATGCATTCACTGAATGCAGAATAAATCTGTCATCAAGAGATTTTACCGTGTGCACACAAAGGTTTTAACTCATTCACTGCAGTCTCTTTTTTTGTATTTTTGTTTATTTGATCATGTGTTTTGTCTAAAATGGCAATTAAAATTTAAAAAACACAAGTATTGTCTTGGTAGTTATTCACACTTTGATTATATTTGTTTGTAATATTTGACACTTCACATATCTGAGTGTTGCATTTAGGGCTATAAAGTCTCTTTATGTGTAAACTTTTAATGATCATGGATAACGGTTTGAGGTTGAACAGTACAACAGATTTCTACCTTCCTAGAAAAATTACCGAACAATGTAACTGATGTTTGTTTCATTTTCTGTTTGTGAAACTCAGTGAGTCTGAACTTTCATACCTCATGATATCAGTATGAAATGTGTGATGAGTTGAATGTTTGCCTCCATTTCTGGAAGCACTTTTCCTTACCATGTCTCTGATTTGTGGGAGAAACTGGAAGATAATTTGGAAACCGCAGATGAGCCAGCGAAGGTCAAGCCAAAGGTATTGTTTTTTTAAAGCCCTCAAAGTCACAGTGTGGCAGCTGAAGAAAGTTTTGAGCGGAAAGTTAACCGAGTGAGACAGGAGTTCCTGATAAATATACTCTACTCTGAGCTACCTCAGCCTGCCCTTTTCTTCTCCTTTTGCCCTTCTTCCATCTCTTTCAAATTAACCGTGTGGCTTTAATACAATGTGTGTCATGCAGGTTGCCCTGGCGACTCTTTGATCCTGTTTTCCAGTCTCTGCCTCTGGGGCAGACGTGCTTCTCTTCAGTCTGCTGCACACCAACTCTGGAAGCGGCTGCAGCCCTGAGACAAACCATGGGCTGCTGCGCTCGTCTCGCTCCCCCCCTCTTCTTCCTGTCGCTCTCACTTTCTCTCTGTTTTTTTTTTTTCTGAGCCTATCTATCTCTCTCTCTCTTCTTACCAATTTTTTTTCCTCTCTCAGATTCTCTCCATCTCTCTGTCTCTCTCATACTCGCTCTGCTTCCCTTTGGTCACGCCAAAGCAGCCCTCCCTCAGCACGGGCATCCAGGATGCCCAGAGGAAGGGAAGAGGCCAGGACCTCAGCGAAGCAGCCCTCCCGGGAGAAAAAAAGGAGAGACAGGGGACCTCTTTCTCTCTCTCTTCCACTCCTCCTCACTTTCTGTCTCTCTTTCTGTCTGTACAGTTGATTTTATTCCCCTGAAAAACATGCAGCCAGTCCTCTCCTCCCACGCTGAACTTTTACCTGCTCTACCTGTTTAATTTCTGGTGTCTGGCTGCTGTGTTCAGAGTTTTTTCTCTCTCGCTCTTGTTGGCAGCAGACCCTCAGTGTGGCTTACAGATAAGAAGAAAGTTATATTGTTTTTGTTGTGCGGTAATACAGTCCAGACTTTTCCAATCTGCCTGCTCTCACAGCTGCATTACCAAGCAACAAGAACTGAGACTTGATGTTTACTGTGATGGATACGGTATCTCAAGAAACCCTCATGTCTCTGCAAGTTGAATTTTAGAATTCACTAAATTGATGATAATTAATGGCGGCTTGGAAAGAGAAAACAACACTGAGAAGTTGATGGCAAGTCTAATTATTGGCAGTCATTTAAAGTGTTGCAACAGTATTTGTGAGGACTGAACCGTGCAGAAATCCTGAGCGGTGCTTTAAGATCCTGCATGTAAAGACTGATACCAAAGGAAAAACTGAACCTGCAGTCTGCAGCAGAGTTCAAACCTGCACACAAATGATCCTCCTGCATGCAAAGCTGCAGCATTTTTTTAATCATCAGTCTTTTTGCTTTTGCATTTTTTAAAATTAAAATAAAGAGCAATGCATTTATGTCATTACCATCTCCTTTGCATTAACAACCCAGTTACAGTGTGTACTGTACACACACATTACAGTTATTGAGAATCTGCCATCAAGTGTGCACTGAATTTAAAAATGGCCTGTTTTCATTTTAGGACTAAACAGGAACAGAGTGAACGAGTCCATGTGTGTTTTTTAATAATATTATTCTTATACATTTTTGCAACATTTCATCTTTTTCAGCGCAACCTAAACATGGCTTCTTAAACAATGAAATTGTTGCTGCCAGTTGCAGTTGCTGAGTGTGTTTTCACTGCGGTTTGCATTTATATATTTCACAAATACAGCATCCATAATGTTTTATCTGCTAGCATCTTATGATCAAAGAGAACATAAGAGTTTGATAAATCAACAAATGCCTGCAAGAAAAAAGATATGTTACACAAAGTATTAGGAAAAATATCATCCGTATCATATTATCATATGTTACAGGACCAGTAGTAGGACATATTTGTAAAGTAAACATTAGTGCAACCAAATAACTGCAAGCTTCAGTTGTGCAAACTGAATAAAATAAATGAAATAAAGAGAAAGTTTTGGTAGAGAAGCCTTACTGTTATGGATTTTTTGTTATGGATTTTGACATATTTGATATAATATAGACTGCCACATACAGTGTAATGGCCCACAGAAGTATAAACAAATGTGATCACACGACAAAATGAAGCCTGTGACCTCTGTGAAATGCAAATGCATGACCCGACAGGGAACCTTACTTTTGTTTACAAGACAAACAAAAGCCGCATGTTTTCTTAAACTCTGCAAAGAATGCCCTTTTCTCTCTGTCTTCTCCCGTCCAGTGTGTGTGGCAGCATTTCTGCTGATAAGACACAGTCAGGAGGTGGAACAGATGTTGCCCTGACATCCATCTGGGCCTCGTACTCCTGCTCTGCCTCCCACGGTCGATGCTCCACGCTGGACACCCCACATTCCCGGCCCCTCACAGCGAGGGGTCACTCCCACAGAAAGAAAGCTCCCCTCCACAGGAACCTCGAGCAGTGACGCAGCACAGAATCGACCTCGGCGCTGTTTTCATTCACGATTCGTGTGTGTGTGCGTGTGTGTTTGTGTTTGTGCGATACCAGTCAGTTATCAGACGGCACCTCTGGGTTCACTGGAGGTGTTTCCTCTTTGTTTCAACACTCTCCCAAATTAATGATTCTCTCCCACACACACACACCCCTTTGAAAAACAAACAAAAATGACGGAAATGCATCGATATGATGTAAGTTAGTGAGGAAATGTTCCCTGGACCAAATAATCATTTCCAGATATGCGAGCTGAAGCTTCCAAGGAGTCACAAATTGTGCAGCACTTTGACATCCTGACTGATGTCACTCCACATGTTTTGATTTATTTAAATTGACCAGCAGACTGGTAGTTAATGTGAGAGCCAAGCCATCCAGTTGGTGTCACTCAAATGTCAATTTTAATTTAACTTGATGAATTAATACACATGGAGAAACAGCTGTGGAAAGTTCCTTTTTTTTAAGTAGCCAAACTATAATATTGTGTAACGGTTATGGCAATAATTAAAGATTTTCTTCACTCTCTGGAACACTATGTTATGATTTTCCACACATGGCAAGTTTGAATATTTTACATCAGTATTAATTTGCTTTTGTAGGATCTAAGGGTTACTGATAACTTCAACAAAAGCCCAGAACACAAATAGTTTCTAATCAAAATATGCTGTAACATATTAAAGCCTTTCCTGATATGCACCTTTTTTCTTCTCACCAAGCAAATAAAACTGTCAAAAGTTATGTTTCACCTCTACGAACATTAAGTCATCAACACTCTCATTACTGTGTGTAAACAATCAGTGATTTAACTGTAACTTACAGGTGTTTTTCTCACCAGTTTTGTGTTTTCAGATGTGCAGCAGCAGATTCCTTAAAGCTGACGTCCCCAACGCAGAGTGTGAAGGTGGAGGACTCCCTCCTGTCGCGCATGTGATCCCGCAGGTCTGCGGTTCGAGCTGTAAAACTAATGAACAGCTCAAAACTGGCAGAATTTTAACAAGTTCCTCTCTTGCCAAGCGGTGAGTGAGACACACCACAATCATTCTTAGCGCTGATTAATATTTGACTCAATTTTTCCTTCATAGCATTTCATGAGTCACTACTTTTTTATTCTTTTGAACCTGAATGAAATCTGTAATTAAACTTTGGTTTGCCTGAGGTTAAACTCAATGTAACCTTTGATTATTTTATTTGTCCTTGCATGCTTTTTCAGTTTCATTACATCTGATACGAAGATCATGATACACGAGCACATTTCAGTCAATTGAGTTAGTCTGGATATATTTTAGTAATTAAATCAGAAGTGGAAATTGAGGATATTGGGCACTGAACCAGACAGCTGCCACAGTCAGTTCTTTCCAATCAATCCCATTAGTCTAGACTGGTAGCTCAGACTTTGTCATTATCACTTAACATTAGATTTTTTCTTAATGTAAGAATGCATAAAAGCCTGACAAATGTGTTTCTGGAACAGATTTGGCCTGCTGAAGCTTTTGAGCTCTGCCTTCTCAGACTTCTTTCACTGGCTCAGATTTATGATCCAGGATCTTCACAGGTCTTAAAAAACTGCAACTGATCCACAGCAGGTAAATCTCTGTGAATGTCACAGATGACGTTTTTCTGTTTTTTATGTTCTATAGAACTTCTGAACGGTGTGTTTTTCTGGTCCTACATTACAGCGACTGAAACAATAAATACTTTCTGAGTGGATTTCTACCTTTAAACTGATGTGGGAGTCGTATTCAGATCTTTTATTTGAGTAAAAGTAGCAATACCTCAAAGTAAAATGACTCTACTACATGTAAAAATCCCCAAGATGAAATAAAGAAGTGCTGGCTGATGGATGTGCCCACAGAGTCAGAAGTAAAAGTCATTAGGCAGTAGAAAGACGCCGTCTTAGCATAGTATTAGTGGATGGTTATTATGGATGCATGGTATAAATAGCAACATATGTTGCAGCAAGTTTATTTAAAGTCATTTTGAACCTTTTTTAATCTGTAAAAACATCATGTTTTATGAACAAATCATATATTTGGTATATAAAACCTTAATATTAAAAGTAACTAGTAACTAAATAGCTGTCAAATAATTGTAGTGGACCAATTTAGAGCAATATGTGCATCTGAATTGTAGTGATATAAATTAACATAAATTGGAAAGTATTTAAATCACCATACTCAGCTTTCACCACAGACTTTTAATTAGCTAATCATCAGCTGAGGCTTAACAGGAGACACAGCAGGTGAAAGCATTTTTTTATGCATGTCGATTTTGAGATTTCTGAAATATTTTGCTTTCACAACACTATTTCTATCAGACTGGTGGAAAGAAAACATTAAAAATACACATTTCTGTGTTTATTTTTAATTAGAGTTCTTTTTCGCGCAATAATTTAAATTAGTGCATATTTAATAGATAAATGACCCATTTGCATCATTAACTTAATATTTTAGAGAGCTCGACACTAATGCAAATACTGTCTAATTGAAAGTAATCCACTTGGGAAGTTTCATGCTCAAAGCTATTTGCAAAAAAAAAAAATTCACTATCTTCACCTGCAGTGTCCTTCCTTATTTGAGTTTGAGTTAGAGCTTGAGATAATATGATGCTTCTAAGTCTCCTGCATGTGTTCAGACATTAAAGGACTTAAACTTTTGTCCTGGAAAACTTAAAGGAAACCATGCTGTGCAATTCTCCTCCGGCCCTTTGTGGCCACCTAAACGCCTCTTGTTTTTTCTGCGTGTTTGAATGCCTTGTCTGTTGGGTGACTTCCGTGGGATTCCAGCAGGCTTGTCACTCAGATTGTTTGTCCTGGGGACGAGATCTGTGTGAGTCCTGTTTCTTTTCCTCTCTCCCTCGGCCCGAGTGCTGATGGAGACCCGCATCCCAGGTGGCCCACACATCAAAACAAGAGGGATCGCAGCTCTTGGTTTTCAGACAAACATCACTCACTTTCTTTGTTGTCTGAGGGACAGGGGGCATGGCGGTTTATCTCCAGAGGATCTCCCCCCGCTATCGCCTTCCACCAGCCCACCGCCCCATCCCACAGGAGCCGCTAAAAGCAAATGTCAGTCAAGGAGAAGGCGTTGCATTCCTTCAAGAGGTCAATTAGTGGTGGCCACTGAAGGATCTGTTGCATGTATAAGAAGAAGTCAGTTTAAATAGATCTTCTTCCTTATAAATCAGCCAATCCAGTTACAAATTAACTTTCTAACAAAGACCACAATCTTTCCTCTCTTTTTTTAAAATCCTTCAACATGATGACACCTCTGTCACGTTGCAGTCCATGTTTTGATGATAACTGCCCAGCATACCTACCGCACGCAGCCCAGTTTAGTCTACTGTGAGTTATTTGAGCCTGATTCACGATGTACCACATATGAAACCTATTGCTCTCTCAGGCCGTGTGATGGGGCCCAGTAGCAGCTTGCGGTGGAGAAGCTCCTGACCCATCTGTGCAGGTGATTCCTGCTCCAGCTCTTCCCCTCCAGGCCTATAAGGAGCAACCGTGTCTAGAGGACTTTTATGAGCGTGACCTTAACATGCCCGTCTCGAGTGGTCTAGACTCAGCGCTGCGTTTACTAGAGTCTGCGTCCCACTGATGGCTATCAGACTTTATGTTTTTTCTACCAGTGATGCTCTCTTGTCATAACTCTTTGAAGACGGACCGATGTGACGCTCTGACCATCCCTTTTTGTGGATCTTTGTCAAGTTTACTGTCACGGCTCAGAAAAAAAGGGAATAACAAAGAGAAGGACTCTGACATGCACTGCCTCTCTCTCTCTCTCTCTCTCTCTCTCACACTCTCTCTGCAGACTGAGTCAGATGAACGTGTGCAGGTTACAGCTGTGGTTTGGCTGCACTTTGACAAGGCGGTTAGGCTTTCATGCAGTGCAGACACCAGCTTTGAAGTCTTTCAACATGAAGTACGAGCATCAGGACGGACCGATCTGGCTGGAAAGTATTTAAAGTGAATATGTGTAAGAGACGAGCGAAAATGAAATGAAAGCTTTGCCTGCAGTGACATTACTTAAAGACTGACACAACCCACATGACATTTACTTCAGCGACTGTCTTTAATTACATTTTTTAAGAGCCGATTCAGAGAATGTTTTGCAAGAAGCCACAGGTGATTAATCAGTCATTAATGTAGTAAATATTTAATTGTTGCTAATAAATTTTGCCTTTTATACATTATGGTCTGTTTGGTGTGCTGCGCGGCACCCAGCCAAACACTGTAGGTGGATTAGCTCATTGAATCCAAACAGTTTACGGGGAAAGCAGCTCTAGTGACGACACTATGTGGGCAGCTTGCAGCTCTCAAAATACAAACGTTCCATGTGAAAGCGAAAAAAAGCAGGAAAAGTGGGTCTTTCACAGGAACAATCTAGTAAACACGGTCACTACGCAGAGAGAGAACACCTGTGTTTTACCAAAGTCTTGGCACGGAGCAGTTCGATCATTGCCGGGGCCATATTTGGTCGAGTGCAAATTTAATGTTGCTTTACAGCGATGACGAAACGCACCCTGAGTCAGGCAGGAAACTGCAAAGTCAGACACAAATAAGATCTGAGTGGACAACAAAAACAGGAGAAGGTGAACAGCATGGTGCTGAGATGATTCAGCTCTGCTGGAAGAGCAGCCTGCAGATACAAACACGGGCTAGATAGTTGGAATAAGCTTAGAGCCGAAGCCAGAAATAGTGTTTAAGGTGTTGAGGATTAGGGTTAAATGTCAGAAAGGTCAACAAAAGACCAGTTTAGATTGGCTTAGAGAGGTCAACTGCCAGCCAGAGTCTTGAATCTTCCTGTACTTGTAACCAGCGGTATACAGTGTGTTTGTAATATAATGTGGAATAAAAAACCTCCATGTCATGTAGCCTTTTGCAAAAGTTCATTCAAATTCAGTGACAGTTTGTTAATCTGTAACTTCTTATTTTGTCTTGATAAAAAGAAATTCCATTGTCATAAAACCCCAAACCACAAAACTGATGGAGCACAGGACAAAAAAGGACCGAGCCTCAAAAGCAAACGTGCAACAATAAACAGTTTCCACATGTCTTCAGTTCCTAATGCTTCCGTCAGTTTCAGAATTATGAACTGTCTCCAGTCCAGTGTTTTGGGATCACATGGCAGCGCTCGCTCTCTGTTTACTGTTGAGGATTGAGCTTAAACATCCTCTAATAGGATTAGCAAACAGGAGAAACCCAAAGGAAGAGAATATGTTTACCTGCCAAAAAAGTTATTCACTCACCAACAACCCTGTAGATTTCATGTATGATAGAATTGTAATCTGTTTTAAATTAAGTCTTTTGTTGACTTAATTAACTAAAACTCCTATTTCTGACTGAATAATGATCTGTTCCTACCAGGGTAGATTTTATTATCATTAAGATTACATTTCAAGGATTTTTCTTTAAAAAATATTTACTGTAGTTTTGTTCTGATGATGTCAAAGCCACTGGGTTTGGATTCCACTGGTTTTACAGGAGCTTCGTACATGCATGTTAAAGGTCACACTTAATGACCTGATTACACAGTTGTTTCAGGTCTACATCAGATAAAGAGTCCAGTCAACAGCCTCACAGTTCAGTTTACAAAAATGTGAATGGATCATTTCTGCACTGTAGTTTGGTTTCAGGGGCAAAAGCAGGAATCGGGCAGCAGTATGTCTGTAGATTAAAACCCCACCACCAGTTTTCCTTGATGCCTCTTAAGACATGTAATCTTCAGTCTTTCTCCAACATTAAATATTCATCAGTGAACTTGCAACAATCAAAATTAAACAGCCAAAAACTCTTGTTAACCTGCATCATAAGGACTGGTTTAAGAGTGTGTGCGCGCAGTTTGATCAGATATTCACTTTCAGTTTTGCTAAATCTTCTTTGGTTCACAGACATTTGTGACATCAGCTTTTTCCGCCGTAGTATCGCCCATCGCTACTGACCAGAAATCTGCCCCGTAGAATTACCCAAACTTTGTCAGGACATGTGTGTGTTTTCAGAGATTTGATTGGGAAAACAAGTTTTCAGGGTCTACTTTAAGGGTCCCCTGTGAGTAGCTTTAAGGCTGAATCATTCACACTATGACGTCTTTGATTAGACTTCCTTATGGATTCATATTTTACATACAAACATATAAGAAGCTTAAAATATGATTACAGAATTAACTAACCAGCAAGTATTTAAAATTAGCTCCACCTTAACTGATTTAAACAGAAGTTTTACAATAATTAATCAGTAATTTATTATAATATATAATCATTCTTTATTACACTCACAGGGGGCATTTTTCTTTACTTGGTTAGTATTTCACATTGAGGACCTTAACTTGTAATGGAATATTTACACACTGAACACACACCCTTACTTATAAAAAGGATCTAAATACTTTCCTCTTACACTGATTAGAAAGCATGCTCTTAAAAAATAAAGACTAGTGTACATTGTTACATTAGAGTACATTATTTTACTCACTACAAACCAATATTGTTTAGTCCCATAAATTCTTGCAGATTATTCATATAACTCACAGAAATGACTCATGCTTTAAACAGTCATTAATAGCCTGTTGGCCCATCCTAACCACGCTTGTAAAATCAGTTATAAATGTGCATCAAGCTGCACAACAAAGCTGTTTCTAAGTTAATAAATAGAACTGAATACTTTCTTCCCTCCACCTGGACAAAATAAAAAAGAAATGAGCGGCGGAAAGTTGAAGGAGTGACATTCTTGCATTCTCCTCAGCCCGTCTCTCCTGTTGCTGCCCAGCAGACAGCCCCCCAAGCCCCTCTGAATCTGCCTGGTTCACATACACAAGATTAAGTAGCAAAAGTGACATCCAAGACCAATCGGGCCACCCAAGAGAACCGCAACCAGCGGAGAGGCTGTCAGAGCCCCCTTTTGCAACATTAATCTTGAAGCCTCTCCTGCACTGCCAACTCACATCTCCTTCAAACAGGACAGGGAGGTAGAAAACTGAACTTTTCCCTCCCCAAAGGTTTTTCTCCTCTCCATCAATTAACTCTTTGGGGGACAATTCATCGTCACCCGCCATGTGCCAGACAACTTCAAACACTGGCAAAATGAATCACTTTTCCAGACTTTTTAAAAAAAAAAAAAAAGCAAAAAAACTTGCCATTAATTTGACAACAAGGAGATCAGTTTGGACATTAGTTCAATTTGTATTCGCTCTAAATGCCCTCACAAAGATATGTGGGGCAGAAGTTAAAAGACAAAATATGCTTTAAAGTGATTTATGCCTGAGAAAACCACATTTACCTTGTCTGCTCAGGCATTTCTGTGTCTGTTCCGGCCGTTAATAAGACATTAACACTGAGCTATAGAATTTGTCTTAGATGTCAGAGAGCCGTTAAAATAGACATCCAGGGATCAGCACGCTAACTGAGCTACAGCTAACCCCTTTGTCCTCTTTGCTGACCACTAGCATCTTTGATCTCTTTCAAGAGGATAACTCTATGCTGTATGAATGTGTGTGTGTGTGTGTGTGTGTGTGTTAGTCAGGGGGGTTATGCTGACCTTCTGAGGGGGCTGGTGTCACGTCCAACCTGATAGCGGTGTGAATGGGAAAACAGAAAAGATGAATACAGCAATTGCTAAATAGCGGAACATGAGTGTGTTATGCTGTGGATGCCTTCAGTCCCAGGAGAGGGCCTTCCTAACCCCAACCTTTCTTCTGCCCGAGACCCGAGAAGCAAAGGGGGACGTCGCGCCATCTAACTTCTCTCCTTTGAAGAGAGCAACGCTGAAATCAAACAGCATGCCTCAAATATTTTCTGCTAGTTTTCGGTAGGACTTTTTCACATGTTTGGAAACTGAATCTATTGGACTACATCTGCTTAAAAGGATAAAGTGATGTTTCACATTTTTCCTGTTGTAAACAATGTCCAGGAAAAACACAATACAGTACTCAGAAGTATTGTCTTTGTAGCCAAAGCCTGCTGCACAGTGTAAACACTGGCACTGCAGCTGATTTTGATTCAATCCCACATCACTCTGCTATTAGAGCTTTAAATTTGTATCAAGCCCTCAGCTGAAAACAGTCCCCAACAATTAAATTACTCCTGTTCAAGAACTGTTGCTACACCCCATTGCCCAGCTGATTTAATTAACGTTAATTTTCCTTTAAAAAAAGTTTAGAATTGATCAAAAGATTTGTGTCTTCATAAGGAAACACTGAGCACAGACAGGAAAGGTAAAATAAGATGGCCAACAAACACATAGCTGGCTTTTAGACTTGTTGATGATAAGAAAACTATGAAATATAAGCAGCCTTATTTTTTAACATCTGTCTGAACAGTTTTTAGCACCAAACTACAGAGAGCACCACAAACGAAACTCTGTTTACTTCCACTGTATTAAGTGAGGCAGCAGAAATCGTAGATAGCATAGGTACATCTCCTGGGGTGGGCAGTATAGATAAAAAAAAACATTATCACAGTTATATAACCCCATTTCAAAAAACATTAGGACTCCTGTTCTCCCTCTGTTGTATGAAAACAGAAGCAGTCACTTGCAAATTAACAATTTTTGGCTGATAATGGTTTTAAAAAGTCTTCAAAAGCCAAAGTCATGTCATGTAGGGATTAGCAAATGATCACATTCTGTTTCCTTTGTGTTTTACAGAGGTTCACAACTTTTTTGGAATCAGAATTGTCCATAATTTTGAATCAATATATATAATAACATAATAAAGTATATGGGCAATATAATAAGAAACTGCCTATGAATAAAAGAGCCTGTTTTTGGCTTCCTGTCAAGTTAGAAACATCATCACATTGATGCAAAAATCGTATAAAGTCCAAAAAGCCATGAATCAGTCACACACATTGATTTTGTATTGTTGCCCACAAAGACGTCATACACTCAAAGTCATTAAAGTAAAAGGCACCATGTTATCAACCGCAGAGCAATATAGTAAAATCTCTGATGGAAAGAAAATGAATAATACCTCATTACATTAGAAATCCTCACATTGCTCAGCTTTTAGATGCTGTTGGAGTGAACTGATCCTTTAACAAAAAGCTCGCTCTGCTTGTTTAAGCAGATCTTCACTTTTTACAAATAAGAACAGATAATTGGGAAAAGTTGTTTAATTGTTTCACTGTAAAAAGTATTATTTTTGATACACCTCATGTAAACAGGCTTTGCTTCGTTTTGGTTTTGACTGCTGAGCTTTTGTTTTGAAACTGGAAGTCATCATCCATCCGTGATCTGTGCCCTTCAAACAGAGCTCCAGTTCAGACAGTGTGTTGAAAACCCTCACACTCTCTCACACATGCACGCATGCATGCAGAGGAAGCAGATCTTTTGGCTGCAGGCAGGCCGGGTTGTGTGCTTAAGCCGTGGGTTTGAGAGTTCACAGCGGAGAGCAGCCGCAAGCAGCAGAGATCATTAGTTCAGAAAGCGGTTTGCGTGAGCGAAGGTGTGTGTGTGGGGGTTATTTAGAGAAGCTCCATTAGCAAACATCTAATCACCCTGGCACACGTTCAGACTAAAACTTTCACATCAGGTCTTCTGTGCAGCTGCTGAGTCAAAGCAGGACGCACAGCTCGATAAACGGCCTGCGACAGCACGCTCTCCAGCATACTGTAAGAAAAACTTTATGAGAGAAAATCTAAAACAAACCAGGATGGATTAACACTTCTTCAGCGATGGAAAACACCCTTTGTTAAAACAGAACAGTACAGTTCCTCTGCTTACTGTCCGGACCATCTTGCTTTTTGAATTTTAATGAGAATTTTTGCAAAAACACTGAACTCATGGCAGCCACATTTCTCTGTCAGCTCTTAAAAACTGAAAGCATGAGTGACTGAAGTGTATCAGCATCACCCTCTGCACTTTTTTTTTTTATTGGATCTTCCATCTGGTGAAGCCAATTATTACCCATAAAACAATAAAACACTTGAACACTGTTAGTGACTGAAAACACTGCAGTAATGAGCAGGTGATACATTGTATCTGTTCAGCACATATGCAAACAATGTGCTTCACCTAACTATGCTGAAAGGAGAATGGATTATTCCTATTTACATCAAGTGCCACCACAGAACAGTGGAGGTAAATGGGACTTTGTTTGTGTTTTAGAAAATAACGTTTAAAGATGAAAAAAATGTAACATTTTCTCTTTATTATTTGCAAAAATGATTTCACTCAAATGTTTTTCCTCAATGTTAAGATCCTTAGTTTTACTCATGGTAACAGCAAGTTTTATTTTAATACGTCTCATACCCGACAAACTAAACCTGTCAGCGTGCAGCATGGGGCTACGTACTCAAAGTTTGCAGGCTGAGTTTCACTGTTTACAAATGGTGGCAGAAACTCGTTCAGTTTTTGGTTGTAAAGTTGCAAAACGAAGAAAAGATGAGCGGTCAAGAATAATCAAAGGATTCAAGAGCCAAACTGTGTACTGCAGTAGCTTTTTTGTTTGCCACCAAACAAAAGGCAGTTGTACCAATCCGAACCTCATAAACATCACGTTTTTCAGCTTGTAAGTTAATTTTTTGTGTGTTTTATGAGACTGTCCAAACAAACCTGCAGTGAGCTAAATAATGCAAGCTAACGCCTGCTAAGTTACATCATGACCCATTTCTTTGTAAATCTACGTGGATGATATGAGGCAAAGGTGTTACATCTAGGTCAATAAAGGCATGGAGGAGTTTTTTTTCATGGAAAAAAAAACTTTTGTTTTTTTGATGAACAAAGATGACTGATTGGGTTATAGTCCATCTGTAGAGGAACTTTTACAAAGACAACAACCTCCATGCTCACATGATACTTTTCGCATCATTAAAAATCTATCTGTCTGTAATTGTTTTGAAAAAGGGACCCCTAGTGGCAGGATTGTGTACTTAAAAAAAAAAGTTACACAGCAACATCACAAAGCTTTCAAATCAAAAGTGTAAGTACCACACAAGCCTATTATTTCCCACAAGTATGAAAAGAGCAGCAGTGCGAGCCACTGCGTCGATTTCCCACCAGTTTATGTGGCAAAAGTTCAACAACTTGAACTTTGATCCAGAACGCGCTGATCTTGGATTCTGGCACAGACAGCAAGTGATAGTAACGCTAGTGACAATCTAACCTGACAGAACAAGGGAGGAAAAGTTAATGTCGTTCATCTCTAAATTCCTGGAGTTACGTGAATCCCTTATCCGATTTTGACTTTGTGACATCTGACTGAGCTGCTCATAGGATTAGCACTGCTCTTCATGTTGGCTTTAACTCCACAAATTATTAGCTCGTAGCGCAAGAATTATGAAACTGCTGTTTCTCTGGATTATCTACAGAGCAGGTTGTCAACAGTTTCCATTGGTACTAATTCTTTTAAATCCAAAGTAACACTGACTGTAGTGTGTAAAGAGATGTTGCTATTGAATCCTTTTTAATGTAACTTGTAAGCACAGCAAACATGATGAAACTCATTGTACTGGGGCTCAAAAAAAAAGTCTGAGACAAAATTCAAGTTTCCTCACACTATGATTGCACTAGAGGTAAGAAACTGTTTTTTTATGTTATTTAAGTGAACTGACCCTTTAAGTAAGGTACTGCTGGACCCATGACAAATCATTATCAACTCATATCAGTGACCTTTAAATGTGATATCTCTCCTTTCAAACATGGCATTTTTCTCCCTGCCAGCACTATAATCACTTCTGCGGCTATTCAACTATTAGGACTGTGTATTAACTGCCAATGTTTATGTCCTGAATAATCACAGCAGTTGTAACCCTGATGTTTGTGTTGTAAAAATTATTCTGACAATGTCACTGTGAAGTTATTCTCATTTCGCATACATAACTGTGCTTATAGGCCAAGACGGACAGAACGCTTTCAACTTTTTATGACATCAAGTTGTGCCAAGAGCGTTTTTCCCCACTGCTTCTCTCCGAGGGGTTTTCAAAGGGGAAAAGCAACACATGCTGTCATTCATGTCCCGCCGTTCAGATGGACCATTACGCTCATATCAGATCGGCTCTTTTGATGTGCCGAGTGACAGAACAAAATAAATAGCGAGCGCAAGGCTGTGAAAGATTTGCAACGCAATGCGTTAATTAACGAAGGGCTATAACAATTAGGCGCCCTTGATTGGTGTGTGAATATCAGTGCAGTCACGCAGTTTGGGACTCGGCGCAGGGTAACACCACTGTTTACTGAACACAAAGACCATAAACAAGCACTGGCAACAAGTGCACTGCCAAGTGTGAATAGTTGGACATTTGGAAAAATTTATGGCTTTTCCAAAGATCTCAACATAGTTACATAGTAAACAGTTTTATTCACTTGTTGAGAAATGTTGTTTTTTGGCCAATTACAAGATTGTGGGGCCTTTTATCAGCATGTGCGTCATATTAAACACCCCCACATTAAAAGCAGACTAATTCTCCTGCACTTAAAGTCTCACTGTTTTCTTCACCACTTGGAATTTTTTTTCTCCCAGTTTTTGTCAAACAAAACTAAGAATCTGAAGCTGTTGTGTTGGGCTTTCTAAAATTGCAACAAGCATTTTTTACCCCTTTGTGACATTTCAGAGACCAAATAAACAATAATCAAGAAAATAGAAATAGTTAGTTGCAGCCCCCAGTGTTTCACCATCAGTAGAACCAAATAAATTAAAATCACATGTTGGCATCTCAGGTCTAAGACAGTGATGGTTAACATTTAAGGATTTTACTCATTAAAAGACAAAGTTGTCTCACTCCACAGATATTTGAGTAAAAATTTTAAATCAACTTGTGTGGCTCTCTAAACACTGACACCATCCAGGTAACAGGATGGAAACTAACACTCAGGCAGAAAAAATGTCACTGGTTTTGGCCTCCACATGTATTTATCCCTGTGTTTAAACAGTTGCTAATTGTAATAATATGTTCCCCTTTGTTTTACTGTTGCACAACTTGGGTCAGAGAACAAACACTTCATTAATCGAGTAAACTAACATATAGGTAGTCATTAATGAGGTGAATGTTTGAAGAAAAAAGCGATAATGACCCAAATGTTTGGTTCACACGTATATAATTATGCATTTATTGACAAGGATGATACAAGTCTGCTGTGGGACAAACCGAGGTCAAGCAAGAACAGATGGATGTCTTCGGTTTATTTAGCAGACCTCCTGGTCCTCTTGTTCCAGGAGAAGTTTGCTCCGTAGGATTTCACTCGAGGCTTTGAGGTCCTCTTCTCAGTTATGTCGTAGCTCCAACCTGAAAGGACAAACATCCGAGTAAGTGATGGGGGCAAGGGCGTCACATATATTCACTTTGGATGAGCTCCAACTGCAATGAGGTGTCCTGGAGACACAAACAGGCTGTGTGTAGTCAGAACTGCACTAATCACTTTCATGGTGCAATAAACAGAGAAAGCCAGTTTCCTTTGCTCAGTTTCAACAAACTCTCCCAGATGGTACAGTTCTTTGAGTGAAGTGAATTTTCTGTTACACAGAAAACTGATCGGCCATATTTCACTTAAACCCTCACATGACTGTTCTGAATTGTTGTCTAATGATCTCGTTAGTCAGTCAAAAGTATTCTCTTCGTGTTTTATTACTGGGTTTGTCATGAGGCCAACATGTTGTCATGAAGTCTCCTTTCCATAAAGATTGTTTAATAGATGCTATTTTACTGCTATCACCTGATGACAAACCCTAGTCTGAATATTTAATAAGCTTTTAACATGAACACAAGAATATACAGCAGCATTTCCCAATTTATTCGGATCTTTGTCACATGGCCAATGTATGGTTTACTTAAGAAATATTTTTGTTTAAAACTAAAATGAAAACAAATGCTTTAAGCCACAATGCAGGATGGTAGAATGCTCCAGTCACATGAGGGGCGATTAAAGGTTCATGCTCTCGGGTAAGAGGAGATGGTTTATACAGCTCTCATTAGATGCAGAAAGTTTGAAATCAATAACTTCTGTGGTGTTTCTGTTTGAGTGATTAAAAATCACAAGTCAGCCTTTGAGAAAATGAAAATCATCAGCCTTTGTACAGTCATCCAACTTTTCACCTGATTAAACACCCTCAGACAGCTCCCTCCTCACCGAGATGAAGAGGGAGCTCAGTGGTTGCTGTTTTAACAGTGATGATTAGGTTTTTTACTTTCTAAGGGTCAACGTTATCAAACTTAACAAAGAAAAGATCTGTGTGTCCCTTGACAGTTTAGCTAAGAGTGTAGATGTGTAACAGTCCTATACTTACATAAGGATGCTAATAATGCAACTGATAATAAATAAATATGGCTAAACTTTAATCGTGTTCACTCTCTGTTCATTCTACTCATTAAATTTTCATGAAACCAAAAGGGATGTCTATAATTTTGCAAATTTCTTTTTTTTTTTTTTTTTACCATTTTTCTCAGCAAAAGCAATGGCATCTTCCTTGGAGGAGAAAGAGAGCACCATGTTGGATAAAGGATCAGCACTGAAAAGGCAGAAAAAAAACTGTTAGTCACATAAAAGACACATAATTGGAGAGGAATCTAATAAATGCTTTATGATCCAAACTAAAAAAGAACTTTGACAGAGTCTATCATACAGATTGTAAAACGCTTTGACGCTAACAAAGAAGTTGACTTAATGTTTCGAACCACTTGTCAAAAGTGTTGCAGACTCATTAATCCCCTAATGTGAGACATTCCTGTCATGACACACGAAAAGAGAGAACTAATCTGATTACAGTCTGTGTGCAGCAGAGGTTGGCAGTGCAGGTAGGAGGTTCTTACGTTGAGGCCCAGCCCATCAGCGGGTTCTCCCAGCGCTCTCGGGTATCAAAGTCCATCTTCCACTTCTTGGTGCTGTTGATACCTGACTGCATGGCCGTTTTGGCGGGCACAAAGATGTGAACTTTACGTGTTTTGATGTGCTCCTCTGGGACTCCTGTCACAGTGGATATATCCTGAGGAGCAGACAGAAACAAAGCTCATCACACTGTATGCAACAGAGTTTGAGTCACTTTGTTAGACTGGAAGAATAAAAAGTTACATGCAGGCGAACAATTAATGGAAATTTAAAAAAAAAACAAACTAAAAAACAAATGTCCATTAAGATCCTAAAATCTACAGTGAATAGAAATGATTGTCTATCATATAATTAAATTTAAATCTTTGTAAGCAAAAACTCTCATAATTTGAAAGAAGTTTTAAACTGTGAGCAGTCAAACCAAAAACCAAAAGCAGTCAAAGCTTTGAACTTCTGCTGTCATGTGTACAAAAACACTTAATGGACATATTTTTTTTGGTGGCAGACAAGCCAGTGTTCTTCCATAACTTTTCTGACTTTCATTGGACTCGGTGACTGTCTTTTTCTTCCCCTGCAAGGAATAAGAGTTAACGCAATGATATATGCATGTGTGCTCGCTGAGAAAGGTCATCTGAAAGTAAGCTTGCAGGTGTTAAAAAGTACAACTTCAAGCTATAACAATGTGTTCTCAGTGTCAGAAAAATGTTAGGAAAAATCGTCAGTGGCTATAAAAAGCACTTAGGACACATCCATCTGTAGAGATTTATTTTCCCTTTTCAAATGTTAGGGTAAAAAAAAAACTTGATACATCTTCAGTGTCAGAAAAATGATAAAACCTGGAAAAATACAAGAAGTGAAGCACTTTTATGGACACAGTTAAATAAACTGGAAGTCAAGATTGTATTTTTTATCTCTTCTTTAAACTAATTTTCACTCTGTGGGCATTATATGTTCCTGCCAGCACAACCAATACAACTAGTTATGAGTCTTTCCTGCTCATTTCCTGTTTGAATTTTTCTAATTTTTTACATATTGCTTGTAAATGTCCACCTGTGTTGAGTGGGCTGAGCGCTCCTCTCAGGCAACAGCCGAATAAAACTGAAAAACAGCTTTAAAAAAATTAGAAACAAGATGAAACTAAAGTCCCACTATATGAGAAGGTCAATACTAGATTTAAGGGACAAAAGCAGAACAAACCCCCCCCCAAAAAACAAAAAACAACAAAAAAAACATACTATAATTATTCACTCTCGTTTGCATCGAGGTGGATGAAATTAATGCCTAATACTTGAGATGATTTATTCCAGACCATCAGAAAGTAGGCCAGTGCGACAAGAGGAGGAGGAGGGGCCTTTGGGTGTACTAAATGCATATTCCTGAGCAACTGGAGCCCCTTCAAGCTCCTATCAAGGATCTGGTCCAATTCTTCAGGGAATTAGCAAACAAGCAATGGGAAGTCGGCGACAAAACACAGACGAACCTCCCAGCACGCAGGCACCAGCCACCCAAGACTGAGGGCTTTCCAGGGCGCTCTCCTTTCAATACAAGAATTTTACACATTTCAATGGCCATTACAACTTCAAAGAATCAAATTTTCATCATTGTCTGTCATCTGCCAGTTGATTTGTAGAAAGGGGGTCGTTTTGCATGAACTCCACACAAAAGCCCGCCTTTCCTTTGGCAAAGGAGCTTCCAATGGTATTTAAGCCTAGTAAATTACAGGTCCAACTGCTAGACTACTGCGTGTTTCAGTCAAACATCTTTTGCCATGCTCAGAGGCAAGACCAGTCTGAATTTAATCATAAACAAGATCTGCACATTGAAAAG
Organism: Ctenochaetus hawaiiensis; assembly: GCA_029783645.1. Taxonomy (NCBI): domain Eukaryota; kingdom Metazoa; phylum Chordata; class Actinopteri; order Acanthuriformes; family Acanthuridae; genus Ctenochaetus; species Ctenochaetus hawaiiensis. The sequence goes on from JAPZDY010000022.1 coordinate 12,649,930, forward strand.
ATTGTTAAAATGAAAGGGAAAGGGACGAACAAAGGGGGGAAAAAAAACTTCACAAGTGCTCGGTAATTATTTCCGGCTGCCCTATCTACTTAACCTTAACAATTCCTTCTTGTCACAGAGAGGAAGAAAACATGTTCTCTTCACCCAAAGGGGGTAATGGTGGATGGTTCATGACACAATAACACACAAGACAGTGTGAGAGAGCACCAAAATGAGATGCCAGCTTTGTTTTTTCCATCTTGGAAGCAGCAGTAGATAATCAAAACTGTTTAAAATGTTGCTTTCTGCGGGACAGAGGTTTTTACTTTGAACGTTCAAGAATTCTTTACTCAAAATGTGTGAGAGAAGTAAGAAAAAACTGCCAGGGAGTTTTGGAGAAAACACAAGAACCATTAAAATGCTTTGTACACAGTGAACCATAACACATTTGGGGCTGTGAATCAAGGGGGAAGAAATCGTGTACAAAAAGTACCTCTTGAGTTGAGGTAAATCAAATTTGCAGTCCAAAACATTTAGCAGTTGGTCTGTTCTGTTCTGGGGAATAGATGCATGAAAATCCCTCGCCGAGACGCATTAGAAATGATACCCTTGGGATTAGCAGGTCAGACTATGGTTACGCATATGTACGTTACATAAACCATAACTGACACATGAGGCCCATGTATGGTAAACTGGTGCAATAATTTGTCCAGATGTAGCAGACCTTAAATCACATCTTAGGCACGGATGAGCACAAAAGGTCTTTCATGAATGAAGGTGGATGTGTCAAAACAAAAGCTCTGCCAAACCATTGTAAACACTTTGCTCATTATCTGGCATTGTTTGCAAAAAATACGAGTCTAGACTTCTATGACACTTGCATGCATAACACTGAAAGCTAGGAGGGTTATCGGCATAACAGACTCACCCACAATACCCGGATTCACAAAGGGAATGATTGTGGCTGGAATGTGGTGTGTTCCCAGGAAGACTAGAGAGGGCCATCACAAAAGGAAAACCCACACGGTGGGCACTTTTTCTTCTGCCATGTACAGGAAGCAAAATGAGAACTATCAAGTTTGACACTATTCACAGGGCCTTCATGGGGCCCTACAATACCTGGCTGGGCAGGCAGAATGCCGGGCTTAAGAAAGGGGGGAAAAAGGCTGGCAAAGTCTCCGTCACGTGAAAGCGTGTCGATATTTCTGACACCTCCAGGCTACTTGCCAAATAAAGAGCGTAGGGGCTTGTCACCGTGGGGCCACCGGGCCCACCAGAATGCTGAAAGCTTGTACCCCTAATGCCCCAACAGAGACCTGAGATGGAGAATTTTTGTGTAAACAAGATTTAAAAAAAGATCTTGAAAAGCTGAAGTGGTAAAAACAGGAGAAAAAAATACAAAAGCAAAAGAAAGAATAGCAAAAATGAGTAGTAAATAGTAAAAATAATAGTAAAAACAAAAAGTTTAATATGAGGACTGGAAATAATGAACCCCGAGTCTCTCTGGGATCAGAGGGCGGGGTCACCTCTGAGGCTTTTAAAGCTTTAACTTATTTGTGAAAAACAAACCATAGATCAAAAAAGGACAAGTTGAGGTTTTACAGTAAATTCTGTGTGGGCCTATTTCTCGGTGAAGGACACTGACTTTGACCTATTTTTTCTGTTAAGTTGGCTTTCAACTATTTGCATAAATCTCATCCACGCTTTAAAAATAGTGTAATAATTTTTATGTTTCCAGAGGTTAACTTCGCTTTTCTTAACCCCACCTACAAGGCTCTGATTGGCTCTTGTTTTTTAAACCAGATTAACAGCCATCAAAGACCACAAATCCACGCCGAAGTGAATCACTGAGATGTTGTGGTCAAACCAGGTTAAAAGTCGACATCTTCCTCCGTCACTATATGTGTTCTTCACTGGGCCCTTAAACTGTCTTCCAGCCTCAACTGTCCCCATATCATCTCGTACAGCTTGTCACTTTCAGATGATTTGCAGGTGAACATCCTGCAGTTCAGCAGCGGTTTGCCAACAAGACAATATTTCTAAGATCTGGAAATCAGACAACACTTTTGGACGTGTCTTTGAGAAAAAGATCAAGTGAAGCAACAGAAATCCCATGAATGTTTTTTTTACCAGACAGTTTTGATGAAAATATCAATTGCACAGGAGGGTTTGATAGTTGTTCGTACTGGTGTACTTGGAGCATGCCGGAGTTTGGCAAAATGTAACCGAGGATTTGGAAAGAGATAAGTATGAGGAGCTTGTCTTCAAAACACATTACTGCTCATTCACTTAGTGAACTGAATAGCCCTGTCTTTTTCACTCAATTTGATATTCCCATTGTGCTTATTTAGAAAAAAAGAGGATTATTTTAAACCTAAAATAAACCATGAAAAGAAAACTCACATCTGTTCTTGCAATGATTCAGGAAGGCTCAATTGTCAACTCTACAATAAACGGGAGTGGTAAGTCATACAGAACATGAAGTTAATATTCTGGCACAAACCACAAAATCAACATTTGTCTGGGTTTTCTTTCTAGGATTTAAATTATTTACCAGCTATAAAAAGACTTTCAAGAAAAATGACTTCAAACCATTCAATATCTCATTACTTGTTAAAATTACTTCATGAAGCAAAAGAGATATTGAAACATTCTCATGTTTCAGCTTCTCTAATGTGAGTATTTGATGCTAAAAGTCTTTCGTACGTGAATTGTTGGATTGACAGAGCAAGACATTTGAAGACATCGTCACCACTGGAAGGAAGGATTCAGTTTATAAAAGTCATGGTCTTGAGATTATAAGCATTTTTTTCACCTTTATGAAAGCTAAATGAACAGAGAACTACACTGCTATGTTTTGGTGTCCTTCTAACACACGGTCATGTCTGCCTGAAAAAATTAAGAAACCTGAGTGGAGGCTCCATCAGACCCTCTTAACCTTGAGTCTGACCTGAATACAGAGGCTGTCCTGCATAAGACTGTTTGATAAAAAACAAAGTTGTGCAATGTTGTATTGCATCATTAATTTGAAAAATTTCATTCTAAATTTTCTATTCTTTCACAAGTAGTCATAAACTGTTTCTAATGACAAAAACCTACTTAAAATTGCAGAGGAAAAAGGGAAAGAAAAACAGTATTCAGGAAAACACATTTTTCATAGTCTCACACATCTCATGGTCAAAACATAATATTAATAACAAACGTAATGAACAGATTAACTGGTATTGCAAATTAATGGTTGAAACCATTTGTCTTCTTGTCTAGAAAAACTGGCGGATTCAGGGTAAAACGGTCCAAACACACTGGTACTGGTACTTTACTGTTAGTTCAGTGAGCATACAGATGAACCATTAACAAATAAAGGATGCCTGTACATGACTGGCTCAGACAAGATGTTTCTTGAGTCACTGCCACATATCTACAGGTAACAGCAGAAAACCTGGGCATCCATGACAAGAGTAAAGTCTAGTCTACTATAGCCTGAACACTCGTATGCCAAAACTGCAGCTCTGCAGCCAGAAAGGGTCATAAGGTCAGCTGAGCTGAATCATGTTGAGTCAGCATGTGGTGAAAGTCCAAACACATCACCCTTAACCCCCCCCACTGTCCAACTCACACCCAGACCAAGACCCTCACTCATCAGCCTCCGCCAGCTCCCACCTTCAGACATCTTTGAAGAGGAGAAAGCGTGCCAATTACTGATTGGACATAGGGGGCGAAACAAATATTATGTTGAGTGCTCATGTGTGGGAGGGGTTCAGCACTGGAGAACGAGAAGCAGCTGGCGTGTGGGTCATCTGGAATCTCATATTACACATACCGGTGAGGATCAGGATGACAGGATGAGAGGAGGGGGTCATTTATGGATGTGTCGTCTGCAGACACACTTGTTTTGTTTTTGACAAGACAATCATTTACAAGTTTTTCATATTTGTGAACTGCCTTATTTTTGTCAGATGCCACAGGTAAAGGTATATACTTCCCACATTCAGTCCTACTGTCCAGTCTTAATGATTAGTTAAAGGAAAAAAGTAATCATTAGTCCTTAAACAGAATGATAGTATAGATTATTCAGTGGCATACATAATGGCTGCAGCTATTAGCTATTTCCATTATTTATTAACCTTTTCTTTAAAAAAAAAAAAAGTGAAATGATATTCTGTATATTTTTAAAGACAAATATGAAAAATTATTAACATTTGAGGATCTGAAATCAGAGAGTTTGGGAAATTTGAATTTTGCTCAAAACTGGTTTAAACAATTTATATGTTATTTAAGTTTCCAACAAATTTTCTGTTGTGTCTAATCAATAAGCCCTATTATACATCTTGTGTTGTGAAATCCAAGTTGACCCACAAGTGATATTACAAATTAAAATGATTTTTGTTATGATAACTGTTGAAAAACAGACTGAATAATTAACTGAAAAGAACAAAGAACATCAAAACAAGACTTCTAGTTTAAGACACTAAAACTAGTATGTATAATTGAAAAAAGGCTGCTAGCTCACAAGTTATGAATTATTGGAAGTGTAGACAAACAGAAGTAGCAAGTCTTTTTTTTTTTATCCACTCTGCAAACACAACACTTAGCAGCAGACACTTCCTAAAACTACCCAGCGCTGACAGGACTGAGGAGTCTTCTTAAGAGGCTTAGTCTCTATGGAAGAGAGTGTTAATGAATGAAATACTATTTTGTGGATGATACATAATAAAGCCTCTTGTCTGGCACTCTTCAAAGACCAACATCCTGTGACCCACTACTCCAAACTTGAGCTGCGAGATTTTTTGCATAAGCGCGCCGTATGAGAGGGCAACCAGACAAAACAGACACTTAAGTTGTCTATGTGCGAGGGAGGGAGGGAGGGAGGAAGGGTGGGAGAGGAGGATGAGAGGGAGAGGAAGGGGGGTGGGGTGGTGAATGTGGTCTGCTCCACTGTAGGTCACTCTGAGTCTGAGGCTAGACAGGCTTAGAGAATATATACACCCCTGTACTGCAGACTTAAACTGCTTGCGCTAAATATATCCTCATAGCTGGGATGGCTGGATTTTTATTGTGATTCTGTGTCTTCGTAGTCCTTCAGCCTTCATGCAATTTAAAAAATGTAAAAGCAAGAACCTGTCTGAGGTTGCAGTGGTTGAGGGTTCTCTGCCCAATGACAGTGTGAAACACGCATTCAATCCTGCAGAAATTGAGATCTCGAGTGTCACAAAGCGAATTGGCGCGACCAATTGAATGGTGCTATTCTCTCATAGCCAGACCTGAGGTTGGGCTGAGCCCATTTCAGTCTGAGGTAGGGAAAAAAAAACAACACTCTAGGTTGTGTGTATTGGGCGTTGCTAAGCCAAGCCTAGGATGCAGTAACAGTGCACTTGAGAAAAAAAAACATTTTGGAGGTGGTGGGGTGGGGCAACTTGTTTTAATGGATCACTGGCATTACAATGGCTGAATCCCACTAAACAACACGCCATTTCAAGAATGAAACACAGGTGTCGGCTGTGTGATAAAAGCAGGCCTACCTTATTGCTTGATCCAAATCTGTGTCAAAACTTGCCAGTTTCATAAAAGATGTTTCACAGAGAAACAGTGATGTTGAAAACATCAACATTTGAACAATAGATGGGGAGAGGAGTACCTAGTGAAATAGTCAACCAATGGCGAGCTTGTACGCAGCCTACAACCCATGAGTCAGTCTAGAATAGGACAAACGTGCACTGAGATGATCTTGTGTTAACAAGCTTCCTTCGAGTGACCTCTGAACTAGGGAATGCTCTATCTCTGGATGATAAATCTTGACTGACAGACTCAGGACCTTTTTAATCTGATTTCAATTAAAGTCCTTCAAAACAACCAACAATCTGCCTTTAGACTCAACTACCTTACTGCAATCAAACCCCACATCTTTTGTCCAGATGTGACATTACTTGGCAAGCAAGCACGGTGCACTTAATTCGCAAGAAAACCAAAGATTTCAAACTAGCAAACTCAACATGCCAAGCATCAAATGGTCCTACCATTTTAATACTCTCTTCCTCTCCCCGTCTTCCTCCCTCCCCTCCCCTCAATTCCCCACACTCTAATAACTGTCCTCTTCTGTCTCGTAAAACCCTAGTGCCTTTAGAGAACTCTATAACAAGGCTTCACAAGCGCTTTAAGATTATGGTGTTGTCTTTATGTGGAGAGAGGGAGTGCACTTGGCCCCAGCTGAAGCAGCAGCAGACGCTCAGACACTCAGGCATAAGTGGGAGATATTGTATTATCGCATATTAAAGCAGCTGCTGAGGTTATAACCACAGTTGTTTCTGCAAAGAGCCAGGGAGTAAAGCAAAAGGCCTGACTCTAATTGAGGGAGGCTGCAGACATTCCGTGTAAAGCTGTGTATCAGTGGCCAGCCAGCCGGACCCTGGGAGCTGCCCAGCATGCTTAATCAAACAGTAATTACAAACAAAAGCAGGTCGGCATGGGCACTCTAGAGAACACTGGAGCTCCATCACGCAGGCCTTTTTATTTGGCATTATTTCTGAAATTCTGACAAAGCCTTCAAAGTTTTGCTCACAAAAAGAGCAAACTTTGGGCAGGTTTTTCCTTTGTGTTTGTGTTTAAATACAAGAGAAGAGAGGAAAACAGTCAATATGAGCAGTAGGGCTGCAACAAGAGATTGTTTCGTTTTTGTTTTTTTTTGCAGATTAGGGTCTTGATCCTAAATAAATTATTTGGTCTGAAAGATTTTGGACAAATGTAAAATAAAATTCCAATCACAATTTCCTGAAGCCTAAGTTGACCTTATCACATTGTTTGTCTTGTCTGTCCAATGGTTCAAGATCCCAAGATACTTAATTAATAATCACAAGACAAATAGAGTAGCAAATCCTCAGACTTTGGAAGCTGGAACTTGGACATATTCGGCATTTTTGCTTAAAAACATTACGTGCAACCCCAAATGACCTTTTTCTCCAGCCGCTCTCTTATGGATTGTGGAAACAAGCTTTGACTACAACACTGACACATCACCTTTTATGGTCTTATTGCAAAGATGTTATCAAACACATTCGATTTGTAGTTACATTATCATTCTTTTGGAACTAGTTTTCTACCCACTTGGCAACATATTCAATCTCATTTTTCTGTTTTTGTACTCTTTAGCTGCTAAATGTATCACTGTGTTCACCAGCAGGACAAGGACTGGAGGACATAACTACAAAAACAGCTTGCTGATTGTTCTTCTTCTTCTATGTTCATTGACAGACTGCAAACCAGCTTTAAAGGTGCATACTGCTACTTATTGAATCAGAATGTGTAGATGCTGTGCTTGTTAAGTCAATGAAAGTAATTTGGTCATATATTATCAGCTCTTTTTTTCACTAATAACATATATTTCCCCTTGTTGGCCTGATAATATATTGTGTATAAAAGCTCTGATTATAGCCAATTTAAAGACCTATTAATTATAATATAGTTTCCTGTTATTTTTAATGCCAGCAGCCTCTGATAAACTTGTTCACAAATGCAATTATGGTTCCCACTTTTCCTGTTAATCATTTACCAGGTTTTTTACATGACTCTTTTAGTGATGATCCAGCTGTTATGGCTGACATCCCAACATACGCTAACATATTCTTCTTTACTGCCCTGTCTTAATACATTTTATGTTGATATTTAATAGCCTCTTTAGTAGTTACATTAAGTGGAGGCTTTCACGAGCATAATTACACCCACTGTGAGTTACTGCTACAAAAGCTTAACATTTCATGCCATTTCATGGTTCAATTTATCTCAGCAATGCATTGCACTTAAAGAGACTAGCCAGCAAAAAACACCAACAGCCTAAATTTAGCTGGTGTTTTTCATTAAACAGATGTGACATATGTTGTTTGACCTTAGCTAACTATTAATTTCTACCCAACTGTCTCAAAAATGCCCACCAGACATGTAAAATGTTGTTCCTTGCGAAGGTCAAATCACAAACCTTTGCAGGTTAAACAAATTTGTAGGAAAATACATCAATTTTCACAACTGAACCAAACATGCTAACCAATTTAAGGATGTTCAACCATTTCTAAACAAGCTAGAAAAGTAAAATTAATCCTAAAACCTGCTCAGCAGCAGCTAATATTTGCATTTGAAGGATAATGTGACTTACACCATTGACAGTTTTGGCCACTGAAGTTATAATACTGTCCTACCTGCATATGTTTCCATGTGAAGCATTTCCATAACATAATCAAAGGCAGTCTAATTAAAGTACTCTTGTCCATAAACTACCTTTGACATTATTATGATCCTGAACATGACTTGGCCCCTTTAGATGGTAAATGTAGCTATTTTCGGGTTTTGATATACAAATTGTCCACCAGTTCTTTCTCAAAAAGAAGATTGTTGAAATATTTTTTACAGGGCAGCAAAAGATTTCCAAGACATTTTATTTTTTCTTTGATTTTTTAAAGTTTTTTTCAGGACTGTAAAGTTGGTCAACTTTTTCCCGAGTTTTCCAGGTTGTCCAGGACACATGGGAAGCCTGATGAGTATTCTGGATGTGAGGTCCTGTAAGGTTTGCGTTTTTTGGACAGACAAGACCTACGGACAAGATAATGAGTGTCACACAAACATTCAGACAGTTTATGGAGCGCATTCAAAATATCATTCACCCAAGCCAAAATCCGGCCTCATCTAAACGAGGTTATGCAGAAATGTTCACTACAGAGCAAGCGGCACACCACTCTCTCCTTCGACTGTCGAGAGAGAGAGAGAGAGAGAGAGACAGCGTGCGAACCCAGCATAACCTCGCTGGATCGAGATCTTTGTTTGATTGGTCTAACCAGAAAGCAATTCACACTTATTGACAGCCTGATGAATGACTAGCGTGCTGACATACGCTGAATGCCCAAAAGGGAGAGTGCTCTCATTGCCCTCTTCCATGTGAGACGGAGACCACTGTACTGTAAACAGCTGAGGGCCTCTCTTTTTGGCCTGTCTGGGTGAGCATTAGAGTACTTCCCGCCGTCGCCAGCAACAGCATGCCACAAAGGAACCTCTGTGACCGACAACACTGAAGTGGCCACTGTCTTTTTCGTGAGTCTCAGGGTGTCTCACAAACTTTTTTCCATGCAAGCTTCTTTTCTTTCACCCCCTCCCCATTTTTAGAGGCCCTTTTTTTCCTCTTCTCTGCTGTTCCTCTCAGTGGCCCCTACTGAGAGGACAGAGACAGACACTCCGCCCAGCCAAAGGTTTGTCTGCCAGTATGGTCAGCTTTGGTCTGGAACAAAAGCGCACTGACGCTGCCCACACACAGCAAAACCCCCCCAAACAAGTCCACAACAGACTCCCACATTCTCCCCAAACTCCCTCTTTCCCCGTTATCTCCTATCTCCTTCGTGTTTTAATGACAAAGCATTCACTTCAAGAGATCCTTCTTTGTTTTGCAAAGTTGGTACATTACTAACCTTGGACACTTCAAATACATACTTGTTACTGTTAAGGCTTTGCTTCAGCACTTCATGAAAAGAGACACCAAGGACCCTGTCTGTATTATAAAGCTAAACGCAGCTGTACCGCATTCTTTATAGAAAAAGTGCCTCTGAATTAAGACTTCATAAACTTGTGAACTAAATTTGACAACATGCTTTTATAAAAAACCCTCTCTTCATGTGTGTTTGCAGCCACGCTGTGGGACCAGGCCAAAAAGTGAAAAACTGCTCAGAGCCAGTCAGTAAACAAAGCCATAGATTAACTTTCCTACTGCTAGGTACAAAAGGAAACATACATTATTTTAGCCTCAGTAGGATTTTTTCATTTAATATGTTGACATGCACTTAAGTAATTTGGCTTCTGCAGTCAGTGTCATTATCATCACGTATATGGAGAAAAACAAGGGGGGGATTTGAGAAATTTGATTTTCCTAGCAGAATTTTAATGGAAAATACGCTTTCAAGGCCATGTGTTCATCTAACCAGTACAACTGAAACTAACAATCATTTTCATAATCAATTAATCTAGCAATTATATTAATTAATTTATCAGATATAAAAGAGGAAAATCCCCATCAAAATTTCTCTGAGCTGAGGATAACACCTTTAAAAGGCTTGTTTTGGAAAAACAAATTCTAATTTTCATAGGGATGTAAATTTCAAAAAACACTAAATCATCACATTAGAAGAGCAGAAACTACTGACAATTGGCTTTTGTGGTTGAAAAGTAACTAAAAGGATTGACTGTCAAAATAGCAGTTGATTAATTTTCTGTTGTATTTTAATTAATGAACATATCATCATATAGAATGACAAAGAATAACACAGAAGAAATAAAAAAACAAGTTCTGGTTCTGCTGCATGCCCTATTTTTTTTTTTTACATACCAAATCCGACAGTGTTATAGGAGTACACTGCTTAATCAGAGGAGTTTCATCATTAAGGCATGTGTGCAGCACAAACCAAAGCTACAATGCTTAAGAAGAGGAGAACAAATAATTCCCGCCAGAGGAGACAACTGGGTTAAGACAAAATATCATTAACTACATATTGCTTTGCATCCTTTTGCAATATGTTATCTGTGGTACCAAATTTTAATATTTTTATGAAAACATGCAGGTACTGTAAACAGTTTCCCCTGCCGACTTGGCCAACCACAGTCACTATGTAGTGCCTTTTTCCCTAATTTTTCTGCTTACTGACAGCTTTGCCTTTGACATTGTAATGCTGGCACACGAGGACAAGTTGCAGTCAATGTGTGTTAGTATTATTAGGCCAAGACTCTGTGCACTTCTTTATTTATTTTTTATTCTACTTGTCAAAGTCTGTGAAATCAACGAATATATTTAAGGTGGATTTTTTTCTTCTTTAGTAACAGACATCATGATGTAGATAATTATCCTGCAATGTGTTAATTCATGTACAGTGATACAATAGGTATCATGAAAGTGTTGCATTGGTACTCTCTGATTCTCACCCTAAGAGACAACACCATATGTACATTTGTATTATGCACTGGTTAAAGATCATGAAGCTTGTTGATGTTTCTTCTTCTTAAATTTAGATTAAAACTGTCCTGGGTAACACCAGGCATTGTCATATTGTCAAAATAAAAAAAAAAAATCAGCTAAATTCCATTAAGTAAATTATTCTGTACTAATTTCTTTCAGGACTTGTCATCAAAAGTTGAGAAGAGTGCTTTAGAGTGGATTAATAGGAGCTGTGAGCATACACAGAACTACCAATGACAACATTTGCCATTACCATCAAAGTGTTACAAAAGCCTACTGTCTAATACAAGCTCATTTTGGCAGAAGGTTAGGAGAGTTTCTGAACAGTTTTTCCAGGAAAATAATTGGAAGGCAGTAGATTAGACAAAAAACAATCTGTGTGTCACGTTGAACAGGGAGGGATCCTTACCAATTTCTCATCAACTGTAATAAGTTGCGTGTCTTGTCCTGGTGTCTCTGCCAGCCTCGTTGTTGATGTGCTTGTAGACCTGAAAACCATTGGGTAAACATTACACGCAAAGCATGACCCACGGAAAAGCATAAAAGCAACAAAGAGGTAATTTACGCAAACAAGTTACACTCTGCAACACTGGCTATCTTGGAGGAAGCCGGGGGCGAGGATACAGTGAAAAGGAAGAGACAAGGAGGGAATCCCCCCCGCCACCTATTAGTTCTGTCTGGTGCGTCTCTGGCAGACTCTCACTCTCATCCTAATGACAGGACGTGCTTAATGTTGGCTGTAGTCAAATGTCAGGCGAGGACTGTGTAGCTCTTTGTGAATGTGCAGTCGTGTCCTGTCACAAAACAGCAATGTGCCATCATGGCTGAGCCAAGAAATGGCTAGTCCAGATAATCACATTCCAGATTATACCCAGATAATCACAATTTTACACTAAATTCAGATGCATGATTTTTCACTGAGAATTATCCCTAATCCGTCTCATATTTCAATCAAAAACTCACCATCGTGACCAACAGAACTGTCTAATGTAAGAGTTTGACATGGATGTGTTTTTTGTTTTTTTTTTCCCATTTAGGTCACTGTTGGAATGATCGCATTCATTCACAGAAAAAAATATAATAGGCATAGTTGTATTTGATGAAGGTTAATGTAGTTCACTCACATTTAATAAATGAGACTGGCAGTCTACAATTTTGTTTTCATGGTTTGATAGCTTCATTTTTTGACCTTTTGTTTGCTGATCAGATAAAGTAGGCTATATACTTTTTCATTCACAAGGTCATTTATAGTATTTGACAAACTAAACATTTATTCAAAGGTTAAGTAAGAATTGTCTGATCTATCAATAATTACAATACTTTTTAAGTCAAGCCTTGTTAAAAAAAACTTATACCTAAAAGCAATCTTCCCCTGCCAACAAACTGTCATACCAATAAATGGCATCCATTTTTAGCATCTGTATCTTTATTAACACACATTTAAGCCACATCAATCAAATTTTGACTTAGACAACATCACATGTATTTTTTGGTTAGGCGATGCAATTAAATAAATCGACTATTTAATGACCTCATCTTGTGCATTATGACGCTAGTGTCTAATTATAAAAGCTGACACGTCATTGTTTGCGTCATTTGTATAGTGCTTCATTCTGTAAACAAAAATAAATAAATAAAGAAACCGGCGCTGCCTTAATGTTTGAGAAAATTTGTGGTCAAATTACTTTCTTATGATGAAATAACATTTTAAAGGTATTCTTCAACAATGACAGGCAATACTTTGCAGTTAAATAACACTATCTGAACAATAAGATAAATTAAAAACTTCTGCATAAATTCATGATAATCTAATGTCATCTAACACCAACTGATGTCTGCTAATAATTGCTGAGAGACACTAAAAAGGATTGTATTATTATTATTGTTAATGGTGTTCTCTCCTCTAGTATTTTATAGTATGTTATAAACTTATTATATAGACTGCATATAAAATCATGATAGCAGGCAGGCAATCAATTATCATCTAATTCAGTTTGTAAAATGAGCCAAATAAGACCAAAAAACAATATAACTGCTATTTAACCTCATGCAAGGGAATTGTACATATTTCTGATTCAAAGTACTTATTTCCAAAATTTACAGATAATGTCTGCTGTCATATCATTGTTTTAATGCAATGCATGCATGTCTCAGTTCTATGCCAGATCAAAAAAATTCACTCTCGTATTCTGTTCCTATAAACATTTATGGGAACAAATATATCTTGTCATTAAGTCATGACTGATTTCTGGGTGACAAACTATTAATGATAAGATAGTGTCTATTTCATGGTCCATTTTCCAGCAAACAATGTCTAGCAGATTTGATAAGTTTAATTAATTACTGTGTTTTGCGTAAGGAAAAGTAGGAAGATCAGAGATCAACTAATCAGAGCAAGAAAAAGACATCTCATTTATATAATCAGAGGTCGAGATCTGGACCTGAAGTACGGCAGTATTACTATTTGAGCAGTAGTTTGCGGCTTAGTTATATAAATAAAAATAATGCACACTGTACACACTGTAAGAATAGAAGAAAATAGAACAATTTGCATCAAATAATGTAATCTAAATCGAAGTTTAACCCACAATATCGATTGTTTGCTACAGCAAATAATGTGTCCTAAACATACAATGAGCAGACTGTAGTGTGTTTTTTTACTGGTTGTGAGCTTCTTTGCAGCCACAAACATCCTAGAATTGACTGTAAGGTTAGCTGTGGTGTTGAGGTTAGCTGTGGGAAGTCAGTCGGTCACATTTGTTTTTCCCATTGGCTGGAAAAGCTATTCCGGTGAGGTCTGTTATTAAATAAAGTTCCCGTCTCGCCGAATATTAGTAATGGTATGCAGCAGATGTTATGTGGAGCAGTGGGAAGCGTTTAATTGTGTTAGCCCTTAAACTGATTTCTAGCTAATGTCAGAATTAGCCAATTAGCCGGCTAGCCGAGAGCTGTAAGGACACAAGATAACACTGACAACAACTAAAGTTACGAGACACTTTCAAGACTGAATACGAGAGAAAAGTCGTAGTTAAGTGTTTTAAATCCCTATTTTATGTCCAATTAAAACCTTTAACATGCTTTATGCACTTACTAGCCTGTGATATGCAAGGCATACGGCCTTCTTGTTTCGTCTTTGGTTACTTACAGTTAAATGTTTTAATAAAAAACGACTAACTATAATGCACGCGACAATTAAGACAATAAATAGCAAATATGGAATTACCTGATAGGATTCAGGGCCAGTTTAGTAGCTGCATTTATAAGAGACAAACGTCCCAAGCCAAGACGTGACATTGAAGACGCCATGTTTGTTGTCAACGCTGACGTACGGCACCCGCGAAGGAACAAACTGTGCGAGCGGGCGACGGAGACAGCTGGCAAATTGATGGAGGACTAATGCCAACAACCAAAATTACTTTACAGGGATGTGTTACATACAGAGAGACATGTTCAGGCATATCTAGCTCCTATTTAAGCCGTTGATGTTTCTTTCATGACACAAATAACGAGGCTGCGGGTGTTAATGGAAAGAAACTCAGCACATCCATAGGAACCTGTTTTTGTCTTTGGTGTCTGATTAAAGCTTATATTTTCTTTTTTCCCCCTTTCTATGGTGTTTTTACTCAAAAATTATTGGTAACAATCATGAAATTGGCTATTAAACTCATCTTTGGCTGAATTTGGGTTTTTTATATGTCTCATTGTTAGTTAAAGTAATTTTTGAGCTAAAATTTATAACATTCCCAATTTTATGTCCCTGTTTAAATGGTTATGCTGCCTAACCTATCCGAAAGGTTCTTCCATTTGACATTACTTTAAGTTTTTGACATTTTAAATACATATTCACAGTTCATATTATTACTATTGGATTAAAAGTGCACTATTACACTACACAAAATGTAAAGCTGATTGTATATTCAATCAGTGTTTTATTTATACATGCTTCATTAGGAAAGGGCTATCAGCACCTCTGTAATTTTCTGTAGCAATCTTGATAAATAGCATGATATGATAATGTTTCTGGCAAATTACCTGAGAAACTGTTTATGGTTGAAAATCCCAAGCTGAGAGAAATGTTTGTCTTTTGCAACGTAACTGTTGGTAGTATTATATAAAAATGAATGCACATCTTATCATTAGTTAATGCCTCAAGTAGATATTAAGGTACTGATTTTACAGCATTAGTGAAGTGTTATTTACAAGTTAAAAATACAACAGAGTCAGAACAGTTATAAGGAAAAAAAACTTTATTGTTTCACTCTTCATATCTGTACAAATACCATCAAACTTTGTATGTACATATGACATTTACATAAAAAATACAAAACTATATATTCAAAACAGAATTTTGTATTTCTCTTGTGATGTTTGAAAATAAAAATGCATTCTGAGAAAAACAAAACAAAACAGAAACAAAATGATGAAGTCTGATATAGTGTTGAGTACTGCAATATGTTAGTCCTATTTTAGCTCTGGGAGAGCAATATTGAGCACATTGGCAAGAAGACAGCACACAAATGTTAATGGCACATTGTTTCCAAAATAATCAAGTATTGTCCAACACTTACCTCTGCTCTAATGTGGTGACACAAAATAAATGCTACTGAATAAAGTCTAAAGTTGACATCTTAATGTGGAATCAAATCTAAAGGGCTAAAACTGAAGAAAAAAAAATATATATAAGAAAAGAAAAACAAATGGCTCTTTTTTTTCTCTTCCATTTCATTACTGCTGTGTTGCAACCTTTACAATGCTCTTTTGCAAAACCATTGAGAGAATCCCTTTGGTCAGTTATTATGAGTTGTAAACAAACCAGAAACACTTCTGTACATAAAATGATTGATATATTCCCAATAAATAAACACACAGCCTAAACATGCATTTACGTATGTGTGACATAAACATCTGTGATAGAGATTTGACAGAAACAAGCAGATTTTTACAGCTCAGGGAATGCAATTTACAGCTTGTAGAGGACTTATACTTACACGGTAACATGACAAATAAATAACACTGCTTCTCTTTGGACAAATATATTTCTTCATGATAAAAAAAGAAAGTAAAAGGGACAACAACAAAAAAAGGGTGGGGAAATGAGTGGTAACACAATATATCATGGTAGATAGTAAGCCTGACATTGTAAATGTATAAATTATAAAACACAAAAAAGTATAAATAAACATCTAGCAGACTGAACTATATGTATACTTCCTTTTTCTTTAAAAAATAAATAAGCATACACATAATGTACAGTATGGACATGATTCCTTGCCCTAGGACTGTTCCCCTAGTGATGGGGGCCTATCCATCCAGTAAAGACGATATATGGACATAGGCCATGTAGTCTGAGTCCTCATCTTCCTCATCCTCCTCCTGGTCTTCTGTAATGGCTATGTGGGAGAATATATGGTAGCTGTTGTATGAATATGGACCACAACAGCGCAGAATATCACTGTATGTTCTCAAAAAAAAAGAAGAAGCTCACAGCAAAGCCACTGGCACACAGCCTCCCTTTTGTTTTGTTTGTTTTTTTGTGTGTGTGCATGTGTGTATGTGTGCGCGTATATGTTAATGTTTGTGTGCATGCATCTGTGTGCGTCTGTGAGGAAGAGTCTGTGTGACTTGGCATCAACAATTACTGTGGAATCCCCAATTATGCAACTTCCATTTACATAATATAGCAAGTCAGGGCTGCAACAAGAGAAAAAAAGTGGGGTGATGGAAAAGAGGGGGGGTTTTGTGGGAGGTTTTGGGGGGGCAGGGGGTCACAAGGTAGGTGGGGTGGGATGGGGGGCACAGGGGCACTGATGGTTCCAGTGGCTCGGTTCTCTTTTGGGCAGATTCCTGAAAGCAGACACACTTAACACGGCAAAGTGCTCTCCGTGTTTTCTCAGATTTTTCTTTGCTCTGATTGTTACTTTAGTTTCTGGCTCAAACATACAGGGAGGGAGGACTCTGTGTCACAGCCTGGCCTTAGCAAGCAGGTCAGAGGTCATCAACACAGTTCTGAGGTATTTTCTTTTCTTTTTTACAGAGGAGATTTACATCGGACACATAAAAAAAAGGACACAAGCAGAGCAAGAGTGACAAAACAAAAAAAGGAAAAAAAAAGAAAGAAAAAAACAGGCAGTCCCTCATCAATCCAAATGGATTTGTAATTTCTGTTACATATTCTGATAGACAACACATTTACTGGAAACAGCATTTACAGCCAAATTTAGCTGATAAATGTTAACTCTTTCCCAAGCGATGAGATGAGAAGTAAGAGAGCGCGGTTCTACAAGCTTCTTATGCTTATCCTGCACACTGTGAAGTAACACATTTATATTTTGCTCATGAGGTGATCATAAAGTTGGTCCCTTGGGTTCAGTTGCATACCTTAGGCACATCACATTAAGGTACTCAGTCAGGAGAATGAAACTAACAAGGAGACACTTTTCTTGGAATGTAAATTTGATTGTTCCTTGAGGCTATTGTTGAATTTGATTTCTTGACTACCCACAGATTTGTGAGAGCATGAATGGCTTTACAGACAAGCAGTATATGTGAATATCAGTGTTTAGATCACTTTTCATTGTCACTAACATGGCACCAATGTTACAATCACCTTATGCACATCATAGGAGTGAAAATGTTCTGTTCTTATTGACATGTTGGCAGTGTGGTGTATGTCACAAGAGGCAGTGCATTTTGAATTGATTGATTACAGCCAAAGGCAACAAAAAGAAAAAACATTACAAAAACACAAATATATATCATTAACTTGAAATTAGCAATGTGACCATGGAATTTACAAGCTGTAAAGATATGACCACTGTCATAAAGATAAACCATTACTGATTTAAAAATAAAAACTGCATGAGATTTAAGTCAACCTGCTCCTGCAGGGCACTAGCGTGATTAGAAACTTAACTAGAATTTTTTAAATATCAGGATTGTTCCACTGCAAACAAAATTAGTCTCCTTTATTATTTGCGTTAGTTTCATGGAGTTAGCTTTTGTCAGACTCTTAGATGGAGCCTGCTGATGCTTTTTCATTCACTTTTCTGTTATTTTGTTTTGCAGAAGAATTAAAAAAGAAAGTAAAATGAAAAAAAAACACAACAAGAACACAAGAACAAAAGCCAGCGACAAAGACAACGTCATGCAAGTTCTTCTATTCCAAAGTCCTTTCTGCTTGCTTAAGCTGTGCTTGGTGGTGTGGCTGGGGTGGGAGTTTGGGGAAAGTTGGGATGGGGGGGCACTTTCAGGGGAGGTTTTTTTTTGTTGGGAAAGCAACATGGAATATTGTCTTTTGCTTGGAGAGGGAGGAGGGTGTTTTGTTTCATTTTGCTTTTTTTATTTACTTACAGTTGCAAGATCCCGAGTGCTTGACTTCCAGCAGCACCCCCATAGAACAAGCAGCTTGCTTCATGGCACATTCACTGGGATATGTGGTGTTGTCACTGGCACACACCGCCTCATCCGTCCTGCTCTCTGGACAGGTCTCATCACACAGCGAGCAGCGGCCCCGGCTCATCCGGGCATCCCACAGACACTTTTTCCCAGCGCTGCACTGAATGTCCTCACACGACTTGGCCTCTAGAAGGAGAGGGGAAGAAATCAGCACAAGGGAGATCTTTGCTTATATGGATTATCATGAATGCTTTTCAAGCAGGATCAGATTTCTGCTGAGTTTCTGGAGAACTAAGCTAGGAATAAATGCTAAATCCTGTTTTATGGTGTTAGATCTTGTGACGGAGAACAAAAGTAATGTTTTAACTAGCATTTTTAAGACTACATGACTGAAAGCAGATTGACTGCTTTCTGGCGAAGAATCCATCTGACTCAAATATTAACTTGGAGCATTTCTTCATGGCCCCCAGCTTCTCTCTCTCTCTCTCTCTCTCTCTCTCTCTCTCTCTCTCTCTCTCACACACACACACACACACACACTCCCTCTCTCCCTCTCCTTCCCCTTTTCCCATATGGAACAGTGCTGCCAACATCAGGAAATAATAAGATGTCTATCATTTCTTGAGCAAACACAAGCAACTACCAAACACACACATTCTCTCTCTCTCTCTCTTTCTCTT
>JAPZDY010000022.1:12669058-12685494 GCA_029783645.1 Ctenochaetus hawaiiensis
TCTCTCTCTCTCTATCTCTCTCTCTCTCTCTCTCTCTCTCTCTCTCTCTCTCTCTCTCTCTCTCTCTCTCTCTCTCTAAGACCCCCTCCTCGGTGGAATGTTGGCAAAAATGAACAGTGAATAGCTGCAGAGCTGGCCAGGAAGAAAATGCACTCAAACAATATTCAGAGTCGGTGGCTGGAGGCGCTGTCAGAGAGTAAAGTCTCACACTCTCACGTCTCTGGTTGCAGACTTACTGATGCATTTTCCCTCATATGCCACTCCAATAGATCTGCCGAGGAGACAGGTAGCTCTTCTCAGGTGACACGCGCTCGCATAGATGATCCCGTCGTTGCCACACAGGTACTGCTCAGGCGACGTCACCTCGGGGCAAATCCGATTACACGTGACACAATATGCGTTATTTGTCTGGTCCACGACGCATGTGGAGCTGCCGGGGCACAACACGTCACGGCACGTTTCTGTCGAGACAAAGAAATTGGAAGATTATGGAGAAAAAGGCACGAAATACGAGAGATAAATTAGGACAAACCGCTGGATTCTCGGCACGTGGTGGTCTGAGAAATGTGTGATCTCACACGTGGGCTGATTTGAAATAATATTTACTTACTTTTGCACTTTCCCTGGTACTGCACGTCCAAGTCAGGGTGGCCTTTGCATTTAGCCTTTAGCAGTGCGCATTCGTCTTTGTAGGTCTTTCCATCTGAGCCACAGACCGGTCCTTTCCAGGTGATGTTAGAGCAGTCTGGTGCGCACACACAGCGCGGCTTACTCCTCCTGTTCAGCTTGCACCTCTTCCCAGGCCCACAGTCAACATTATCGCAGGTTTCTAAAATAAAAGGTCTGTGTTATGTGATGTTGGTGAGGATTTTGGCCTTGTGCGTAAATTTACTCTGGCGCATAAAGTACATTAGAGGGATAATTTACGCACTTTGGTGATCAATCATCATCACTAGGATTTATTAAACGAAGTGACTGAAGATGTGTATTATGAGAAAACGAAGGGAAATGAGTGCACCTCCACCTTTGCAAGGTATGCAATTGGGAGCTCCGCCATTGAAGATCATCCACCTAAAGAGCGTGCTGTTGGGGACGTCCTCCTCGGTCCAGGACGTCCCCAGTCTTCCACTTCGACAACACTCCTCCCTGCTCATCCCGGGCATGTAGAGCACCTGGCACCTCCCGTTCTTCCCCTGCTGCAACCAGCAGTTCCCAGCTGTAAGCAGACAGACAAAAAAGCTCGAATGTCGCATGTTGCACGTCTGAAACCGCTGACCCAGACGCACTAGACACACACGCAGCCCGTATTATCCGAGACGCTCCCTCCCTCCCTTTCGCCCTCCCGGCAGTATTTTGTCTGATTTTTTTTTTTTTTTTTTTTGAGACTGTTAACACTTGCCTATCCTATCTGTGACTGACAGCCCTTACAATGCAGCCACAAACCAAAAAAAAGTAAGAAGAATCTTTGGAGGGGGGTTGTCCTTTATTCCCAGAGCCTCCTTGTTATCACTGGACAGAAAGTGGAGCGTCTAGACAGTGTTAAATAGCAGCCAATCTCCTCCAAAAAACCACAGTCTTCAGCTCAACACACCACCGTCTCCAACGCCTCAGAACAATATCCCAGACATGTACCCACCAGACAATGTCTTCCTTTTTGACAAACCAGCATGAAGTTTTTTTTAAACATACATAAATGAAAAAAAGATATTCTATTTCAAATGTGAAAAGTTATCCCATATATATATGGCATAAAAATATCCTTTGATCCAGACAACAGCAGGATGTCTAAACCGACACAGACACAAATGACATTAAGTGCTCGTGAACTGGTGTGGTTCTTAAATTGAAGACAGATTTCTATTTCAACTATAGGTTTCCAAAACCAACATGTTTGGTGCAAAAGTTTTGAGTTTTATCTCTTTTATTTAGACATTTTTATTAATTTATTTGATAAAATATCACTTTTTTTACACACAATGCTGACTGGGTGCGTGCGGTAAATATAAAAATAACACGCCCATAAGCTCGCGGTGGATAATCTGAAGTTTGCTACATGTTTTGAGGACAACATCGTTAGACGCCAAACGCTCATACAAAAGTATTAGATTATGCTCAGGTATTACAGAAAGCTGCGTCTGCCACCGACTCGGCGTGGCGGCTGAAGTGTGTGCGCCTGGCGAGGGCTGCAAACTTGCCATATAGTCTCACTTTGAAGTGTCCCATATGGCACCTGTTTTATGGACGCTTTACGCACGCACTGTCTGATGCAGAGAGTTTTATCAGCGGGGAAAAAAGGAAACAGACTTTGAAAAGTTTCTCGGTTGCAGCAAGTATTCGACACTCGGGCGCGTTTTTGTGTCTGACAGCAGTCGAAGTTTTTCAAAAACGGAGAGAATAAAAGAAAACTGATGAAGAGAGCTTACCTTGAACTTTTTGATGTTCCATGAGGTGACAAAGCCATATGAACAAGAGAAAAATGCCCGGGTGAAGGTGGTGTTTCAGCATCCTAAACATGATTGAGAGGCAAAGTGAACTACGTATTTGACACAGGCAGCGCAAAAGTAATCTGCTTACGGTGGCAGTGTTGAATAAGTGTCAGTCTGAGAATGCAGCCTCTCTTTTTAAATCTATAAGGGGTCTGGGGTTGACTGTCTCTGGTGGGCGGTCTCCTCTTCTGTGGGGGTGGGGAGATTTTTTTTTTTCTTACCAAAGTTCTTTCAATCCCAATCAGGTGACATCGTTACAAGCAACTTTCTCTCGCCACAATAATAAAAAAAGAAATATGAAATTATGTCTGAATTTGTGACAAAACGCCACGCTTAAGAAGCAAACACAGAAGATCAGACACAATGTGTCAGTGGGTATGGACTTTGGTTTTGATGGATAATAACATATTTAACGCATGGCTTGGACGCGCGCCTTTAAATCTAAATTATTAATAATAACGACATTAATAATAATTTTATTAATATTATTAATAATAACAGTAAAATAAATAACATCAATCACAATAAGAAAGAGAAAAGGAAGCAGAATCAGAAGCAAAAGGATATGTAACAAGAATAATAAGAATTAAGAAGGTCATTGCTCATATATCAAGGCCTTTATTACTGTAGCCTGTGATCAAACAGGCCCCTGGCCAACAAACCTATCCGGACATACCATCACTCTTTCAAATTAAGGATTCTACTTGGTGGTAACTGATATTTTTTCCGCCAACTGCAGACAAAAGCGTAAATCTTTTGATGAGAGTTGCCTTTTGGAATATATCCGAGCCCGGACAATAATAGAATTCATAGTAGTCCGCAGCCGCACTGCTAATATTAGAACAGACAGTTGTTTGGGTTTCTCTCCCGGGTCAAGCTTTTAAATATAATCAAACCTGTTTGAGAAGCTTCAGACAGAGGAGCGGGGTGTTGCATTTCATTGAATGAAACACACACACACACACGCACACGCACACGCACACACACTCACACACACGCACACGCATGCACACGGCTTTCCGCTCACTGACGCACAGGCTGCACTCCCTCAGAAGTCCTTGCGCGACCTCTTCAGCGGAACTCTGGTTACAGCTCTCCAGAGCAAAGAGCCAAGTGTTTGCTGTGTGAATCAGACACCAGGGAGTTAATTATCTCCCGGTCAGGAAGAAGGCACGGTGTGATCTTCTTTATTTCCAGGGAAATACCACTTACCTACAAAATGTGAGACAGGACATTAAATCTACAATATCCTCATTCATACCCAGAAGTTTTCAATGTGGCTGAAACAGTGTGTGTAGTTGCCTTGTGTTGAAATATGTCCTGCGCCAACCAATTTGATCATAAAATATTTTCAGAACCTTCGTTTTTTTATTTTAATTTCATTTAATTATTTTTAAGGTTTGTGTTGCATATTTTTTTTCTTTGATTATTCTTGCCAGTGCATTTTCATCTCAAACAGCTTTGAGCAATAAATTTAGTTTATGACTGATATCATTACAATTGATCCCTAAACCAAAAACATCCTGGTGTTACAAGTTGTTTGAGGAACACATAAAAATAATTTACAACAAGGTTTTACAAGTTTAGGAGTTTACAACAGAACAGATATATTTGCGCAATCACATGCGAATAATTCCTCATAAAACAGATTATTCTAATTGTATGAAGACAGGTTGTTCTGGCTGTATTATTTGAAATGTAGTATTTTTTAAAAAAGCTGCAGTTTTTAGCAAATCCAACAGCTTTACTCTACAAAAGAAACAGGAGAGGACGCAGAAAGAAAGATTGTGCGCTATACTCGCTTTTATCAGCAGTCACGCTGCTCAAAAGACTAAAAGGCAAGGATGCGTTTTAATTAAAAAAAAAAACAGGAAAATGAAATCATTAACACATATTCTGTTCCTTTGATCATTCTTTAGTACTTTTAAGCCATTTTTTGATTTTTCACTTTGCTCTTTTTGCAGTCCAGTTTCTGGGTGACAACATGCAGTTAAAAAACTACCTGTTGAGTCATTTTTCCACAACAGTGAAGACTGATTACAACTATTTCTTCTTGTGTCGATTTTATTGCATGAGTCACTTAAACAATGAAGCTTTGTGGTGTTTCAGATTTTTTGCCTTTTTGACAAATCAGCCTTCACATTTTTCTGTTTTCCTGTGATAAAGGACAAGAAAAACTGTTTGTGATGAGAAGAGTGATCCATCTTAAGGGCACATTTTCATTTGATCCACATTTAAACACCACACCCCAAGTGTTCTACTCCTTATTAGGCTGTTTGTAATTCATTAAGCAAAGTAATCAATTTAGTTATGAAAACAGATGGATGCTGATGAATAGCATTTGTAGTGAATCAAGAGTCTGACTAATTTCACAATGACTGAATGCTGTCATATCAGTAAACATGGCCATTTAGACCATTTTCATTTCAAATGGGCCGACCACAAGTTGTATATAAACCTCACTGTGGTTGGTTTTATGTCACTTGTTGCATATGTATCATCAAGAAAGTGTTGCAAAAGCAGGAAGTCAATATCTCTGGCTATTCATTCAACAAATCTGAAAATGTTCACTTGATGATGAGACATGTTTGACAAATCACTCAGTGTCGGGTGTGTGTGTGTGTGTGTGTGTGATTTGTGAGATCAGTCTTTGATGAGTTACATTTCCTGACATGTGAACACATTTTCTGTCCTGCTGTATCAACTTTAAAGTTCTGGCTGTTGTCCTGAAGCCATAAACGGCATCATCAGTGCTCTCTGTCCCAGACTCTGAGCTGAACTCGGTTCAAACAGACCCATGCAGCGAATGAAAAGCACTTGGAACATCTTGAAAATGTAAGTAAATCACTGTCATAGTTGTAATTACGATTTTATGTACACACCCCTGATGCCATGACCTTTATATTTTGATTTTTGCATTAAAAACCTAAAAGCTTAGGGTTGTAATACTGCGTGGCTTTTCTCCTTTCTTCTCTGAACATGCATCAACAAAAGTTCTATCATTAAATAAGAGTGAATGAAATAAGAACCAGGTTTCCTGTCAGCTTACTAGTAAATGGTCAAGTTAACGACAATCCTTATCAAGTTTTTTTCAAAAGACTTAATGGTAGTTACAATGAAACCTGTTGACCACAGACAATATTTATGCAGAGCTGAAAGTCCTGCAAAGTGCAAAAAAAGGCAACAGTTATCAAATAATTTGATATGACATCATTTTTGATTTACAGCGTTGCAGCAATTTGTGAGCAATCGTGCAGGGTCAGTTGTTCAGCTGCAATCGCAAATCGTGTGCAGGAATTCCTAGAGGGACGCATTTACAGCAGTGTTCAAACACTTTCGTTGTATCACATTTCATCAATTATTTCCACACAGCTCCCTGTACACATATGCATAGAATCCAAAGGCTGTTTCACAACACTGAAGCACGAGTTATTGTGAAACAGAGTGGTTCGATCTTTTATCAAGTTCTATATATCTCCTCCAGCAAGAAAGAATCGAGCCCAGGTTCGTAAAAAATATGCTACCTATCAGAGACAAATAGCATGTTCCTCCTCGCCAGATCCAGAGAAATGACTGCTGAAGACTCTGCTGGGTGCTGGAGTTGGCTCGTTTTAAAGGAAAAGAGTCAAAAACACATTCCAAAACAGTCCAGAGACAGAGTAACATAATTCTGGGAGAACAGGACAGGCAAAAATGTGAGAGGAAATGAACTGACTTTGAGGGAAAGCCGAAAATTGTACTGATGTCTCGAGTGAAGTGGTCCAAGTAGGTTTGCTTGCAGGATCAGGTTTTCCAGACATGTTTCAGCATAGAAGAGAAGAGAAAACATAAGACAAGAGGGGACAAGAGATGGGAGTTCATAGGGAGTCATAAATTATGATGTTTTAATTGATGGTGGAGTTTTGAGGTCATCAACAGAGCAGCAAGGAAATAAGGAACAGTCCCATGAATGTATTCTATATTATGCTGCCATCTAGTGGCAAAGTTGCACCAGTACACATTTAGATCCTGCAAGATCAGCTTCAACTAAACTTCTGGCAAACTACTGCAAGAAAAAAAAAGAAAAGTAGCAATTTGTTGTGTTTAAATAGTAACTAATCTCCCTACATGAACCATTTCAGATGCACTTCTGAGTACAAAACTATGAAGTGAACAGTATTTTCATGGTGGTTTTGTTGAAGTTGGGTGACGTGTCCTTTAACTCTACAAAAAAAAAAACTTCAGAGCCAAAACAAAATAATCTTCGAGTTAATTTGTCATTCAACAGACAGTTAATTCAGCAAATATTTAGGTTTTGGACTGTATAACAAACAAAACTATTAGTTTGAAAACATCTGATTTAAACCTGCAAAAATGACATTTCTTAAACCACATCCTCAAAACCATTAATCAAGTGGTCGATCAATTAATGAAGACAATAACCAGCAGATTATTCTACTCTAAATGGGACTGTAAGTTGCAGAACTAAACACAATGCTACAAAAATATTCATATTATACAAGTTGTGCTACTGGTGGTGAATAACAATATCATCAAAAAGACAAGCAGCCCATCATTAAATTCATATTGCCTCAGTTTTCTCACATACAAAACTCAATCTGAAATATAATTATATTTTACAGTATATACAGTACAAACACAGTGAAACAGGGTAATGACAGATTTCACTCTTTCCAGGTCAGGTTTTGTGTTGTGTTTGCATCTAAACTGATATTTATAGTCTTTCATAATGCAAGAAAAGCCCTGAGTGGCAGAGGGGGGACAGTGGATGCTAAAAACTGACCCCTTACAATGTGTATGTTCAAAAGTTGAATGCGTTGACAATGAGTTGAATTAATGGATATTCATGGTTGTTATTTGTTAATCATGATTCCAAAAAATTGTCCAAAAAACAAAAGCTAATGCTTAATAAAATGTAAAACTTCCCAGATGTCAACACTTGCATCCAATGTCCTCCAAGGTCTTAAAAATAATCACTGCTCATAATTCTGTACTTTTGGTCAAAAATACATTTTTTACATTATTCAATGTCAGTGCACGACAGCAAATAGTCAATGTACAGTCCACACAGCTTAAAAATAAAGACTAATAACAATAATCCTCTGTAGAATAGACAGAAGATTGAATACCCCGTTTTCCATGTCGTTTTCCAGTGGTTGAGCTGAAGTCCCTTTGCACTTTACAAGAACCAGTGACAAGTACCAGTATCCAAACTGGGAACAATCCAGTGAAATGAGAAAGCTGAAGGTTTTCCCTCCAGTTCAGAGCACTTCATCCACATGTGCACGACTCTGATCGTCTTCATCTCCCTCCCTCTGAAGCTGCTGGTACTTTCTCTTGAAAAACCCAAACTAGAAAGAGAGAAAATCCAGTTTAATGGCCTTTACATGACATTGCATGGTCTATTTCTAGAATGTGGAAAAGCATCTAAATCTAAATCTAAGCATCTAAGCATCCAAAGTGAATACTCCTTGAAATCTATGCGCACAAAGCTGCACATTTTAATAGAAGCACAGACACTTACCTTCCACAGCAGTCCAACAGCCAGAGCTAACAGCAGCAGTCCGGCAACGACGCTGCCGACTATGACTCCCACCGGAACTTCACCTTTCTCTCCAGGTTTACTGACTGTCAACACCACCTGGACAGCAGGAGGAGAGGAGAGGTCATTTCACGGTCTGTCTCATAAAGACGTGACAGGGTTAACAGCTCACAAACAGACACTGCATGACAGACTTTGCCCAACAAATTTGAGGAAAAGAAAATGTAAAATATCACAAGTGAGTTTCCTCAGTTTCTTCACATGAGAAACCAAATCCAAATATTGAGATGTGATCTTACTGGCAGCTGTTTGTGGTTAATAGTGAGCAGATCAGGGTTGGAGGTCTCTACATCAATACTGGTGGTCAGCTCGACGGTCTGATAGGTGGCCTGTCATGACAATTTTAGACACAAGAGAGCACTAAAAGCATCTGTGTGTATTCAATGATCTGCAATATCAGGAGATTAACTGAAATAAAAGCAAACAAAACAACCCTTATTCTGAAATTCATAATTGAATATATTTACCGAAATAAATGTGCCACTCCAGATCCTCGTTTTTACTTTCACAAAGAAGTCGCTCTTCATTTCGATGTCTTTAAGGATGCATTTGATGTACTCGCATTCTGCACTCTTACAGTCCTGTTTGTTTAAACAACAGCATTAATAAAGAAAGGATCATTTCAGTGTACACAATTCAATTTTACTTCAGATTTCTGCTGCATCTGGTTCATTTTTAAAAGCAAAAACCTGCCCAAGAGGCCATTTCCATGAATCCCACTGTGGTGAAGGGATGAGCCATCCTCCTGTCCGATACCTTCATGTTTCACCCCATCCAAATCAGCCACCCCTCCTCATGCATAACCCGAGCAACCCAACTAATAAAGGCAACAAGTACTAGCCCATCAGAGGCAGAGTTTGTGGGGGGGGGGTCATCCCTTCACCTAAGTAAGACTCAGAATTAAATGGCCTGGACAGTCACACAGCCGGAATAGACCACCTGGAAGTGTGTGTTAGTCTAAAAGAAGAGGACAAATTCTTCATTGTCACATACAATTATACTCAATGTAACTCAGTGAAATTGGGTCTCTGTATTTGACTTGTCCCTGAGGAGCAGCGGGCAGCTACCACACGGCGTCTGGGGAGCAAATCCATCCCTAAGCCTGCTGTGTTCAAGGACACTAACAGGAGAACCGTCCTGTATGTACATGTTTTTGATGATTTGGAGGAAACCGGAACATCAGAGGCAAAGCTATGAAAGCAACAGGAGAACAAACACACTCCACACAGAAAGACCAAGAAGGGAATTAAACCCAGGACTGTGTGGCGACAGTGCTAACCACTGATTCCTGCCCTTACTTACTATTTTATGTTATTTTCTTTTGATAATGAAAACAAATAATTGTTGTCTAGAAATTTCTATGTGTATCTGAGTTGCTTTTTTTGTATATTTAAATTGTCTTATCGATAGAATCAAACAGTCACATGAGCCCCACGCAGCTCAGAAGCCAAACTTCCCCCACTCCTGACAAAAAACACAGAGCTCAACATAACAACCATATATGCGGTGTTTAGCTATATAATTTACAACATTCATAAAAGATCAAAAACTGCACAAATTATACATCAAACACACAAGACAGTTGACACATATGAGGAGATAAAAACATGCAAAAACCGAGCTGACTGACCAGTTTCTCCGAGCCTCGCAGGTTCTCCTCTGTGAAGGACTGTTTGTGGCTCTTCACACCGATCTTCAGAGGATCAACCAGGCTGCCTGAATCACAGCTCACAGAACCTCCCTGTGGGTGGAAAAGCCTTTGGTCATTTATTCTTTAGATATCACACTAAAAAATCATTGTGGGGATGATGGAACAGTAAAGTAATCAACCAAACTGAGTATTTGGTCAATGTTTGCACCAACTCCTGTCAGCTCAGTTACACACTGTGAGTTTTTAGTTACAGATACTATACAATGGAGATTGAGTGTCAACTAGCGTATTTATGAAGTAAAATAGTTTTATAACACTGTAGAGAGTTGTTGCTATTTAACAACGGAGAACTCACCTGTGTGTCCACATTAGTGACGTAGAGGAGCTTGTTTCCACCTTTAGTGGTCGTTGGCAGCGCAATGGTCAGATACAGGAGGCTGACAGGGAAGTTACCCGTTGAAACCTTTAAATAAAGTAAGTTTTAATAAATATCTTTTGTGATAAGATGAATAGTACCAGGGATTAGATGATCATATTTGAAGAGATGGATTAATTTATCGCACCTCCACAGTAAAGTTAAACTCTGGTCCGATGTCGTCTAGAGTTTTCACTGTCGTCACCACAGGAAGGGCAGCGTCCGCCACATAGAAGTTGATATTTGACTTCCTACAGGATAAAGAACCCATGAGAATGAACACTTGAAAGCATGTCCTGTGGTGAAATGTTAATCCAATGGTGAATGACTTTACAAAATAATTTTGAGGTGAAAATTAAAGTAAAATTACCTTGATAAAACAATTCCTGCATCATACAGAACAGGAATAGATATGTCCACCTTGTTGTCTGCAGGTCTTTCCTCTTTACCATCACTGTAATGAAAAAAAAAGCACAGGACATAAATGTGAATCTTTTTAATTAAAAGTCACATTTTTAAGTTGAATTTCTAATGACTGCAGCGCACCTCTTGGCTTCAAACTTCACCTCAGCTCGTTTTTGCAGGTGATCAAGATTGTAATCAAAATTGATCTTAAACTTCATCTGTAATGAAATACAATGCAGATCTGCATTACTTACTGTAACCAGTCAAACTAAGAAATTTGTGCAAGAAGTTCAAAACAGTTCACATGAATAGAGAAACTGAGAAATTGATGGAGAAATTTTCTCTTTTTACCTCTTGGTTTTGCTTCAGTGCTGGGTATCCCACCTGGCAAGTGACTGTTTGAGTTTGTGTTGAGGTGCATTTGACTTCACCTGTCTGTAAACACAGTGTTCAGAATAGTGTTTTTATAACAATGAAAATACACAGTAAGCACAAACAGATAAGTCTCTCTATTTTACTGACTGGCTGCTTAAGTAAATGTTGACAAATGGGTTGGATTAATTGAGAAAGACACACTCAATGATTTATTCATGATGATGGTGACAATTATGATGAAAAATCTGCCTTAAAAATCTATTCAGGGAAGAAAAATAGGACTTTTTCACATTAGGATCATGCCAGTGTAAACAGCTTTCGGTTGAATCCGATTTACTCACAGCAGGAGAGACAGATGAGTAGTAGAGGTTGCTGGAGAACGTCGCCAGCAACTGAGTGTTGTATGCATTTTCCTTTTTGTTCTTCACAACAACATCAAACGACAGTTCTCGGTTGTTAGCGCTGACCAGAACGGGAGCAGAGCTGCAACACAACAGTTTCTCAGTTAACTGCACTCTGTTTATGTCACAGATTGAAGGTGCACAATCACAAAGGTCCTGTCTAACTGAGAGGAGGGGTAGGGATCAGAGGGAATGGTCAAAGTAATCTTTCCCCTGTTTTACTAAAAGACTGAACCTCCTGCAAGCTGTGGCACAAGACACAATAACCCAATATGCTGCATCTCAGTGAGACACAGAGACTGTTCACTGATTTCAGACATCACATCTTATTCAAGAAATCTTTACAAGGGACTTTTTACATGTTCCTTCAGTAGATATTTTCCTTATTACAAACAACACATCGAATTTATATCATTTTTAATTATTTTTCAGTGGTATTTTTTTGTAAGTGTAAAGTTAACAGCAACAGCAGCCAATCAAATGTGTCTGAATGTGAGAAAAATATTTTATAAAGTGTTGAATGATTTCTGTTAAGTTCTTGTTCATGTCTTTTATTTAAACTATTTCACTGAGCTTACAGTTATACACACAAATCATTCTTATTTTTATATGAATGTGCACATTACTGCTACTTTTATGAAGCATCATAAGTGTCATTTATTGGATTTGATTATTTTTATAGAAATACATGGAAGTTAATGTCAATAGCTGACTTTGTACAGCCTGTAGGGGGTGCTAGAGGGTTTTTTATTCCACCAGTCCTGTTCACAATATAAATTATGTACATGTAGTGAGGTACCATAACAGTAGAAATTTGATAGAGCAGTGTTTGAAAATGTTTCATTATATTTACTGACTTTAAACTTTCATTGCAAACATTCATCTTCATTGTTCTGAGTGAGAAGCTGATAGAAAAAAAGAGCTTCCAGATAATCACTAGACCTCTTTTCAAAATGACTCAGAAAGAAAGACTCGCCCATGCTTGTTCTGTTCACAGTATTCTTAATCCTGATGATCACATCAAGCTCACATTCAGTAAAATCATGAAAATGGATCTTATCTCATCTTCACTTTAAACCTGTTAACTGTAAATCTGATGCTTTGTATTGTGCCTAAAACAGGAATGCATGACATGTTTTTTCCTGCATTACACACTTGAGAAAGGTCAGTGTTTCTCACCTGGACACTTCTTCCTTTGTCTTCACACTCAGCACCAGATCACTGACACACACTTCATCAGAGCCGCAGTCTTTAGTGAAGGGGATCTGAAACAACAAGACGGCAGAACGATGCTTTAATGTCACACAGATGGAACTTTATAAGAATTTTACTGCTTTGGATGACCTTGAATTGCGTTGTTGGGAAAACTCATCCAGAGTAAATCTGAGGAGTTGCGTGACTTGGAGAATGACTGTAGTTTAAAAAAGCCAGTAATCATCACAACACATGCACAACATGTCATTTTAAATGACTGTGCAAGCACCTCTGCACAATAACAACTTCGTCTAGACTCTACTGTCACCTTATGTTTCCTGTAGATCAAAGAGAAAGAGCTAAAAAATGCCAAAGATTCAGAAATATCATGTGATGTGTGAGTCACTTACAAAAAACTCCCAGGCTTTCGAAGAAGACGCATCAAGGACAGGATTCATGTCTGCGTTCTGCTGTTCGATTTCTACTTTCAGACTGAGGGAATTAACAAAGTCTGGTGCCTCCTGTAGAAGAAAACATGCATAGACAAATCACAAGATAATTATCAATGTTTTCATGAGCTATTCTGACAAAAAGCTCAAAAACAAATACGGAGTTTTGTCTCTACAAGCCACATGAAAACAGTCATTGATGCCCCTTGTTGACTGCACACAGCTGAATCAACGAAAGAAACAAGATGATTGTCGTCCTTTACCTGAACATAAACCTGGTAATCTTGACACAGGGGCATGGATGATAATCTGGCCTTTTCCGTCAGGAGGCGCTCATTGTTTTTACTGAAAAGTCCTCTTGATGTCACCCGTGAAGCCTGCAAGTCAGCGTCCAGGGTCAAAGTGTAGGTCACATCTGTAAGATGTGAAAACAGTACTATTTGTGAGTACAATGTTTATATTGAAAAGCACAATGATGGAATTTGGATATCTTTAAAGAAAAGTAATTAAAAAGAGCATAAAACTTTTTTTTAAATCTATTTCTTGCATACAATTAGATGACAAGATTGACACCACTTTCATGTCAGAGAATCCAGGTAATGGGATTTACCGATGGGTCCAACAGGATTCTTCGGCCTGAACGCAGCATTGAAACACAGGTTGGTGTTGAAACACGTAAGTTTGCGTCCATTGATGTCACAGGGTTTGCTGAAAATGTTGATTTTATCTGGGTTGAAAGAAGCTCTCGCGCTGACAGATGCTACACCTCTGGACCTGAAAAACAAAGCACAGTTTTAAATTATTACCAGCCTCGTTGGTTTCATAAATAATGAGTCATGACAATCTGAACATAATGGTTGATCACTGACAATTTATAACAGATTATCTTTTTTATTTCACACACTGTGATGGTTAAATTTACCAAAGCTGCACCACTTTGCCATATGCACCGATGGAGATATCAGGGAGTGTATCATCATTCAGATCTTTGTAGCTGTCTAAGGACCTTCCAAAATACTGTAACTGAGGATCCAGTTTGGAGCCGAGGATTCTCTGAAACAGATGATGAAAAGATGATAACTCTCACTATTACAGAGGTTAATATAAAAGATTAATCTCATATATCTTTTACATGAGAGACAAAATTGAACAGAGCTCTGAAAGTAAAACAACTTTCTTTATCAGTCAGATATTAGACCTAACCATTTGTCTTCATACCTGTGAGTATTTTTTGTTTAATGTCTTCTTGTCTCCGTTGTAAATGTAGATGACACCTCTTTGTTTGTCCTCCAGCGGGGCTCCGACTACAACGTCGTTGTAACCATCTTGGTCCAGGTCAGGGACGACAGAGATGGCCATCCCAAAGCGTGCGTTCTCAGACGGACCAGCGAGGAAGCCCTGCTCATTCAGTATACCCTGCAGATGAGAAGAAAAAGCATGTGGCTGCTGGCAGAGCGACATATCATGCTAACAGCTTTAAAATGAACAAAACAAAACTTAATGTCTTTTACTGGACAGCCTGATTTTCAATGTACTGCGGGCTACCATCCCAGTGATGTTTGACCTTCTATCTAACAAAAGGAAATGTAATTATTGTCCCTTCCTTTCACATTTGCTGTCTTATCTTTTTGCCTCAGCAGTGATGATCATGTCCTTGTTCACCGTCTCTCAGAAACTCCAGACCACTAAGTGTTGCTCTGAAAGTGACGTTTTTTACCTTGGTGACAGAGAAGACATAGACTCTGCCTTCTTCTTTCTTCGCATCGCTCATAAACATGGGCGCACCAACCAGCAGGAGGTCCGACACTCCATCTTTGTCCACGTCCAGGGAGCAGAGGACACTTCCAAAGTATGACCCAATCTAAGAAAACATGTGGCGACTGATGATGAGTTAAAGTTGTTTAGGCTCCAGGAAGACCATGGGTGAATGCAGTGTCTTCTAGCTTAACTACCTGTTTCCCTCTCTCTGAATCGATGATAGCAGCCTGCTTCTGGGCGTTGATGGTGTAGACAATAACTTGTCCGGAGTGGTTGGAGCGAGGTGCACCAGCCACGAAGTATTCTGTCGGCCCGTCTCTCAGTGTGGTGACGGAGTAACCTGGAAATGACCATGAATTATGTATTTATTATTTAATGATACCTGAAGTTAGGATTTTCTTCTTCTTACTTTGACTGTGGTGGAATGTACCAACATATATTTACTCAAATACTGTATTTCAGCACATTTTTCAAGGTATTTGGACTGTACTTTCAATATTATCCCACTTTCACTGGCTACGTTTTGGAGGGGGATTTTTTTTTCTTTGCTACATGTATTTAAAAAGTAGAATTACAAAAACCTTGTATTGAGGTGCGAGTTGGGTGGAGCTCAGCTGGGAATTAAGTGAATCCACTAAACTCTATGTACTTGTAAGAATGATGACATGGTGAGTTCTCCTGCCTCAACAGGTAAAGCAAAACAAGGAAAAGCATGAGGGCGATGTCAGTGAAGAGCACACACTGTCCCAGGACGAGCTTTGCATTCAGCAGTGAAAAACTACAGATAACAAAATGAACCACAACATTTAAATGCAACTTATATTTAAATACGTCAGTAATAATTCAATAATATTCATAAGATATTAACAACCTTGATGTGCTTACTACTTTTACTTTGAACATCTTATGTCAAATTTTCTGACATTTTCTGACATAATTGACTAATTTGAAATGCAGGCTTTTGATTGTAATAAAGTATTTACTCTGTAAGTTAAATAATTGCAATACTTGTTCCACCTCTGTACCCAGATCAGTGTCATTGCAGCTGCGCATCCAAAAAAGAACTAATTATTGAACGAGACCTGCAGCTTACATACTAAAATTTCTCAAAATATTTATGATATAATTATCCTAAGTTCATGGATTCTCCAAAAGCCATTGATATTATAATAATGCTACCTTAAGAGTCGACTAAAACTGAAATTGCCACATGAATGCGAACAAGCCATTTACTGCTTAAACGTGTATTTTAAGTTAATCTCAGGTCTGAAGTTATCCAGACAGTTACCACAAGGTGCCATCATTGATATCCATCCTTAATCGCTGTATTCCTGAGCATCTGCTGTATAATAAAGAGGATGTGGTGATAAAAATAAATAGTAAGATAAATTTTAACACGATGAAAGATGAGGTCTGCTGACAGGTGCAGTGGTTAGCTGGCTGTGAAACTGTCAATTTCACGAACCTGTTACCGGTAAAAAACTCCCCAGATATTTACGACACAAACAGAGTTTTGCTAATTATTTGTCTGTCAGCCACTTTTTTTCTGAGGTCTGAGGATGTCAGTGTGGACTGCCAAGTAAGAGCCACGAGTGTTTGCTCTGTATTAGCAGGTCAGCAAACAACCATCCTGTGCTGTTTCACGCAAACATTCAAACAAACATGATCAAAACTGATATTAGAGTTGGTGAAATAAATGC
>JAPZDY010000022.1:12685626-12727020 GCA_029783645.1 Ctenochaetus hawaiiensis
TGCCTACCCAGTAATGAGCTGTGGTTATTGTCTTGAAGGATCCCTTCAAAGGCTGAGAAAGGGAGAATGTCTACTTCGGATCCCGTTTGATGGACGACGGTCCCGCTCCATGCATAGGCTCCCACTGCTCCCAGCATCATCACATCCTGGAACAGCACAGGCCAAACACCAGTCAACAAATACCATTGCAATCAAATTCTTTTGATTTTCTGATAAGACTTACAAGCTTGATCTACAACAGACCAGGCTATGGTGTGAGAACAGATCTTTGTTTGAGGTTTCGGTCAGACTGGTGTTAAATACTGCTTCCTCTTTAATTTCTGTAGATGTACTGCATCGATGCCACAGAGCAGCTGTTTCAAATGAGTCAGTAACAAACTTTATTTTTTACTTAAAACCATTGCAAAATGTTGTATTTTGATAGCTGTTTTGAAATGGTAACTTAACAGTATTTTGGTTATTATCATATATATTTTCATTGCTTTGATTGCAGAGCTGTTGGCCAGTGGTGTATTTCTCTGTATCATGGTTGCAGAAAACACAAATAACAACACTCGGTCATTGTTTGGTTAATCTGTGACTAATTCTTGAGTTACAGGCAAAAAAAAAAGCCCATGCATTTTTTAAAACTTGAGTGTAAAAAACATTCAAACATAAACCTGAATTGTCCCAACTGTAAGAAAGGTTTTACGGCAGTAAAGGCAGCGTTCTGTACCTGTTGGCTGGAGTAGTGAGCGCTGAATCCCACCTGAGACATCTCCATCTTGAAGTTATCAGCCCCTTTTCCAGTGCCTTGCAGGAACAATGAGTAACAAACAGAATAAAAAACAGAGAAACAGATCAACAATAAGACAAACTGCAAAATCTGTAACAGATTCTCTTCTGATCTCTCTTGGGAACCTCAGCTATGGCAGACTTGCTGCGACGTGCTGGACGAGCGTCTCTGAAAAGAGAGTGATTAATGAGCATGAAGCATCAAGTAAGGAAGAAAAAGAAAAGGAATAATATCTACCTTCTATGTTGAAGATGCGGTTCCCCAGCGTTCCAGCGATGGTGGAGAGGGCTGCCTCTTCTGACACATTGAAGAAAAACTTCTCCGTGGGTAAACTGGCAATGGATTTGATTTCTTTTATCAGGTTTTCTGTGTCGATGTTGTTTCTGATGTAGTAACCCAGGACCTGAGAAAACAGAGGAGACAACACAAATTCAGGATTATAACTGATAAAAAAAATGTTGATGTCAAGTTAATACTGTGCACTGTACGAACAGGATTGATGTTTAATTTCAGAAGTGCAGTAAAGGTACAGAGTGTATGGCAGCATAATGAGTGTTGACGAAAGGCCTGAAATGTTCCTATACTGGCACTTTAACTCGAGCCGCCTTGATGAAAACCAGGAATCCTAACCGCCAAACTATATGAGATCTTTACACTATAAACACTACACTTTATATTTTGGCCCATCAATTAAAATTGCGTTGAATGATTTGAAACAGGTTTGACCACATTTTTTAGCCTCACTCAAACAAAGTCATGAGACTTTCGAGGAAGTGTATTTCCAGTGATTCTAAAATGACACATAGAGCACATTTAAATTCATCACTGCCAGTCTGTGCTATTTGTGGCGAGGATCTGTATCTCTGCTTCCACCTCAGCATCAGTAACCTTAAAGAAACTCAACTGAAGTATAAATAAAATCAGGAAAACTCAAATCAGTTATACGGTCTATCAAGTATTAATATAAAAATTGGAGTAGATTTTTTTTATTATTAGCAACACAACTATAACTGTACATGACATAATGAGAGTAAAAGATGGATCATCACTTACAGCAATACCAAAGCGGGTGATGCCTTGTTTCTCACACTCAGCAATGACTCTATCTCTTTTAGCCTCATCGTGAGACTCCCCATCAGTGACGACCACCATCACTTTTGCAGCACCTGGGCGACCGCCGCTGTTTTGATGAAAGCCCCATTGGCTGCAGACAGCAGGTATGAACAGAATAAAATAGAACAGATTAGAATGGAACTTTATTGTCCACTGTGGTGGGAAATTTGTCCATCCAACACTTTTAAATTATTGTTTGTGAATTTATCACAAAACTGTAAGATGTTAAGATGCAACGTCCTGATAGTCATTGAGTCCTAACAGATGTAATAAAACAACAAATAGAGAAGACAGACAGACAAAGCAGCCTACAAGTTATGTGTACAAGATAAACATAAAAAAAAGCAAGTAATCAAACACAAGAGTAGATAAATTCACAAATACACACTTTGGAAGCAACACAAACCTGGCATATTCGATTGCACGGAAGGTGTTGGTGGAGGAACCATACATTTGTGTGATTTTGGACACTGCGGCCAACATCTCATCTTTGGTTTTGTACTGGTTCAGTGTGAATTCAAATTTGGGATCAACACCATACTGAATGACACTGACCTGGCAGAAAACAGTGGAGAGACAAAAAGAAAAAAATCAGTAATGACTGGAAGACAAAAACGATCATCCGCTGCTTTATCTCTGTTTAAAATTCCATTTATGGGTGATCAAACATGGCGTCACCTGTGTGCTTTTGGGCCCGATGTCGAGCGCAGGTATTAATTTCTGGAGGAATCCGTTCATTGGCTCCCAGGGATAAATGCTGTTGGAGCCATCCAAAACAATCACAATGTCCATAGGTCCTCCACACGCTAGAGATGTCATGAGAGGAGGCATTTAATGTTACAGCAGTAACGAATGGAATTGAAATCACAATCTTCAAATTACTGCTTTACATTTTCCGAAGCTTAATCTACTTCAAATGTTTATATATGCTTTTTTATTTTCATGCAGCCACTGATTTCAGTTCAAACTAAAAATAAAAAAATATATTTTTATCCCTTTGCTTGATGGAAACATTTTATCAATTAGTTCCCTTTTTTACAGTCTTTAAAATTAGACTGTAAAGTGGTAACACAGTTGCAGGAACAGACACATGCTTTTAGGTAAATTCAAGAAAGCCTCAACATTGAGGAATTGAGAGGAGGTGACATGATGGCACCTTTAGAAACTGCTGGTATGCAATATATAGTTACTATGTTTTCCTATGTGTCATTAAAGGTATCAGAGGGTGTTGTAAACTGAGCTGCCAGAGCTTTTGGTTCTAAAAAAAAGCCTCTGTTTTTGTTTTTAATGTTCAACAAATTGACATATCAGATTTGATAGATATATTTAAACATTTAATTTGATTTAATTCAGATTTCATGTCATTCTTGGACAAAGTCTCCATAAAAGCCAAAGTCAAAAGCCAAAAAAGTCAAAGCCATTGTTACATTTTTTTGCGTCCTTTTCTAGAAAATGTACATGAATATTTTAAAATTCGAAACTGTTGGCTTTTGTTGTTATTGTCACATCACTTAGATTAAGTTAAGTCTAAGATTTGCCATGTTAAATAATATATCTTCAAACAATAAATGTGAAACTTTTTTTGACCCTCAGATGTGCAGGTTAAGAATTTCTTTCTTAAAATACAAAAATGTGAATTTATAGTTTATCTCATTTCTATTGATCATGAAAAGCAAGTAATTTTCTGCTATCTGCATCAGCTTCAACCCTGGAAGTAAGAGTCATCATATAAAAACAGACGGATCTTAACAGTTCTCACTCTGGACAGCAGGAGAGAAGGCAGGTTGAGGTTGGAAGAGGGGGTTTAGTTTTGCACATACTCCTGGGTAGAAGTCCTGATTGCCACACTGCTGTCCCCACAGAGGGCCACACATCTGTATCACATGACCACAGGGGGAAATGAGAAGAAGCTTGATGTAGAGTTTGTCACTGCCTTTTAAAGCTCATAGTAAGCTTTTATGACAGAATTTAATGGAGAAAAAAAAATTACTGTTAAACATATATTTGCTATCTCAGTCTTTTCACTCTTTTTTAAGTGTTTTTAGTGGTGAATAATGTAAAAGTGAAACTGGTCATGCAGGAGCAGTCATCCTTATTTGGTAACACGAGGGCCTGGCATCGCTTCCTCCTGCAGTAATTAATTTACCTAAGTCACTGAAACACTTCCTCCTGCCTAAAAATAACATTTAAGGGTGAACTCTGAAAGAAATGATGACTTAGCCACATATACGGATTGTCCAAATGTTCATCTTATGGTCACAGTATTTTTGCCTCCTTCTAAAGGCTGCATTACATGGGATGGATCAAAATTGTAAACATTATATCTCAGAACAAACATATGAAATACATTTATAGGACATCTAAAGTACTTTAGGTTACAAAAATCTCTAAAACATTACAATTTCCATTTTATTCTTTGGATGAAAACACACAAACAACACATACCATCAAACCATTAACTTCAGGCATCCGGGTAAGAGTCAAACCCAGGCTCATGTTGCCATTGAGGTTTTTAACATCTGGAATACTAACAGAATCTGTGGACCAAGACGACAAATTAGCTCTGGTATTGAAGTTCAGATCAAAGTTGTGGAATCAGGAAATAAAACAATGTTTAGCTGTAGCTATAATAATCTCAGAGTGTGTATGAAATATGTGCTTTGCCATAAAAACACTGCTGTCATCCTAAGATCCTGGATGTTTACAGGGAACTCATCTTTTCAGTGTCTGTTTAGATGTTTTAAACACATGTTAAATAGAGAGGTCAAAGGTTAAATGATGAAGCACCAAACCTTACCCTGAAGATTGAGCTTGTCACAGCTGTTTCTGGACCCTGAGACTGGACACTTGTAAACATCTCCCTTCCTGTTTCGATTGAAACCACTCCATGGAGCACCAACCAGAAGCCTACAGAAAACAACAATTTTTATCTCTTTCTCTCTCTCATAAACAAGCACCATATGAGTCAACTCTTGAGATTTGTCTGTACAGAGAACCAGGCATACAGTATTTAAAACTCATCAGAACTCTTTGAGGATGAAAATTGTTTAAGATTTTCTGTCTATAATTTTTAAATTGTTTAAATCTTTAATTCAAACTTTAATACATATCTAAATAAATAAATTAATTAATTAAAAGGAACAAAAATTAAGTGCAGTAACCTTTTTGGCCAATTTTCATACAAAAACAGCACAAGACACACTGCAGTATCAGGCTGTATCATCATAGCTGTATGTTTGTGTGATCTTGTGCTGAGCAAGTGTCAACAAGTCAGCCATGTCATTCTTCCAACTATGATACAACAAACATGACTCTACAGGTTTTCACACTGAAGAAATCGACTTTAAATACTTTTTCCTCTCACCACAACTAAGGATGTTAAAATGCAATTTTATTCTTTCATGATACAGAGGATGGTATACAATGGAAGTTGCTTCCTGTTTACAGATGTTAGGCACTGTCTAGTAAAAAACAAATATCTGCTAAGCTGCGTACACCTGTGTTGAACTCTGCCAGGAAATAGAAGGGTTCCATTTTTAATTGATACATCATGTAGTATCAGATCAATGCATGAACTCTTCTCTTCACAGTTCTAAACCCTGCATTTTAGGCTGTGTTGAAGGCATTTCTATACCGGATTTGGCTGACCCAAAATTTACAAAACTTGACCACGGTGTCAATTTCCCACGGTGTTTAAGAAGCCACTTTGAATATGACAAATCTTTCTTCGTTACTGGTCAGTGGACAGGAAACAGAATGCATCACTGTTATTCCTTGAGCAACATTAGTGATCAATATACAGTCAGAGATCACTATCAGATATCATAAACTTCCCCCAATTACATAATGAAGACACTCCTACAGACAGTGACTGACTCAATGAGACTGTGACTCAGTGTGTGCAACATACAGACATCACTGAGGCGTTCGGTTACTGTTCAACTAAATGTGACGAATTAGTAGGGTAAACTGCAGGAGTCATAAAACACGGAAGAAGTGTTTTTACACACAGATTGCGGCAGCAATATTTTTACTGCAGTTCCTATAATTTTGCAGAAATTTGCTCGAAATTTGGTTGATATTATCAGTCAAAATCCACATTTTGGGGAGATGAACTAAACTCTTTTGGACTTGTCAGTTGCTAAACCTAAAAAAAAATCTATTTCCTGACTGTTTTGTTAATGAGTAGGGTTGGATGACTTTGAGAAAACTTTTTTTAGAACAAGAAAAAAGAGTCTAGGCCATGCAAGTGGCTCTACTGAGGCTATACTTGGGTACACTAGTTCCTCAACATAAAGTAAATGCTAACACTGGTATGATAACAGTCATGTTTCAATTTGAAGTTAAGTCAGGGGATGAGTATCTGTACAGAGTTTGAGGACAATCTATCTACTAGTTGCTTAGATCTTTTAGTCTGGACCAAAGTGTTTACTGACAGACTTATATTGCCTCCCCTAAAGAGCCATGCCACTAAGAACAAGGATAAGAACAGGTGATAGTACAACAGTGTAGAGAGGAGGAGCATTT
The DNA here is from genome assembly GCA_029783645.1 of Ctenochaetus hawaiiensis. Taxonomy (NCBI): domain Eukaryota; kingdom Metazoa; phylum Chordata; class Actinopteri; order Acanthuriformes; family Acanthuridae; genus Ctenochaetus; species Ctenochaetus hawaiiensis. Next base: position 12,692,042 of record JAPZDY010000022.1, read on the forward strand.
AACAACACAAAACCTCTAAACTTTGCAGTGCTTTAAGCAAAAAGGACTGAAACTTTCATTCCCTTTACTTAAAAAGATTATGCTGCTGAACCAGGCAGATTTGGAATAAGATTTTTATTATCATAATACCTGTTATGTCTGGTGCCAACAGTACAGGCCAGTGGTTGCAGTGTAACAGTGTGGAGGGTTGTTTACATGCCACAGAGTATCAGATAAAACCAGATATATTGCTTTATGGCAGCTGACTTTATTTGCAAAATGCAAAGTTATACACGCAAAAATTTGACATGCTGTGATAAAACTGCATGTTGCAGTTCAAAGATTTAGAGATATTACAGTTGATGGTTATTAGCAGCTAGCAGGGCTTTGAGATCTCACCTGTGTGGAGCATCTTTAAGACTTTGTATTTTGTTTGTCATGCATAATTTTTTTTTAATATTTCTAAAACTCCAGAGTCAGCACAGATCAAGATTCATCATGGTTAGACACGTCAGGCACCTTGTTGATACAGGAATCCAGCCTGTTCTGGTGTAAGAGCTTGTACTGACAACGTACAAGCATCTCCAAAAGTGGTTCACTAACTACACGAGCTTCACTTTGTTTACTCTGCTGTTTACTGCTCTCTGCATCCTACTTATACACTCTTTTAGCCTTAATAGCCTTTTTGAAGATATTACAAAGAAAAATTAGCTGAATAAATGATTAACTGGTTAAAAAAAAAAAGGGCAATGCAGTCTTGGGTTTAGAGAATAAAACATGGTTATAATAAACAATTAGCATTATGGATCAGATGCTCATGTTGGCAGCAACTCTTGCTAAGAAAATTAAGCTTCTTTCTATGAACAAAATCATTAAGTTAAGACTTAAATTCATACCATTTGCCTTCATGATTTGTCACTTGTTGGATGGTGTAGCCAAACTCTTCTGCAGCTGGTCCACTGAATATCTTGGCACCTGCAGTGCCGACGTTGAAGGACTGTGAGTGCCAGACTCTGTCAGCTGTTGAAAAGATGAGGGATATGACAGTGACACTGATAGTTTATAACAGCACCTTTGTAACGTCACTGTCACATAACTCTCTTTACCAGTAATAATGACCCTGTCAAAGAGGTTGTACCTGCCACTGGGCAATGTGGACACAAACAAATATCATAGTATTTTTTGACCCAATACCTTGGTTTTGATATTTTGACTACTGAAGGAATGACTATTGGTGACTATTTGATAAAATATTAACATATGAGAGAGTTTTGATGATTAACAGTGAGACAAAAGAATATAACAACTAAACAGGTGAAGTCAAAAAAGTCTGACAGCTAGAAAAGTTTAGTAATCTCAGAATATTACATCACTTTACAGTAATGCAGCTTTTAAACTAGAAAAGACAACACACATGCCTTATCACAATAAAATGACATCTAAATTATAATTACCAATTAAATTTTAATCTCTGGGATTTTAAAATATGTGTTTTTTTAAGCATTCTTGACTGTTATCATGAGACTCAATGTTTTATCTTTAGCAGTAACTTCAGTAATCTACACTTCCCCTTTGAAACGAGTGGGTTGTTTTTTTTGGCTAAATAATAGTCATTTTTAAAACCACATCGGTTTGACTCATGTAGGGCAAACCCACTAAAAAAACGTCACAACACATGAAGGTGACAATCTTGACTGGTTGAGGGTTGCATTAATAGACAACACTCCATCCAGAACAGTGTGTTTCTCCACTGACACAGCCTACCTTCAAAACACAACCCTCTTGAATGTCCCCTCAGGACATGGAATTTGTTTGACTATGACTGACTTTCTGCAGAAACAGACCCACAAGCCCATACAGGCAGAGCTCAGTTATCAGCCTGCCTTCCCCTCAATTAGCAGGCAGCAGGAATGTGGATGGGTACTGGATCATGAGACCTTCACTAACACAGACAGACTCCTGCCACGCCTGTTCACCTGCAGCACAAAGTGGCACTTTGCCTCCTCTGCAGAGCCCATAACATGATTATTTCCTATTTCCTTTCAGCTCAGAAATGGGGAATGTTCATGTTAGGAGAACAATTAAGAGTCTCTTCTTTGCTGGCTGCAGATTGAAGGCTTCCACAGGTTATAGCAAGAGCAGACACTGAGCTACAAAAATGATGTGACCTTATTTTCACTTCACAGAAGCCACGAACAGTAAAACAACGACCCTTGTCTTCTTTGATCCCTGTGGGTTGTCTCTCTGATAGAAAAGCTGCAGGGTGAAGTGAATTCTAATTCAGAGGAAAATCTTTTCCTGGCTTATTCATGCAGTAAAAGAGACTGCACACAAGGCGTGCAACCCTGTACTGATCTCAGATATGTTTTAAGTGTATGAAAGCGGGTCACAGTCGCTCTCTAAGCTGTAACCACCGACTAATAAACGTTGCCCACTCCAAACTTATGAAACCGATTTAAAACCCTCGCTAATCGTGGCGAGAACATTTGGATTTTTCACCCTGTGATTGAAATTATAAAACTCAGAATGCAAGAAACAAGTTTAGTACTTACTTATGACTGCTATAAATAGGAAGATATTCCCCCAGAGAAACTCCATCGTCGTCTTTATTCCATTTGTGATTAACTGAAGCTGCCGCACTTGTCAAAGTTGAGGCATCAGCGAGTCAGCCGTGACGCAGCGGATGGAAGTCCCAAATAAGGACTCGAGCTCTCCCTCTCATACCTGCCGATACAAACTTTGACCCGTAGGTGTTTGCTCTGAAGTCTGTGATAAAGACTGTAACGGCACTTAAGTCTGTCGTGGCTTAAGATCCAGCTATGAGTGGCCGGAAGCGCTGAAAAAGAGCCTCACACCCAATAATGTCATCTCAAGTTTAAAGCCATTAAATGCATTAGAAATAACATTTTCATATAGTGATTGTGTTCAAATGGAATTAAATTTTAAACTAAGGAAAGATAAAAGTATTTATCAGTGCTAAAAATAAGTCCCTCAGCCTTCATCTATTTTTTTAATTGGCATTCCCTTGAATGGACAAACAGCGCTTTATGGACTTTAAATTAACAGATATCAAATAGAAAAATTAACATCATCAATTGTCTCGTGCTTCATCATCCATTATTTATATATTTAGACTACAACTCATTACAGAGCAGAGGACTATGGTTAAGACAGGAATATCTGAATAAATTTAAAGTATTAAGAACCTATAAACTAAAGCGCAGACAATAGAATGTTTATTGTAACATCTGGAGCCTTTATATTTCACTGGAAAACAATGATGTCAGAGCTTCCATTGAATCAAGTGTTGCTTTGTGTTGTAAAGTTTGTGGGCAGGATGGTAAAAGAGTTGAAGGACATTTAATTTCAAAGAGTGGCTTCATTACAAAATGCTGTTTTGGAAAGAATGTTAGCTGGTGGTTGTTGCTTACAGTAATACAGTACAATACCCAGATGGATAATTAAGCTACATCCATGGAAGTCATGGTGTTAAAGGGAAACTCCACTCTACTTTCGCACACAGATCAATTAAGTGTGCTTTGTCTTTAGATGTAAGAGACTCTTAAAACTTTTGTCCTCTCGGTCTGTGGAGGAAGTCTGAGAAAATAACCCTGATGACATCATCTCAGCTACTGAAACAGAAAGCCTGCATTGTGAACCAGGGTTGTGGAATTTGAAAGATGTGAGTCTTTTTCAGTCAGGGAGAGTCAAAAGAAAAGATGCTTCTGGTTGCATTATGGGAAATGTAGGACCTGGCGTTCAAGAGTAAACATCAGGATATCTACGCCTCTGCTGCTATGATTGTATCCATTTTTAAAAAATGTAACCTTTGTCACTTCACTGTCAGAGCCAAGCTGTCTCTTGCAGGGAAGCTAAGATCACACTCACACAAGTTACACCTGGAAGCAGCTCGGTGCTACATCTGTCAGATCTGCCAATGAGCAGCTGGTACTAAAAGGACTTGCTCAACAGCACGTCACTGGAAGCTGCAAGGGAGCACCAAGAACTGCCATTTCACTCCATCAATTTTCCCTGTCCTTAAAAAAAAACCTTCCTTTCAGACAAAATAATCAAATTTGTGGTTTTCATGTCCTTTCATGTGCTAAAGTTGTATGAAAAGTGCAGCCCCAAAACAACTGAGCACCTGTTAAACTACTTTTACTGGACAACACCAATGGTTATAATTAAGCCTTTCAGCTATTGAACATGGGGTAGTATTTCTTTGAAAGGCTGCTGTTGTCTTAACAGGCTGACACTCCCTAATTATAACCTAATTACCTCCCCTTAACTTGAACACAGTCTGCTGGAAAAGTCACAACAGGGTGAAAAAAAAGCAGCAGTTCTTGGGTGAAAAACTAAAATTTAACTAAGCATAAACTAACCCACTAACCCCACCCTCTCTCCTGCCTATTAAGAGTTTCTTTGTAATACAGTCTTAGTGCTTCTGTTGCCATCTAGTTTAGAACAGTTTACTTCCCGCCCTATAAAAAAGATGAGTGGAACAGCAATCTGTCATTTATCTTCGCTATCTCTGACCTTCCAAGTAGGTTCCATCAAGCCTTAGATCCCAGATATGAACGCAGGCCCTATAAGTTGTTAAACTCTAGATTAAACACCAACAAAAACTCTTTAAAGACTCTGGCTCTGCTTGTCATAATCAGCCTGCAACTTATCTAAAAAGCTGATCTGTTTTGTCACCATGGGGACTGAAATACACTGAAGTGGTAATTGACCTGTAACTGACTTAACTGTCCGGACAGAGGCATGTAAGCCACAGACCCGAGACTCTCAGCTGTGTGATTCAGTTAAGTTGTGTCAGTAAATTTAGGCAGCCTAAAAGAAACAATATGCACCTTATTCAGCAACTGAACCCCTTTGCCCACCCACTCCTCCTTATGTGCTGTCATGATTCATGTGTAAGTCATCTGGTGAGCCGATGCACCTAGAGAGTTTAAAAATAAGCAGGGCCAAGAATCTGTGTTGTAATGACGTGGAGCAGTTCCTGGAAAAAGCAGGTCTTCTTTTTTAAAGTTTGTGTATATAAGATTCGGTTTTGGGAAATTAGACTTCATTTCTTACAAAAAGTGAAAAAGCCAAACTTTTCAGCGAGACAAAATAAATTACATGTGTTAAATCCCCTTTACCATTTGTATACATCACTTCTCTAACAAGAGTCTCAAGAGCTTTGGGTTGCTTACACTGTTAATCATGTTAAACAATCTGAGGAAGGATCCTAAAACAGCAAAGCCTGTGGTCTATTTTCCTGTTAGGCTCCTACAAAATGGAGCAGTGTGGGCACGTCATTAAAAATCCCCACCGAGGGGGATTATGAATCATTTGAAGTTTGCCTGGAAGTTAGGAGGCTATTTATAATCACAGGACAAGCCTTTGTCTTTGTAGTTTTGGTTTCAACGGTATTAAATCAATTCACTTTTGCTGTCCTCACAAATTTGGAAAAATGACATTTGAGAGATTAAAAAGCACACAGTCTCCTTCTAACTGTGAGTGATCCAACAATTTTCATCTGAACTATATAACAGAGGAATCAGTGCCTATGAATTTTTTCATGGTGAGGTCTTTAATTTGACAGTTAGTATTGCTGCATATATTTGTTGTTGTTGTATTAATTTGTATCTGTACCACGATGAATCAACATCTCTGACACATTTAAAACACAAGGCTTGCAAAGGTGTCGCTCATTGCAGGTATATGGCGTTGTTTTTTACAGATATGTTCACTCTCTGCACATTGTGTTTGAGCATTGTCCAGATTATTACAGATCATGGACATAAATATAGGTTGATGATGCATCTATATTTTTTATTCCCTCTCTACAGACACCAACTTTAGGGAAAATTAATTTCACAAGCACTAGACCTGTACTGCGGTCAGACACCAGGGGGTGATCAAAATGTTTGACTCCTCTTTTGAGAAGTCATGTCATCTTTCTCAATCATGTCAATGTTTCAATATATTTTTTTAGTGAACACAAGAAGTTTAAAACTTTAATGTAAACATAGAAAATATATTTTAAAAATATCACAAAAAAATCATAGCTCCTTAAATGAAATAAAAAATATAAACATTGTGATTCAAAGTCAGCTTGTGACACATGAGCTTCAGACAAACACGCTCCAAGGAAGAAAAAAGTGTGTTAGTGCTTGTGTATTAATTTCTTTGTTTTAAAACTACATTATGTATGTTACATGAGAGGAGCCCAGTTGCCAGAAAAAATGTTATCATTGTACGTTTCTGCAAAGCACTGATGCATAAAATTTGTACATTTCATTCACAGGTTAATAGGTCACATTCTACAATACATTTAAAGTGACTTAGTCTACATTTAATGTTAAAGATCAGATTTTTTCATGTAGAGGATGAGAGGTTTGTTGGTGACAAATTTTTGGCACCACTTTCAGGTCAAGAGTTTCAATCTACCAAAGTAATATAACCATTCATTTGAACATTTTTTGGCTGTTTGTGGCAAAAAAAAACAATTGAACAAAAAAATGGGTAATTTAAGCCAAAATCTGACACCAGCCAGATTTTTGCGCCTAAACTCAAACCGACTTTAATCTCACCCTGGTCATAACATCAAATTGTAGCCCAGTTGCCAGAACAAAATTATGGTGCTGTACGTATTTGTGGTTTGCACAATTGTACAACATTATTCCACTGGGTTGTGCAGAGACATGAACTCAGATACTGAAACTCACTCACAGGGTTCTGAGTGAGTGAGTTTCAGTATCTGAGTTCATGCGTCTGGACTGTAGCACAGAGCTAATCCCTCTTTCACACCCATCTGCTGACCAATGGGAATCTAAGGCCCTGGTTTGGTTGTTGCATTGTGAGCCAGACAGTCACATCCAGCAGGCTCAGAGAGGCTCAGGAATCAATGGCTGCACACAGACATGGCGGTGATGCGACTTGTGAGTGAGGTTACTGTCCCGTCACATGACCGAAGATGACTTTTTTGGTTATTTGAACAAGTGTATTTCCAAGAGAAGAATATTTTTTTCGAAAAAAAAATCCTTTTACGTCAACGTTATGTCTGCATTGGCCCATTATCAGTAAAGTAAATAACGATGCATTAGCTGAGTTGGCATCCGGTGGTTTGCAGATACAGATATCAGCAATGTGAAGTCTGCTTCCTCAACATCCTTATAAACAACTTACACATTCAAAATGCACTCAAATGGAAATTCATATCATGTCGTTTCCCCAAATAATGAAAGAAAAAAAAGAATTGTATTTACATCTACAGCAGAACAATACATAATCATCATTCCTTTGTTGAGGTAAGTGCCACAACTTGTTGCTGCTGGCAATAAATTGGATACAGACCTGGGAGAGAATGGCCTTTAGTCTTCAGTAGTAACATTTAGCAGATGCTACCAATTAACATGAGCTTAAAGTGAGGCATTGAACTGTGTGTGAACAGTGCAGTCAAAGAGAATGCTGAAAACATTGTTTCTAACATTCAAAATATAATGGAAAAAACATTACAATTTGCTTCCTAACTTCAAGTGATTCCAACTATAGACACACAAATCGAAAGTAGCATAGCAGTGCTGGAACTTGATGTGTTGTCATTTGACATGGATGTAACATTGCTGAGTCTCCATGCCACGGTATACTGCAACCCTGTTAGACATGAAAGAAATATTGACTGTGACATTCTTAGATTTGTCTTACAATCTCAACATGAGCTTGTTGCTGACAGTTACAAAGCACAGAGGAGCTATTTCGTTGTAAGTTGGGAAATAGCTGTGGTGTGTTATTGAGGTTAGGAGATATGTTTTGGTACGACTACAATTTTCCTCTGAGCCCAGGCAACCACAAAAAAATTCAAGGCCATTCTGAGCATGACAGGCATGACAAACTTTTGACATGGACATCTTGCAAAATTTGAACAATAAACATGTTGCAATAGTTTCAAGTCTGAGGAAGTTGTGGTAAGAAAGAGCAGTCTGAAGCTGGGAGGTTGTAATCTTAAACGTGAGTCAGAGGGGTTCACTGTTTTGTTTTCTTGCTGCAGCAGACATCATGTGACTGTTGTAGTTGAAATACTATGCAAAGCATGGCCTTGTTTCAACTGTTGCATCCAAGTTTATCATTTACTCAGTTTGCAGTATTGCTACTAAAAAGTTCTCCATTCAGGGTCCTTTATCCAGGCTTTTACTTCAGCTTGAAATACCAACAATTTGAGATCTTAAGTCATTCATGGAGTTGCTAGTAAATAAATGACTGCTGATTTTTTCAACAATACTCAACTTGGTCACCAGGTGGTGACAAAGGCTTAAATATAAAGCACATACAGTCAGATTTTAACATGATCTTCCATGATTACTGATGTTAAATTGAAGGAATTTCTTATTGCATTACCAGTTATTATGGCCTTTTTTGTATTTTGAACTTTTTCAATGCTTTGTTCAGTAGAAATAAGTCTCTGCAAACCTTGAGTGCTGTAAACCTGAAAAGTAAAATTTCATTTGGTATCAACTTTCATCTACTAGAGGATATGTTCACTGAAGTGAAACTCTGGAAATTGTGGAATGAAAACCAAATTAACCTGTTCAATTAAATAAAATAATGTGTTTAGTAATTGTTTACTTAGTACCCTATACCCTACTACCCCTACATAAGCATTTTCATACATGCAAACTCCTTACAATCAATCAAGAGCCTATTCATGTAATAAAACCACTTTAAATGGCTTATTTCAGACCCAAGATAGGTCAGTTTTGGATGGTTTCTGCGTTTGGGGACAAAAGCTGTATCCCCACTTTGAACACAACTGATGTTAGGGTGCGGGGTTGAGGCAGGGCTTAGGTTTAGTCTCCAGAATATGAATTTAAGTATAATTTCTCCAAGTAAATTTGTGTTTGTATGTATTTGATTTACTCTTCAAATGTAAAGCAACCAATTATTAAGTCAGTTTCTCATCTACAATTTTCAATTCTCCAACTGTTAATAATTCTGGAGAACCAGATCAAGTTTTGCATGATAAACAAAACAGTGGCTTACAGGCCCCAGGTGACATCCTGAAACCTGTGAATTAAATCACTCTTATCTTAAACTATTAGCAAATAATCGGGCCAGATTATCTCTGCAGATCTTTTAAAAAACTGTAAATTTTGTTATGACACTAAAACTGCATGTTTATACTTCATCTTCTCTGTAAACAAAACATATTCTGAATTTTTTGTTCTTTGCTGTCCTGACAGCAGCGACATCTGTAATGTGATGACACTGAATGTTATGTTTGTATTGGCCCAATGATCAGATAGTGTTGCACAGACACAAAGTCACCAGATGGTGGCAGACTTTATCCAGACTGACTTGTTTCTAGCTATGAAAGACTCCTGTGTTCAGTTTAAATGAAGAGAAGCAAATTATAGAAGCAATCACATTCATGCAGCTTGTCAGATTACTTCACTCCAGTATCTTCACAATGAATAAATGTGGCTTTTTGCCAATGTACAAAAAAACATGGACTAATTTTGTAATTGTATCCATCAGCTTAATTTCAGGTAGAATGGGATGAGGGAGTCTTAGACTGGAAGGAAATTTATAGGTAACATATAAACAGACATGAGTGTAAATGTCAAACGAGATTTAACAGGCTGAAAAGTAAACTGGAATTTGATTCAACTCTATATGGTAATTTCACAATGAAGACAGTGATAGTGTAAAAAGAGACTTTGGGCTTAACAAAAGTTGGAATATCTGCATTTGAAATGTTTTTGTGTTGTCTATTAAACTGATAACTCACAATCACATCTCCAGAGCCAAATACAAGTTAAGTCATGCCAAGTTCAGAAAATATCTCACAGTATACTTCCTTTAAATTTAAAAGGGCTCAAACACAAATCAAGCGAATAAAATCTAACATTAGAAAGAATTTATTGCAGGCAAACAATACCATAAATAATATTTACAAACTATAAAACAACATTCCTTTTTATGGGTTGCATGGATTGCTGGTAAACAGTCGTTCAGTCTTGGATAGGAATTAATTATTTTTGATGTTGAGATATGTCACACTGACCACCGCTAACTGCAAATAATATGCAGATATTTAAAGCTACATTCAGGAAATAAACTGAATTTAGATGCACTGCATTCAGAATTTTAATTTTTTTTTTAGCTGAAACTTAAAATTTCTCAAAATGTTGACTCTAACCACAAAAAGAGATTACAATTTTTTTTTAAATCTATCTTCACCTTCCAGTTTGTGACTGAAATCACACACAAGTATTGCCATTTTCAAATTGCGTACTCCTTCACAGAGTTGCTGACTGCTTAAGTTCACTGCAGCCAGGTGAACAGGTGAATAACCTTGAATATACTATTTATTACTGGCACCTGACAAGAGACACAAGTTCACAATGCTGGAGATGAAGGCTGTATATGTATTGTATAATTGGCATGTAGTTAAAAACCACGGCACCCATCCACAGTGCATTTCACATTGCGGTTTTGCGTCTCTAATGAATGATTTAAGTTTACAGGGCCTTAGTTTAAAAGAGGGGGAAATAATTACAGTTAAACAAATTATGCACACCTAAAACTTTTATGCTTAAAGGAACTCGAAAAGAAAAGAAAAAAAAGGAAAAAAATTCACAGCACACCGTTTTCCTCAATACCTCAAACAAATATCCCCTTGATTGTCCCCACTTTCTAATCAACACTGACTGAAAAAGTGTAAGAAGTGCAACTATAAACAGCTCTTTTTGTTAAAATGCTTGTTTGCAGGAAAATAAACACTTGAACCTATCTGATGCTAGCCTCTTTTGCTTTTCAACATTCCAGCAAATTGAACGAATAAAGTACAGTATGTGCCTGTTGGGTCTCACAGATTCTCACTCTCATGTCATTTTTGTCGTTTCCTCTCTGACTCTAAATAAAAATTCTCAAAAGCTTCTTCCATCTCAGGCCCCATCTCATCTTCAGAGTCATCAAATCTGTAAACATGAGAAAACAAAGAACTTAAATCCACAGATTTTACTTTCTCTTTCTTTATGATTTGTGTAACATTTTAGCACAAATTAAAGTACAATTCCTCTGAACATCCATGGCTTTGAGTGCAGCTAGAAAAAAGGTTTTCATATCTGCTTTAAATCATTTGATCTAATCTTAATCAAATGACACTGAGCACAGTGTCTACGATGCATAGGATGCATTTGGTCTTGCAGTTAGGATTCCTAGTTTTCATCAAGGTGGCCTAAGTTCATCGCCCTTTATTTGAATCACTCCATTTTTATGAGTCATCGTTTATCATGCAGCCATTAAGTCTTGTAGCAAAGCACAGCTTTAATAACATATTAACCTTACACATATATAAATATGACCTCTTTAAAGGAATTATATTGAGATTATAGCAAACATTTTAAATACAGCACCTACGAAACAGATGTGTTTGCTCTAAGTATAGATCATTTGTGTAACTTCCATTGACATAAGCTACAATACATGCTTGTAACTGCCTTTAACATAAAGCACAAAAGTTCACAGAATGACAGACAGATGGATGGACACACACGTGTCAGAGAGAGAGAGAGAACAGGGGCGAGCTAAGCCCTCTTTCACACCCAATTGCTGACTACACTGAATCTGAGGCAGTGGTTGACCCTGTTGCATTGTGGGCCAGTCAAACACATTCACCAAGCTCAGGGGCCCACAGGTTAGACCTGATCATATGATCTGTGTGATGCAGCCATACAGTCACATGACCAAAGATGTGCCTGCACATGGTACTGTGTGAAAGATATGGGTCTGAACCCATAAACTAGAGAAAAATAAAACTGTGTAATAAAACCATGTCAAAAACTTTTTTTTAACGTGTCGACATTATTCTGAAGGTTATGCAGATCAATGGTCAAAGCACATGGAGCTTCTGCAATGGCTCATTTTAACTGTTGTTGTGCAACACAAGGATCACTGGCTGCACTTCCTCAAAACATACAAGGTCTTGAAAACCTGCAGAATTTATTAACTGACACATGTAACCTAAACACTTACTTCCAGACTGACAACTGCTAACCTTTTCCTCATATTTTTGTCACTTTTCTGGAGCTTGTGCTCTCTCTCTCACTCACTAATTCAACCACACACCTACTATGCACACACTTTTGCATTCTTTCTTCTCAGTATATGGTTGCTTATTACAACATAGAGACTAACTTTTGAGAAAAAGGCAGTGGGTAGTCAGGTACAAATCTGCTAAAAAAAAAAAAAAAAGTTTGTGAAATCCTACATCAAAGTGAACATGACAAAATAACTCTGGTTGTTAAAATTCTCTTGAACCAACTAACAGATTACAGAGTTTTTTAGCTCCCACTTGAGATCCTGGATCATTGTGCTAGGTAACCTAACAAAGAAACAGTAACAGTGGGTCCACTGGTACCGTTCATGACGTGAGGCAATGACAACATGAAAATAGTCCTTCACACAAGTCACAAACTAAAATGAACCAGTTGGCTATCCTAGCTGCATGCTCAGACTTTTCACTCTTTATACTATTTTGATTGTATAATTAAAAGTCTAAAAATGTTATTTTTTTTCTCTTATCCATAGAAATATGTATTGACACGTCACTCTGTCAAGTGAGTGACTGTGACCTCAAAGAAAGGTTTTAATGACCATTATCTCTACAATAATACTTACTCTTCGTTTCCATTTTCTCCATAAATATCATGGAAATAGTCCTGCCTCTCCAGCATCTCTTGGTATTTCTCAGCATATTCTGTAAAAGCAGAGAGGATGACAGTCAAGCACAAAAGAGATGTGAAACAGCTGAAAATGTTTACCAATTAAAATACTTATCCAATGGCTTGGATAAGGACGGTTAGCCAGGATAAGTCACGCCAAGAGGCCTATTTATAACACTTGCTTGTATCTAAAATAATGTGTGTGTCAGTGCAGAATTTTCATTTCATTTACCAGCATAGTTTGTTGAAGTTTTGGAAGACATATTTGTTGTGTAATTGAGGAATCACAACACATGCAATTATATTGCGGTTACATTAAAGAAACAATACTTTTTAAAAATTTTACTCATCAACCATCTTGCTTTCAATAAATCTTTCTGTCTCATGAAGCATTAAAAGAAGGGCCCAGTTGTATCAGTACTGGTGGCATTTTAAATTATAGCCTTGTATTGATTATGTAATATATATGTAAAACAATGGAAAGCACATCACCAGAGTAACTCTCTTTTATAAAAATAATTACAATAACAAATTTAGATAACACAAGCTGTGAAGAAAAACAAAGAAGAGCTTTACTGCTTAATTAAACTACAGCGAAACCCTTTGACATTATGCTTATGTTTTTTAAAAAAAGTATTCTATCATGTCTATTTACTATTTACCACTATTTACATCTATTATACCCAACCACAATCTGGCATGTCCCTCTCATGATTTGAACATGTTTGCTAACTGTAGCCTCACCTGGGTCTGCTGCAGTAAAAGGGGTACCATCTTCTGTATAGAACGTAGGTTCATTCTGAGAGGAGAAAACAGAAAGAAATCTGTAACAAACAGAAACACAGAAAATGTAGAATGGAGGATGGAGTTTCGTGCAGTCGACACTCACCATGAAATAGTTGGGATCATTGTCTGGCGTGGCCTTGCTGGCTGCTGCAGCAGCATTGACTCTGCCCCAGTCACTAGATCTCAACTCAACTAGTTTCAGGAGCATTTGTCTGACATCCCTGTGGAGAGAAATGCTCTTATGAGAAAGTTTTACCCAGGATGCCTAAGATGATTTCCCTCTCAACTGTCATGTTTTTAAGCACTTCTATATCTGTGACAATCTATATCTGTGACTTTTATTTTATGCTGTGATTACTTAAAAGCTGAAACTCTTGGTATATATTGATTAACCAAGTGTTTGTACAACTATAAAAACTGAAATCTCACAAAAACAGCATATATTTGATTTGATTTGATTTTTTTTGTGAGAGAATATATATTCTTCTGAAGCGTTTGGACAATGGTTGATTGTCTTACAACATCATAAACTAAAACTATACCTCTGCCCCTTGTTCCTGCAGTCTGCATATTTACAGTGTCTCAGATGCAGAAGCTGGTTTTAATGTTTTTAAATACTGAGTTCCTTCAACCATCACTAGCTTTGAGTCGCAACTGCACACAAACAACTGCAATGATTCCCACACCTGCTGCAGGTGGCATCCAGTAGAATAGTTTCTATTCTTTGGATCAGGTTTTCCATGTGTGGTTTTCCACTCTCTTTCCAAGCATCATCGAGGACAGAGCCTGTCAGCTGTGAATTTAAACCACATTCTTATTAAATCTCTAAACAATAAAACAACCTGGGAGGCTTTCACTACAAATCTGCAAATGTATCTAACTGAGAAGTGAAACCTTAAGCAGTTTGACAGCGCAGATGAGATTTGCATCCACAGGATTGTTGAACAGAGTGTTCATTAGGTCATTCAGAGCAGACAGGAGGACATCTGCTCGATTTGGAGGTCCTTTTCCACTCTTTACCTAAACAAACACACAAAAGCCCATTGGTCCAAATATCAACAAGTGACTGCTTGAGACAATGATGATCAAAGGCATGCCAACCAGTATTCTGGTGCTGATGGTTTATGAACACAACTTGCAAAGGTGGCCCTTCTTTGAGCTCTACAACATAAATACAAAGGTGAAGAGCTTTTTAACTACAGTCACAGTGCACTACCACAGTGTATAGTGCACTACAAGCAGCAGCATCCCATTTAAACAACTGGCAGCAATTCAGGCATGAATGACGGTAATAAATAAAATAATAAGTAAAATTTATATAGTATGGCCTGTTTTTCTTATGTGAATGGACAGCTTTCTGTTAAATTTTCAAGCACACTTTTAAAATCCAGTGACATTGTTTTCCTTAATGCCAACAGGACAGCAAGTGGGCTCTTAAACACATTCATAACCAGCAGTAAACACTGTGAGCAGGGCTATATGCAAGGCAAGGTATGGTCCTTATAGAGACACTTATTTGATCCAAATCAGAAGCAAAAATATAATTTGCTTGAAACTTAAACAGATAGAGTAAATCAATGCATTCACACAACTTTAGTGAAGAAAGTGAACCTCATACCTCCAGGTTAAGGTAGAGCTCCCCAAGAAAGAGAACAAAGGAGTGGAGTTTCTTCTGAGTCTCCGTGTCCCCCTGAACAGCTTTATTCCTCTGTTCAAACTCTATTCGACATCTACAGAAGACAACATGCTTCCTTTTTTAACAGCAAATATGCGTAAAAATCATTCAACTGTTTTGACCTGACTGTTTGTTGTCAAAAAGCTAGTCAAATTATAACAATAAAAATACCTCTACGGTTGTTACTTCTCGTATGATGCTAAAATTCCTAAATAAAAAGTGTGATCACCCTATGTCAAAGACATAATATTTAAAAAATGTGTTTTTAAAATGTTGAGGGAATTTTTTTCCCTTGAGGTCCTGTCCACCCCTAATGAAAAAAAACCCAATTAAATGCACTGAAGAGAGAAATAAATCACCTCTGCAGGAGCAGCTGACGAAAGTTGCCACTTGGTGGGCTGATGGTGAGGTGATGGGACAGGTAGTTACAGAGCCTGGCACCCGTGTAAGAGAAGTTGGGAATGGCAGTAGACTGCAATGAGAAATAAAAAGTGTATGTATTAGTGTATTAAATGTGTATGCTGAGTTTAGACAGGTTTGGTTTAAAAGTAATGTTACCAAATATCTTTACAAGTAGCCAAATTAGAACTGAAGGGTTTTTTTCAAACCTGTGTGAATATCAGTTCCACCAGCTCGTTCAATGACTCTTCAGTAGTAACCATGGAATTTAGCATGCCAGTTATGTGTTCAATATCGGAGTCAAAGGACCCTGGTGAGGAGCTTAGGTGGTGAAGGAAGTCTGTGACCATATCAGCCAAGGTTGGTTCACCATAATAGTTTTCACTGTCGTCATAGAAAATTGGGTCCTGCAGCAAAAACCACAAAAAATAAAACCAAACAGATTTATCAAAAATCAAAGCACTTAGTCATGCTCATGCTAAGTAACTGAATAACATCAAAATTTCAAAAAAAATCTCATTTTACACAATATTCTGATCTTAATGGAAGTAATGATGGACAAGCTGCTGATACAGTACTTGACTTGATATAATTCTGTTTGAAAAAATATTTTAGAAATGAAGAGTAACAGTATCAGGATAAAGGTAGTAATGGTGTAAACATTCCTCTTACTTCATATGGGTTCATTCCAGAAGGGACAAACTCCGGGGCACTAGCTGAAAGGTTTGAAGACTTTACTATGGAATCCACGTCATTGGACTTTCTGGTGGCAAATGTACTGTTGGCATTTGCACTTTGTTGAGGTTTGCTCTGTTTTTTAAAATCTGAAAAAGAAAGACGAAAGATGTTCTCAGTTCACGTTATAATATGTGACAGATATCATTTCACATGGAAAAATTCTCTTTTTCTTTGCAGCTATTTATGCCTAGATGTTAATCTTTCAAAACAGGTCCCAAGCCTTTTTGATTTTTAAAAAGGCTGATTTATTTTCAAATACAGCTACTAGTTTTTTAACAAATGTTAGTCAAGCAAATCTACACTGTGCTTTCTGCTTGAGTGCATTGTAGCTAGGGAAACTGATCATTCCGGGCAATAATGTATGTCATTGTTTTTTAAATAGTTTCCAGAAAGCAATAAAGACCTAAGGCAGGGGAGGAACAGGCCATATAAGACTACGGATTCACAAAAATAGCTTTTTAGTTAGAAGGGTCACAAACAATTGTTATTCACAAAATTTACCGTACTTTTAAAAAAATCTGTGGGAAATCTAAGACATCTCTGCACATTGCTGACATCCACAGTGAAAACTGGCTACATAGCACTGTTCTTCAGTGCTTTTAAAATACAAAACTTAATGTGAGAAACCAATATAAGTTCAATGCAATACACCACAGAACGGTACAAAATACTTTCTACTACTCAGCACCAACTATAATGCTGCACTACTACAAGAGTTTTATGCAGGATTATTTTAAACAAGCGTTTATGTGCGCCCTTCTCCCAGTGGTGAGAGCATGATGGTTGATGGGATAAAGGAATCTTTGGCTCTGTTAGCCAAACTGGGGACCAAAGAAGTCAATCTGATTGAAGGGCTTTTAGCTCACTACATAAGGGCTGTAAAAGGGGGTGTAAAACACTGCTAAATTATGCTGTTGCCCACCATTGGTCTCGGCAGAACCACACCTCCGACTCTCAGACTTACTGTTTACTTATTGTTTAAGGTCGTACTACAGGCGTAGCTAAAAGACAGTACCAATCAACCCAGTGGAGTCTAATGGCTGTCATCTCTTTTAGTAGCGCTGGATAATACTGGCTATGAACCACACTTATGAAGTAATGTATATGAAAACGTCTGTTTTTCAAAAGCAAATGCCATATTTTCCCAAACGTACTGGTTGACTCCGATGTGCTTTTGTGAGACTTTAAACAGACACGCTTACCAAACCTTCGCCTGTAATGATTTGGTTTGTTCATATTTTTCCCGCCATAGCACTTATAAGTGTATAGAGTGACAGCGCTAAAAAGAAAAAAATTACATATGAATTACAAACACAAAATTCACTCTGATATAGTTTATCAGTTAGTACCTAAAGATTGACGTTACAGTTACATCTACGTCGTGAACTAATGTATCTCACTGGTAATGTTACTTTACTATCAACTTCTTAATGCCAGTTGACGTAAAGGTTACTTTGAAAATCAGATTTCAAAAGGGATACTCTGCGCTGCTAACACAACATTTGATTAGGTTTTCCAAAATGTTAGTGAATTATGATTCTAACTTCTAGACTCGGTCTTTCCCTTCTACAACAGTCTAAACTTGTGCGAAACTTGACTAGTAACATCTTGGTGACATCTGAGTGGAAGCTTTATTTAGATGTTGTGTTACAGTACATGAAATCACAGTCCAACAGGTGCATGTCGCATCGCCAAAATGCTAAACGTTGGCTAGCAATAATGGTATTTAGGAGCTAGCTAGCTATCACAACGAATAGCTTAACCCAATATGCTTCAAGGAGTGACTGTCAGCAGGAGGAAGTTTGCGGGTAGCTATAAGTTCAGGCACAGTCAGTTTGCTTCTCGGTGGCACACGGGACACTCGGTCAACAGCAACGAGAAATCGAATCCGAAAGTAGCTATTAGCTTACTTAGCTTGGTTATCGTTGACGTTGTCTAGTTGACGTTTCCCTACCTGCACCAACTATGTCGTTGGCCGTGCTTATGTTGCCCTCGACAAAAGCCGGGGATGTTCGCGGTTGTCTCAACGGTTCCCTTTGGTTGAAAATCGCGGTTTTGGTGTCAACATCCCCGGCGGGACCCATTAGCCCGGGGTCTGCAGGATGATTTCGGCCCCTCCCGGCTCCGGGAGTACGGTCGAAATTGTCGTTCATGACTGCTGGTTTGTCAGCCTTGGCTCTCAAAGCAGCATCAGAACAAGATGAAAAATGCTTTACACCGCACCAACTGCTTTCTCTTTCACGAAGTAGCACTTGTTTGTGTTTTACCGCAGCAAACACGTCCTATCTCTCTTTCATGATGCCCCTTTCTCTGACGGATATTATCAGAGTATATACACAACTATTTTGCCCACTTCCTTTAACAACAAACTCGCAGCTACTGATTCTTCTTCTTTTTCTTTTTAATGGCGAATTGCAACCAGGCAGAGCGTTGTCGCCACCAACTGTCGTGTTACAATGTCCGCATATCCCAGTAATTCATCCCATGTTTGGTAGATAGGTGAAGAATGCTTCAAAACGAGGTATTTGCAAGAGGTATTTCGGGGGTTGTTTTAAGGTCTAAGAGGTATAAAACTTTTAAGGTCCAGCTAGTTCCTTAATAACTGTCTAACATTCGCATATGACACGACCAGTCATCTCCAGTCATCATAGTGTTAAAATAGAACTGTTTCCCTCTAGTGGCGTGGAGCGAAAGGTTAACCGTAAATGTATTTTGGCATATCCTCTAAAAATAGTACCGCCAAAATTATTAGGACTTAAATAAATGTAGAGGATACCATAATATGTATTATGAAACAATATGTGTCACGATTTTTTTTCTTGGGTGGACACATTTCTCTGGCATATCGGGTGAGAGTCCTCCAAGAACCCTCCCCTTTGAGATGTAGTAAAAAAATATATATATATTTATTTTAAATACTTTTGAAGCCGCTGTAATTTACAGAAGCACTGGTAGAACATTTTATTAAAACTACTATGAAGCACTTGCCATGCAAAGATTGGGATCACTTTGTGAATGTTATTTTATCATACACAGTATCATTATGTTATTGAGTTTAACTTATGTTTTATAAATGGAATTTAATGTAGGAGTTGTTCAAAGTAGTGCTAACTTTAAGTATCATTTTGTAGGATTTGGCAGTTTTTGATCTCATGTAAAATGCAGTGTGATTAAATGTAGGATTTTTGTAGTATTTTTGGTTCCTTGATTTGGTTTCTTAAAATGTTTAAACATGAGCTGCTTTTGGAAGATTCAGAATCTAAACCCTAACTCTCAATGAAAATCTTTTAATTAAATGTACTCATATTGTATGTATTATTTTCAGTGATATATTTATACATTTTATCTGCTACCTGTTATCTGCTATCTGTCTTGATGTTCCTAATTTGTAATGGGGTATTGTTGAGAAATACTATGTTTCCTCACTTTAATTTAGTTTAACTTGATTTGCCTCAAATCAAAGTTGCATTTGGAGAAAAACGTAGTCTGTTTTTGCCATAAAACCCTCATGTGTGAATTTGGATATTTTTACAATTGTCCACATAGGTTGTGTACAATTACCAGATTTCCAGAAAATACATTGGGGACCTGACCACAGTGTCTCCAAAGTTACCCACTGCCCTGTTTGTGGCTTAAGCTGTGGGTTTCTGCACCACCTTATGGTAGACCTGTTTAAAGCTATGTATTTTTTCAACAGGTTACATTACTTCATCTCGATCTGAAGTATTTGCCAAAGCCCCAAGGGTCTGTCTTTTTTTTCTTTTTTTTTGTGAACATTTAACCAATGTATCAAACACATTTAAGCATAACAGAGAACATTCTGGACCTGTTCAACCCATCAGAAGTGCCTCTCTGCCTGAGCTCACTCAGTAGCTGCCCACTACAAACATGTGTTGCACCAGACCTCTCAGTGTAAGTATTCATTAGTTTTTTTTAGCCTCCAGTCATTTTCCACTTGTTTCTCAAAGCTGGATCACATTATGCCACAGAGAATTCCCTTGCCAGAAATGCGAAGACCCACTTTGATAAAAGATTACTGCCCCTATTTTCTGTTATTGCTGTTTTTCCCCCATGCCAGTGTCTTGGAGGAAGTTCAAACATTCACAAGTCCCAGGAATGCACAAGATGACAAATGACTGGGATTGCTGTTGGGGGATCACGCACATACTCATCCTCACAGATTTTAAATCAAAAAGTGAAGTTTCATGTTTCATTGGTGCATATTATCGAAGTTCCTAGTGATTTTTTTTACTGAATCATTAAGATACTTACAAAGCAATAAAAGACAAATCAAACGAAATTTAGTGCTGTTGTAAGTTGTATAGCCTTAAACCATAAACCAGACCGGAGACTAGAAAACTAAAGTCAAAATACCTCTAAAACTCTTTTAGTCCAAAGACAGGCTTCTAAATTCTATCATTAAACTTAATTCTTAAATTGCAACTAATTGCCCTTAGCTGAACAGTCCAGTCTTACTTCTTATTAATGTCTAAAGGCATGTATGCAGGACACTTGCCATGAATCCACTCTCAGAGGTGCAACAACCGCATTAGATTGCACAACCACTTGAGAAAGCAAAGTTAATGTAATAGACAGGACTGTGTATGGTGCAGAGATGGTCATGAATTAGAATTCCATATGTTGCTCCGACTGTCATGGTGGAATGCTCTGCAACATTCCTCAGCATTAATCATTCGTTGCGGTGATTCCTTAAACAGCCATTAAAGGACGCTATACTATCGCTTAGAGCACAAAAGTATTAAGTACTTTCCTGTGCCCTGGCCTTTTATCAGTGTTCAAACCCTGAAGGGGTTGAAACCCCTCTAAGATTCACCTAGTCATGGTCCAAACCCCTCTATGTCTTGAATGTACACACCAAATGTTATTGACATCCCACAAAAGAGGCCAAATGGCAGAACTTTAAAAATGCAATTAAATTCGCAGAGGCGGGGCTTAGCAGTTAATTGGCCATAAGTCATTGATTGTCCAATCATCATGAAACTTGACAGATAGATTCTGCGTATGTTCCAGAGGAGGTCTGGTATGTACGCTCTGGAGGCAGGTCTTAACCAAAAGCTTTTGTGAAGCCAAGTGGTTGCTTCCAACTTAGATTTTGGCTTATTGCTTAGGTTGATCATGAAAGGTGTTTGAACCCTCTTAATGCCGCTTGCAGCTTTATTAGTTTACATTGCTCCTGTGTTTTTTACTCCATCCTTTCTGGAGTCAAAGTCACGGGCTAACTTGAATAAATTTTGATTGTCTTGTGCAGTCTGTCGCTCACCTTCCTGTCCTCTCCTTCTCTCCCAGTTTTTTCATGCCTCTGCTGAGATAGATGTTCAGAGAACATGAGGTCCGGAAGCCTGTGGTGTTAATGTTCTCCCTGTGGTCTTTTGATCTGGCATCAGGGCAGCTGCCATTGATTAGTGTGTTTGTAGATGATTACTAAAGGAAGTGGGTGGCCAGACACAGGTCATATCTCTCCTCCTCTCTCGTTCACATTTCTGCCTCCACACACACGCATTCAGATCCTCTTCCAAAGCTCTCTAGAAACTTACAGACAGTTGGGTTGCAGACGTGCATGTAATAGCTAATGTTATATTTTTGCTGGTATTTTTAGCAGGTTAGTTAAGAACTATCTTTACCATTTAAGAATGTAGCTGCAATCAGGGTACGTTGCAGCTTCCCAGTAATGGGATGATATCAGGAAATGATGTCACCATCTACAAGCCATGCGAGTTCCCACCCTCCCATTTTGTTGTGGTCGGTCTGTATGTTTTCCGTTTGTTTGGGAGCTAATCATTAGTGCAATGGTTGCCACATGGAATATCTGGCCAGGCATTAATAGTTGCCTTTTGTCCCTTTTTACCTCAGAGGGCTAGATAAGAATAGACTTACCATGACCTGAACGTTCACCAGATTTTTTCACTACTTGTGAGAAAAGTTTTTGGTGTAAGGAGGAAGTAAGACAACTGCATAGCAGAGGAGAAAATGGTATTTTATTTCACATAATAGAGTTCCTATAAAAAGTACAGAATGCAAAGGAATGCTTGCCTTGTAAGTGTTTCCCTCCAGTTAAATATTTCACAAAATAAATAAATCCTTACAATATAGTCAAAACACAGTGGGTAAGTATCAAACGTTTCCTTTAAATGTGGTGTATCCTCTATTATTTAATGCTGTTGTGATAAACTGACCGATCATTCCCTTCATCTCATCCATTTTCTGTCTCTCTCCTTTATGTTGCAGATTATCAGGTGTCTCACAAGAGAATATGGACTATAAATAACATCTTGAGATATTTCTGCATCTATCACAGTTCATTAGCTGGGACAGTATCTTCTGTGTTTGTCCACATTACACACATACTCCAGTTGCAAACTGTTTGGCACAGAAAAAAAAGGACAAATATTGCATCCCGTGCCACAGAAAACACAGATTTAATCTTTTCCCTCAAAATAAAGAACATGATCTCATTTAAAGTCAGAAGCAGAGACCATATTTTTGTGTAACAGTGTTAGTGCCTTGTTTCCAATTGGGAGATTTCTCAGTGAATGTCTTTATTTTACAGCTTTTTTTTCAGTATTGAAAACCTCTCTGTCCAGTGCTGCTTGTCTTCCTTCTCCAGTTAAGCTCTTCAGTTCACACCACAATTGGAAGGAAGTGGGTGGCCGTGTTCTTCCTGCGGGTTTTCTTCCCTCTCAGTGGCTTCCCGTGGACATTCAGACCCACAAACATCTGCCGCTTTTTGTTCCTCCACTCCGCTGACGCGTACGTGTTGTAGCCGTTCTCCTCAATCCTCTCCTTCAGGGTGCAGTCGACACCAAACTCCCTCTGGAAAAACAGTAGGTATCATGTTTCAGTGTTGCAACCTCGACATGTGAGGTTAATGTAAAACACACATCATTTTCTTGTGCAAATCCATTGTGGTTGCACGTTGTACCTTGTTTATTTTCTACACCTAAATATACATTGCATGTTTTGCTTTGTGTCCTTGTGCAGAAACTAGTGTGCACTTTGAAAACTGCACAGTTTCCCTGGAGGTTCACATGTGCATGTGTGTTTCTGTGTGTGTTTCCGTGTGTGTATATATGTGTGTACACCAATCTGGTTGTGATTCAGAGTTGACCCAGCAGTGAGACACATAAAGATAAGGACAGGGGTTTTGATAAGGACTAAATAATCTAACACTATCTCTGTTTCTGAAGCATCCAGATTGACCCCTGACCCGGATACTAACCGCTCCGTACAGTTCTCCCTTCCTGCTGATAGCCAGATAGTAGTTGCTGTTCAGCCCTTTGATGGCCACCACTCCCACATCCACCGATGTGATTTCCAGGATACCTAGAATACAGCAAAAAACAGACACTTATATCAATATATCTCAAAATTTGAATGAGCATTGTGCAAGTGAAATGATAATTCAAATATTTGTTTCTGCAGTTTGAACTGAACTGGAAAGGAATGAATATCTAATTGTTTTTCATGCAACTACTATAAGACAAATACAAAAGGAGGACAGAGGATGTGAAGGTGATGAACTTCTGCAAACAAAAGTGCAGAACAACAAATGCAGAGGCAACAGTCGCAGGCCAACGACTTAGGAGGACAAATCCATACATTTTTACAGAGAGTTGCTAATGAGTAACAACATGTTGCATGCTCATTTCAGGACACGTGGGAACACACAGTGTGGGAACTCTATGCCAGGTCACAATTATTCTTTGAGCACATTTATCATTTCAATGATATTATAAAGTTACTTTACAGCCTACACCTGTGTAACAGATTCCAGCTGTGCAGGCCATTTAGTTTGGAAATTAATGGGTGGATACCACAGAGATTCTCAGGTTGTTAATCTTCGGTTTGGTATTTGGGTTTCCAAGTCTCTGTACAAGTAATTCAGGTTCCTCATAGGCTATTAGGGGGGCTAATTTATACCCTGGTTAACAAGGGCATGCTTTTGCCGCAGACAGCTGTGGTTATTTGTGTGGTCTCAGTATCAGAGGTCAGAGAGATATAACTTCCTAATGTGTCCTTTGACCACAGAACCCACTTGTCTCGTCTTATGCTGCTGTGTGTGTGTGTGTGAGTGAACCTCCCTGGGTTCCCATGGCATGTTTGATTTCATGCCTCCCTCACTGACTTCCCTTCCCCACTTCCTGCGAGCTGTCGTTATTTTACCCCGATAAGCACACATATGTGTACGCACACACACACACACACACACACACTTCAGCGTGGGGGTGTGAACTCCAGAGAGTCGACGACATCCTTTGATCAGATCAGCAGCCCCACCTCTGTCTGATGACTGTTTGTGTGGCGGCCCGCTCCACTGTCAGACCCACTCCCCTGGTGGCTGAGGGGCCTCTGAGGCTGCCGGCCTCACGTACATGAGCGGACAGTGGAGGATGCAGGTGTGCCTCCAAAAGAACAATCCCTCTCTTAAAAAATACAGCAGCTTCTCTCCTCATCCGTGAGGTCCTGACTGTATCAGTTTCTAGTTCAAACAGTGGCACCTCGGGGCAGTGAGGTCTGAAGTGGCAAGGCGGTGGTGGGGACTGTGACACAACGGCCATTGAAGATCTGAGAGAAGCTGGTTTCTGTATGGGATCGGGTGTCCACTATGGAGTGAGGATGTAAGACAATCTATGGCAGTCTCTGGCTGCTCTGTAAACATGGGAGGGATGAAAGGAAGGAGAACAGAGGAGGACAGAGGAGCCATGACAGTGAGACTGGGGGTGGAGTGAGGATTAGTAAGGCTGTAATGATCACTGATCAAAGTCAGCCACCGGAGGCAGGGGCGAGACAGGTTGTATATACACACACATGCACACACACATGCACTCACACATGCACTGATGCACTCACATTTACGCAGACAAACACGCACACACATAGTTAATATTAAAGCAGGTGAATGTGCACTTGCGCACAGCTTGCACACACAACCTGGCTGCGAATCTACAAATTCTCCATTTATTGTTCTCTGCTGAGTGCTTGCTTAAGCGCACAAGTACAGAGTAATTAATTTATGACTGCAAAAATGGGAAAATGCCATAAGAGGAAAAACATGCTCGTCATTTAAATTCCTTAAGATTACAACATTGAGCCTGAAACGTGACAACAATGCTTTTGTTGGGCGGGTTTTACAAACCACACATGTAAAATGTAGCCTAAAGTCAGCCAGCCAGGTTCAGCTGTTTACGTGGGGGAGACGGCAGTTTTTCTTTTGCATGCTGGTTGCTTTTTCCTAATGTGTGGCTTATTTGATATGCTCTGTTTGGAGTTACAACAGTAAATCGTGCGTTGGTTGTGGAATGGAGGCACACAATGCCAGTGAGAATTAAAGGCGGTTTTTCCACAGTGGGATGCCAAAAACCATGTGCTTTGCAGCTTCTTTTGTTATTCTTTCGCACTCTTACTTTGCTCCTTTTTTCAAAAAAAATGTTTGAGGCAGCACAAAATAACTTTGAGCAGATAAGGTTGAAAATAAATTTAATTTGTGCCATTTTCATGCAGAAAAATGGTCTTGAGTGAGGCGTAAATCAGGATATATAGTAATAACACTTGAAAAGGACCACACTGAGTGTATTTACTCAGCAGGGATATCCATCCTCTTCCCCACCTCAGAGAAGAGCTATACATCTCTCTCTCCTTAAACCTCCATAGGAACACCATCTGTTTTCTTCCCATGCAAAGGGCCACTGCTTTGATTAAAGGAGATGAATGCGCTCAAAGACGCACGCTTACACACACATGCATATACTATGTACACACACTTCTTGAGCTGTGTCCAGAAGCATCTTGCACACATGGCCCCAAGAGACTCAACTGGTGGCCTTACACAAATGTACACATACACATTTGCACACACCCACGATCTTGACAGGCTCAGCCTCTCACACCATCACAGCCGTGGATGATTAACTAAAAGCCTTTTACCTCCAAGCTTATGTTTTAGTCTTATTTAGCGATATTTCACTAGTTACTCAGAGCTCACTTGAAATTCAGCTCAATCAGAGATATTTTAATTACATACTCAGACCATGTAGATAGCTACTTAGCTGACTTTAGCAATAATCTCCCTCCCTTTCTCTCTGCCTCTCTGTAACCTCAGCACAGGCTCCCAGCGGGTTGGAAAGCCATGTGGGACAGTTTTGCGCTGGCATCCCCATAAATCTGTGGGAGGCTGGATACTGCCTCTTTAACATACAGTTAGCCGGGTCCTCACAGGGCCACAGGCAGCACCCTAAAAGAAGGCCTCCATATCCCACACACCTCTTAGTAAAGCTTGATAACAATATAAATTTATCTGTATTAAATCTAAAATGAAGTGTGTCCTCGTCTTGCAACCTCTCGCTCAGGGAAAAGGCAAGCCATCCTCAACTCACTGCAAAAAAAAAAAAAAAAAACTTGATATTTTGTCACTTCAAGGGACCATCGAGGGTGTACAAAGGACGTCAGCCCTGGGATCATGTCTAGCCCCGGGGGCCGGAGCAAAGACTGAAACTGCTGTTGTGTAGTATCCTTTACCGTGAGAACCTGATATGAGGGCACATAATCCACACACAGTGTCCCCCAAGCCCCTCAGGACACAGCTTTTTGATGGCACCACCGGTGATACTGAAGACGCACGGCTTTGATGTGGCCACAATGATGTTCAGCCATGTCATTCATGAACTTGTACCTCTAGAGAGTCCCCTGTGCTCTCTTTCACCTCCCTCCACAAATGCGCAATCTGCACTTATTCAAACTGACTTTTGAAAAAGGCAACAGGCTGCTAAAAGTGAGGAGTTTGGAGTCAATAAAAAAAGAAGACAGAGAGCTATATCCTCTCCGAAACGTACATAAAGTTTAGGGTAAATTCACACACCACTATTATGACAAAGTGAGCAAGACTTCCTTACGCCACTTCAGTTTTACTACTTGAAAGAAAGCCCTAACAAAAGTGGCAGTAAAGACATCAAAATGTAATACGGTCAGTAAATAAGGTTGCCTCTGTCATGACCTTGTCAAAACAAACATTTCCCCTGACATTCTGCCTCCCTGTGCCATTTCCCCGAAGTCACTTTGATTGAATGTGTAGTTTAGTTCTCCCAAGAGGAACATTAAAAGGTTCCATATTGCCTACAATCACTATGGGGTTGGGGGAGAAACAGAAAAGGGAGAAAAAGAGCATCTGAGAAGGAAAGGCATATATATATATATATATATATATATATATATATATATATATACAGATACATAGATCTGTGTGTGTGAGTATGTGTTTGTCTGTAATAAGTGAGCACATGTGTCCAAGTCGTCTGCTATGTGATCACACACCCACCAGAGCATGTGAGTGCCCGCTGGCTGATAGGCACACACACGTAGCTCGGTGGGAATGCTGGGAGACTAATGAGAATGCTATTTTACTGACTGATATGCCGAAACATACAACATGTAATCACTTTAAAGACGTGTTTCTGTGAGTGAGCACGTCAAAGTGCTTTAAACAAATGTCTGATCTGTGACTGAGGGTATGTAATTTGCTCGATGCTGGCTGGCAGGCGGGCAATCTGAGTGGGAGAGCGAGAGAAGCACAGACACGGACAGGCAGAAAGAGTCTGAAAGCATCAATGAGACTGACAGCCATGTCAACCACCCCTCCCCAAAAGCCCTGTTTCTTCTGTGGTTGTTATCAGAGCTGTTTACCCTGGGCTGTGAAGACTGCCTGATAATGGCTGGGTTATCTGCCCCTGCTCCTCTTTAAGCCATCTGAGAGCTACCATCATTGTGCTGAGTGTTTGGACAGGAGAGATATCAGTGGGATGTCTGGTTTAAAACAAAAAAGACGACTCTAATCGGGGATTGCTTCATCCTAACTACCAGCAAATGGGCAGGCAGCCGCAAATGGAGACATTTTTTTAATTCAAATTCAGTGTTAATATTGAACTTTTCCATTCAATTTATACATCTATGATGGTTTTATTTAATGGAATTTAATGAATGGACACATAATCTCTCAAATTTCAAATAAACACACATCAAAGAGGGTTTCTTAGTACCAGAAATATGGCTGACTTAAAGCAGTCAACAGGTGCTTTTATCATATGTATTATATTATTGCCTCAAAATCCAAATAAGATTGAAAATTTTGCCTTGATTTTACACCGGCAGTTTGAAAGGTTAAAACTCAAGTAAGCCTTGATTCAGATCACTTTTAATTTTTGCAGCCCTGAAGATCATCCTCAGGGTCTGACTCTCTCCTGTTAGACTACTTTTTTGCATTAGGGTTTTACTTACTGAGGGGGTCGTCTTTGCTCTTGGTTCCATTGACCCTTCCGTTCCTATCGATCCTCAAGAAAAACTTCTGGAAAGAGAAGAGCTTCCTCCTCCGTATGTCTCCTTGGAGATGATTGTAGCTGCGCACATGCCTACCCTGCGGTGCCCCAGTCCGGCCCAGGGGGCCCCCAGTGGCCCTGGGCCTAGAGACGACCTCAGTCTCAGAAATGTTCAGTGGAGCCCTGAGAGTTCGTGGGTTGGCGAGCCACAGTCTGTCTCTGCGGAGCTGATGGCAGGCTGCTCTGGGCAGGGAGAAGGAGAGAAGCACCAGGGCAACAAGGAAAGGTAAAGACAGGGAGGACAGCAGCGTTGATGACCTTAGTCTGGAGCTGATCCCAGAACCAGAACGAGCCCCTAACCCAGCCCTGGAGCAGGACGAGGCAGAGGCAGCCTTACTCCCTCCAGCAGCCCATCTGATCATGGTAGTGTGCTGTGTGGAGGACTAGAGGCAGCCACAGAGCCTGGGACATGCTGCTGAGGGCGAGGATAGGCTGGGAGGGCAGGGAGGGGAGCCCTCCACGGTACACACTGTGCGAGATGATCCCTCTGCAATGTCCAAATTATTGAGCACCTGTTTGAAACTCTGAATAGATTTCCCTCTAAATTAGTTTTGACTGTTCAACAAGTCACTGCTTTTCAGGCTATTATTCCAAAGAGTTCTTCTCTTCACTGTTTTAGGCTGATGATTAGAAAGTCTGCAGTCCAAGTCTGTTTTGGAAAATAAATAGTCTGAATGAAAGAAAATTACAAAGATTGCATGTGTGTATTCCGGTAACAAACCTGTTTTTTTTCCCCCAATTTTCTTCCGTTTTGTAACTCTTTCTAAATTGCTCGTGAAATTTTCACTATTATTCTTGGCTGCTCCAGTGGGACCCTTGTATTTCCAAGCAGTGATTAATTAAAAGAAAAGAAGAAGAAGAAATGAAGAAAAATCCAAAAATTTAGAGTTCACTGATATCCGGGTAGAAAGTTTGTCCTGTGTAAACTCTTTAGCTCCAGTGAAATAAAAAAAAAAATTAAGCATACAACACAGTCTAATTGTCCGATTGCTGCTACACTCCACATGTGCAGGAAGGCATTTTCAGATTTCACTCTGAGGAGGAAAACCAGGATTCAAGACTTAAAGAGGAACGCTGGTGAATCCAGGCGCATGTCAGATAATCCATCTGTCTTCTGCTGCCCTGCTCCTCTCGCTCTCTCTTCATCTCTCTCCCTCCTTCCCTCTCTCCTTCTCTACCCCCAAATTACTCCACCTTCATACAGCATCGAGGTAACAGTCCGGGGAGGTCTCTCTCTCTCTCTGTCTGAGGGTTGAGTCAGAGTTGTTCACCTCCTCTTCATTTGCTCCTTTAAATGATGATTCCTGGTGTGATTTCCTCACCTGAAGGGTGATCACAGAGAATGACTGTGTGTTGGTGTTGTGTTGTGTGTAGCTGTGTGACTCTGTTAGTTATTTGATCCCTCCCTCCTTTACTCAACTTCCCCTCTCACATATGGGAGCAAGTACTGCTCTGCATGTGTGTGTGTGAGTGTGTGTGTGTGCATGCCTACATACAAGCAAATGTAACTTATGAGAGTGGGTGATAGCAGGGTTTATCTAAGTAGACGCAGCCATGCAGGAAGAAGCAGTCTGTTAGTATTGGATCAGATTGTGCTGATGATTGGTTTATTGGTTAATTGAAGAATGCTTGTGTTTTTACTGTGTGTGCAAAAAAAAAAGTTACATTTTCTCTTTGGCATGTTTTGTTAATTTTTCTTATCCAGTTCATAAACGTGCCTGTATGGTTGAGCGTACAGGGGGATAAGTACCACAAATTGAAATGCACCCACTTACTACTCATTAGGATGTGATAATCCTAAAAGGGGCCATCCTCCTTTATCTCTCCAGATAAAAATCATATTAAATTACTGTTGCCGGTTCCAGTCTGGATGCTGGCTTATCTCGCTCATCTCGCTCAGGCCTCTCTCTTTCCTACATGGCACTTTATCGTAGTGTTTAATCTCTCCCGCAGCTCTGTAATGCAATGAAGCTCTCCAGTTTCACTCACCAGACCTCCGCCTTGATCTGTGACTCAGGTGTCTGAGTGGCCCTCAGCCAATGAGACTCTCTTTTACAACCATGCATCACAGGATGGACAATGTCATAGAGGACTAGGCAGCAATGTACAGTATGTGCAATGAATGTGCAAAATATTAGGGATGGTCGCTGCTCTCACGAAGACGAGGCAAGCTGTATCTCTTGTTGGTTTTATTGATTTTCAACACACAAGGAAGTGTAGAGAAGCAGAGTTAGAGGACACACTTATGAGTTTTGAGTTCAGACGTGGGTTATGCTGCAACCCCAATGCCAGTGAGAGCATTTCAGGCTTATTAAGATATTAACAATGATCAAATCCACTCTGATAAACAAAGCTTGTGCTCTTAATCTTATCTGCTACTCCTGATCCTTGTGTCTTTAATGTTGGGCTCTGTCTTGGTCCCCACTTTCCTTTCCTTAGTTCTAGTTTTTAGTGCCTGCTTTAATGTCTGTCAACGATCTACAGCCAGAGCAGTGGTCTGGTCTTAACTCTGGTCTTGGCTTGACTTTATCTGGGATATAAACAAAGCAATCTTATCAGCATTTCCTTTATGGCGTCCCTTCCCATTGTGATAACCTGAATCAGTGCAGAGGAAACAGAGCTGGGAGGAGCAGGCCTCATTCATATTGATTATTGTTGCAGCAATAAAAGTGGAGTATTGCTTTTTCTAGATTTACCCCCATCACTTAAGATGGCCTTCATCTGACTGAAATGGTATCTAACTGAATGATTTAATCTAAAATAAAATACCCTTTTTTCTGACCATATTCAAGGTTTCTTTATTTTTATATTGTGGTTTAGTAAAAACAAAATAGGTACTTTCCCTTCTGATTCTGGATATAACAGCCATTACAGCCATTAATCTGCAACCTCTCTACTTGTACTATGAGAATAAACACTGAAAAAAGCAGTACCAAAGAGAAAAAAAAATCCAGTTGAAATCATTAGACTAATGGAATAATTGTATTTGATTGTATTTAATCTCTCCTTAACAGTCTCCTGCTGAGGTTAAATACTTTTACCAATTTTAAGAGGACTTTACCTTATTAGAACAATCAGAGTGATTAATAGAACAACATTCTGTCCCCTAGGTGAAGGCAATTTAAGAAACATGTTTTAAGAAATATATTATTTTGGAAGGAATACTAAAATAATTGCCTCGTTAAGTTGTAACTTTTAAATTCTTTCAGTGTTTTCATTGCTCAACAGAAAGCACTTCTCTAGAGCAGTACACTTTTCATGAGCAGTATGAGCTTAAATATCGTAACATTCCTCAACTGACAGCTCCGAGCTGTGTGTTGGACTCAGTTTAATACATCAGGATTGCAGTTGCATGTGTCAGATTTTTATATCAGAGTTCAGAGAGTCTATAACTGTGCACATACAGTATACCCTGCATGTCCTCTGTAAGTGCCTCAGAGGGATGAAGGCCTGCAGTGCTGCCGATAGACTCACGAGATTGGCAGGATTTCTTTAGAAGCCAAGAAGCAAATTCTTTGTTAACGTAACCGTGCCTGCGTTTTTTTCCTCCTAAACGCAATATAAGTGAGATTTGCAGGGTCTGGAGATGGTCTCATCTCCCTCCCTGCTCTAGCTTTAGCATTTAGCGTATCTTTATAGATGTATCTCCTAGAATTGCATTTCAAAGGTCAAAACAATAGTCAATAGAACAGACAAATGCGCTTTTGATCCCTCCCTACAGGCTGTGGCTCTAGCTGGGTTCTTATGCTATTCCCAAAAACAAAAACGTAATTGCTATAAAGGCAATGAAAAGTCAAATACCGGAAATTTATACGCGTCAGTGGAGATTTGATTTTACACAGTAGCAATTGCCAAAAGGAAAAATGAATAGAGGCAAAACACATGAAAAGACCTTTTATTCCTTTTAGAGTGTAATGTAAGTTGGGTTCAAAAAAGCAGACTTCTTTTTCCACATTTGTCTTTAACAAAGTAGTTAAACCATCATGTGTTTGTGCTTGTGTTCACATCACTTGGTGGTTACAGTGCTGATACTTTATATTTATGTGATTACATTTGCATTTTTATTCGAGCCACATTGAAAGAAAGGAACAAGTCAGGAACAAAGTAAAACATGCAAACAGTCACTTGTGGGTCATTTGGCAATCAGTGTGGGTGTTGATATCAAAGTTTAAAGACTCGAGAAGAAAGTTTCATAAAACACATTTTTACAGGCAGCAATGATATGATCATGTGGGAGCAAGATGGACATCCAGAAAACAGCTGCGCGCTGGGATTTTTGAAGGTAACTTATTAAACCCACCTGTACGGACTGATAATTCCCAACTTTTTTCTTCAAGGGTTTTCTCAAATTTCTAAAATTATGTGTCTGTTTGACCCTGTGGATATTCTTGTATTTTAAAGTATGTTTTGTGCACCAGCGTGACACCTCTTACATTACCCTGACTATAAGATTGTTGTTAATATAAATTCTACTTAGTTTAATGTCAGTGTTGCTAAACATTGTCACAGAAACCAAAGACCCATTTTTAATTAAATCAGTAGTTGTAACTGGTAAGACCCCCTTCTGTTTTTTATGTACACAGCACATTACTTGGTGATCCATCACAGAACTTAACTGTTGTGGTTTCTGTTGACGAAGTCTGAGGTTCCTTGGCTTGCATCACTTTCTCTTCCTGTAAAATCATGATGGCATTGTTGCTCATGCAAACTTAGTTGTTAGTTCTTTTTAAAATGCCGCTCCCTGCCTGCATCAAATGCATCGCTTCTTATGTGTCATGATTTTATTATTCTTTATCAAGACCTGCTTGACCCCAAATGTTTTAAGCAAACAACTATGTGACTATCATTTACTGGAATTAGGGATGAATTAGTCAATAAATTGACCAGAGTACAAACTGTTTAAATGAAAAAGTCAAATTATGCTGAAACTATGACTTCATACCTATATGGGAGGCATTTTGCAAGCAGAATCTTATATGTGATGCTTTTATTTAAGAGTAACTTGCCAACTGAGCCCAGATCCAGCCAAGGCTTGGTCTGTTAATAAAGTCAGATTTTGTTCTGTACTCCCAAACCTTCTTAATTCTGATCCTTGTGGCAGCAGGTGGATTCAGAGCTGAGCACCATGCAATCTGCTGTTCTGTCTGCACAACGTACTGTATCACATTAGCAAGTTGAACTGTGGAAATTCACCTTATTCATGTCATGTGTCTCTGATTTTGCTTGGCCTCATTGTGAGTGTTTTGGCCCTTTTGGTACACTATCATTAAGCAGATGTTTTACAGAGAAAAGCACCTCGCTCCGTGTTCCTTCAGCTCAAATCCATATGTGGTCTATGAGGGAGTCAAACGCACGACTCACAAACAACCAAACTGACCTATGGGAACCATGTGTGTGTCTGTCTGCGTTCCCTGGGGCCTGCTCTGTGTGTGCTGGGTCAGAGGAGGCCGGGGCTTTAATAAAGGAGCAGGCCTGGTACAGGGATGCCAGTCTCACTGCCTGGGGACATGCAGCCCTGATGGGGTCCAGATGAGAGCCACCAGACTGGACTTCTTCCTCAAAACCAACAGCCAGTTGGTGGACAGATTAGGTCTGACGGCCCTCTTCCTCTCTCTGGGTTTACTCTGGCATTTGAAGGGTAAGACACCAGATTAAAGGAACATTCTCCCTTAATGCTGCTTTAAAGCCTTTCATAGATCACAGTGTTAGCTCATGCTTTAAAGAAATAACTTGCTAACACATGCTTGGCTTATTCTGGAGGCCTCTTTTTTTCTGTTAGTCATCAAATGTAAATATTTAATATGTCCCTGGCCGATACGTTGGGGGGTGTCTGGTAACCCACTAGATGAGGTTGCTGTTTCCTGCTTTACGGTGATCAATAGATGTTTGTCATGTTATCTTCCACGTCCTGAACAGGCACTTACATCATCCTCCTCTGTTGAGTGTCAGTTTCAGCAGGGCAGAGGAATTTACTTACAGGTCAGACACTGGATCAGCTGATCTGCGCTGAGCCGTCCTCTGTCTTTCTCAGGGGCAATGTGAGGTGACAGTGCAGTAAATGCACAATGACACTTTTTAGTAGAACCAGCATATCAATAAGCGATGTGATTATAATTGAACTTTGAAACTTTTTATGAGAACATATACATTTGTCAACCATTATGGTAGTTTGTCACACCCTCAAAGCGACTCCACCTGTGACGTGTGTACGTGCAGTGCAGAACAATCTGTGGGACGTTTGCTGGATTAGTCAAAGTAGACATTTCTAGCAGTTTTCCAAAAACTGTATTATATCATGATGATATA
>JAPZDY010000022.1:12727192-12752031 GCA_029783645.1 Ctenochaetus hawaiiensis
GAGGGACAGATGCTGATGGGTTAGTCAGTCTGTCTACTACAGTAAACAGAGTATGTGTGTTGTTGCTGTGTTTGTTGTTTGTCCAAAGTTCTGAGTTCATTTTAGTCAGAAAAAACACAACAGAAGCCACTTTTTACAACTCTTGTTTTGAAACAGAAGTGGATCACAACTTTTAAGTGCAGTATCAACATGATACACACCTGACTGTTATATTTATTATTACCCGTACGTGCCCATTAGATACGCTTTTACTTTTATTGTAATACACTATGTCCCAAAGCTGCGGAGCCAGCGTCTGTTTGCTAATGTTGGCCTTGTGCACAGACAGTCTGGAAAAAAAATACAAATAACGATGTAAACATTCGATAATTAAATTCAAACCCACAATTGTTTGGCTCTGAAAACACCTCAATTGTTTTGCACGAGCTGTTAAAGTAATTTTATGGCCATTCTTGCCCTTTAAGGAGAACAACCAGTCATCAGCCACTTGCGATGTTTTGACAACAGCTGAAACGGAGTCGTCCCAGATAAGTTACTGTTTGTTGCACCTTTCACTCTTTAGTGCTGTTTTGAGAAGTAAAAATTAGGATATTTTAATATTGAATAAACTATTCTTTTATGAAAAAACACCTTTACTACATTCCAGTTGACTTGCTCATTGACATTCTGTTGTCATCCAGGATTTGGTTTGGAAATGTGTTAATACGTCTAGAAACTGCTGAGGAAATCATAATAAAAAATAAGCTATTTAATAACATCATGTTGGTATTATTTCACTTCTAAGAAGTCTAAAGCCAGCGTAAAGTGAGAATTTCAGATGCTCTTTAATATTTTTAGGCATTTTTTCCAGATTTTGAGCTCAATCGCCTTCCCATTGTGCAACTCTACAATGACATAACAGAATGAGAGATGTGGTTAGGTAATGCAACTGGATGGTGTTTGCTCTGTCATGATAACACACACACAAACACACTTCTGGTTTTCAGGACATGATGCTCCACACTGACCCAGGATTGTGTTACTCCTTCCATTACTGCTGACTAACTCTTGGTCTCTGGTTTGCAGGGTGTATGGAGCGGGCCAGCATCCGTCCGTGTCAAGTTATCTGGCACAGAGGAGCCTGGGAAATCTGGGCCAGCTGAACCTGATCCCCGAAACAGAGCCCGGTGCTGCTGATTCTGGTGTTACACATCCAGCAGCATCTGGCACTCTTAGGCTAGAATGACCTTGCTGACATGAAAAGTCATGAAGCCGAAGACGTGATGTGGTAAAGAAACAGTATGCTACCTTAGATTAATGGTGCAGTGCAAAGGATTTAGGGAGATACGTTTGAATAATATTGAAAAATTAAATGCAGTTTTCAAAATGATGTCATCATTGGTGTGTAATGTATGATTTATATTCTATAATTTATAATTTTTGAGAAATAAGAGTCATTGTGTTTTCATTACATTAGAAAGAGCCTTTTACATCTACAGAGGGGGCAGATCCTCTTACGTGGAGTCCGCCATGTTGCTCCGCCAGGTTTCTACAGTAGCCAAGAATAGACAAACCAAAAACTGGCTCTAGGTGTGATCTTTTTCATTTTTTCTTGAGGTATGCAATCAGTGTTGCTTCTTTCATATGCCTGGGAGAATGATATTGGGATATTATCCCCTGGGATAGGGATATTCAGTTGGGTGCAATCTGCAACCTTACCACCAGTTGCCACTAAATCCAACATACTGGACCTTTGTTGGACCGGTTCTTTTTCCTGATATCTTAGACCTTAATAATAAATAGTAGATGGAGTCCCAGCAACATAAACTGCTGTCAACTATAACTAACTAATAACTGCTGTCACCCCCAATTCTAAGCTTTCATATGATGCATAAAAGTCCCTGTCTCCCATGCAGTTGACATGAATGGAAAAAAATAATAAAGAGATCAAAACTTTCTGTTTCAGGCTGTAAACATGATAATTATTGTTGTAAAGATGGACTCTTTAGTATGGGGCTTTATGGCAGTCGCCTTGTTTTTGGAACATCTTCAAGTGGCCATTTAAAAAGCTGCAGTTATTGGCCCTTCCAATCTCGGCTTCATTTTTCAGAGGTTGTCAGGTGGTTAAAACTAAAGCAATTCTGTGGCTGTACATTTTACAGTACTGACATCATTTTACAGCTTTCTGGCTTCAAGCTGAACAGTAAAGTGAACGATGGCTAATAAAATCACCCAGACTTGCCTGCATACATCATACCAGCACATTAAAAACATTCAGAGTTTTATTCC
The DNA here is from genome assembly GCA_029783645.1 of Ctenochaetus hawaiiensis. NCBI lineage: Eukaryota > Metazoa > Chordata > Actinopteri > Acanthuriformes > Acanthuridae > Ctenochaetus > Ctenochaetus hawaiiensis. The sequence continues at coordinate 12,729,461 of JAPZDY010000022.1, forward strand.
ATGTTTCAGTCACAAAGCAGTTTTGTCACACACATCTTTCATCATCACATTTATGGTGGAGACCAGTGAAGTACAAAGCAGTCAAGGTGATGTAACGTCTGCATGACAACAGTAACACCTGTACAACATCATACAAACACAGCGGCCATCTTAAGAGGGACCTGAGAGGGATGACCTGCAACACCTCTTATCATGGTTGATCTCACACCAGAGGAGGAACACCACAGGTTCGACTGCAGAACTGTGCACATTCTGCAGCTGATTTAATTATCATTGTCACAAAAATGACCAAAGCAGAAGCTCGCACAAAGAATAATGTAAACACACAGTGTCAGCTCTGAGAAAAAAAAACATCCACTCGAGCAGAAAAAAGCAAAATATTTGAGTACACAATGCAGAGATTATTAATACTATTAACAATTTAAAAAAGAGGTCACAAAAATCTCTATTTACATTCTGTTTTTAATGAGTTTACTTGAAATATAAAAAAGGTAATTGGTAACATGACTGTTATAAATCATCAGCACCTTGATTAGAAAAGCACCTTTGGCCCTGAAAGATATGTACTGTGCATTATCTCTGATTTTTTACTGAATAATTAACATTTGTAGAAGAATATTGTTTTCCAATGGTAATTTTTTTACTGACTTAAGCTTTGTAACTTTAAAATTATACTTTGATTATTTTTTGTAAATAGTTATTTTTATGTTTTAACAGAATTTATACTTTGCACCACTTAAATCACATTTGTTTTATGGTAGACGAAAGCATCAGAAAGTTTAATGTCAATAAATTTGCTAAAGATTATTAATGAGGGAATTATTTTAATCTGAGTGAGCATTTCTGATCAATTTAACATGGCTCAATAAAAATTAAACAAAATATGTATTCATCGCCAATGTCTTTTTCACTTGATTGCTTTTTTATTTTTTCTCTTTTTCTTTTAAAATTTTAATCAGAAAAACACCAAAATAAATTTAAAAAAGTTAACTTTGTTAAATGGTAACCCATGTCTGTTTGAGCTGATGAAGATGTGCTTGCTGTGGCGTTGTGCCACTTTGGACATGTCAGTCTGTGAATAGCACGGCTCTATGCCAGCATTGCATGAGGATACAGTAAGTTTACTGCAGTGTGGATGTATTCGTTGTAACACAACTGTGTGTGTGTGTGTGTGTGTGTGTGTGTGACCCTGGCTATGACCCACAGGTGACGCAACACTGTCTTTGGACCGACCTGAGAGAACAGCGACCCAACAGCTTCAGCTTGTCACAGAAGCGAGAGGACATGGTGTTCTTCTTGCAAACTGGACCTGCATAAGAAAAAACATGACATAGAGGTCAGAACCATCAAATACTGCGACACACATGTCAAGTTCATATTGGCTGATTTTAAATGAGAGGTTGATTAGATAGAAAAAAGCAAAAGACATGCTTTAATGTCATAGAAAAATATTGATAACCTATTAGGCCAGATAGACACACAGACAGACAGTGTTGTGTACAGACCTATGTTGGTCTTGCATTCCTGCATATTGCACTTCCTGAGTGTTTCTGGTTTGGAAATCTTCTCACAGAGGCTGTTTGGCATTACAGCCAAATCCTGCTCACTTGCACAGATGACTTCACGCTGCTGCTGACCTCCACCACAAGTCACAGAGCACTGCAAAGTCACACACACAGGGATCATTAAGTTCATTTCTTTGACTATTACATCTGCCAACCTAAATGCTTTTTTGAACAGGAAATGCCATTAATGCCTGAAGAAAATCTTGATCATATGTGACTGACCTGTTCCCAGTCCCCAGCCTTCCACTGAGTGCAGGGCTTCAGACCGCACGGCTCTGTGCTGTTTGGCCTCAGCATGGTGTCACAGCGATGAGGCGCGGGACAGTACACCAGCCGCTCCCTGATGCCTTCACCACAGCTGCCAGAGCACTGAGGAAGACACAAGGAAATAAGAGAGGTGAAATTAAATACAATATTAAAGAGATGGTTCACATAAACTTCTGGAATTTGATGTGACTACACAAGTGAAATATCCTCAGTTGACTATAGCAGAGACAAATCTTGAAACAGAACAGAAATAATTTTGGCCCTTTATGAAATGCGATTATCAGAAAATGGGATGAAATCAACATAAATGTCTCATGTAAATGACTTAAAACATTCTCAAGCACAGCAGATTAGCAATCAAAATGTAAAAAATCAGCTTTTTAGACAACAGCTTTTAATTTTCAGCTATGAAGAGTCACATCCCACAAATTACAAAAATATGGGCTTGAAAAAATCTTAAGGATGGAAATCTCAGAATCTGGGCAAACAGCAAAAGATGTCACTCACTGCACAACTAGACGCCACTTGAGGAAAGACAGAAAATAGCAATGTATATTTATATAAACATGTATCACTCCTTAGAGCTGAAAAAAAACAAAACAAGTGTAATATAAAGAGATATAATGCCTATAGTGCTCATACCGGTCCCCATGGTGATATACTCCAGGCCATGCAGGGCTTGTGGGGGCAAGTCAAAGTGCTGACAGGCCTGCTGGACACAGCTTGGCAGTGGAAAGGTCTGAGGGGACGATTACTCTGAGAGTCCACACACTGGACATCACGGTACCTCCTACCCACCACCCCACAGCTGTCTGCACACTGTGGAGGAAGTCACAGTGCAATAAACGACCCAGAAATACATCAAAGGTAAGAACTGTATAGATATAAACCCATTTAATTAACAAGGAGGTTAATAAATGTAATTATAACATCCCTCACCTTGCTCCAGTTGCCACTCTGCCAGGCAGCACATGGCTGCAGGTGACATGTCCGCGCAGGCTCGGGTTTCTTCGTGTTGGCACAGTCCACATCATTCCGGGAGCTGCACACGACTGTCCTCCATATTGCTCCAATCCCACATGTTGTTGAACACTGCGGAGGGTGGAGTATTTTCTCATTAAAAACTTGGCTTGGGTTTATATGTTTACCTGACTGACAAACTGGATAAAGTGACGCGTGAGGCTTTAATGTTGTAAAGATGATGCTCTCAAAATCTTAAAAACTACAACCAGAAATTCTCAAAGGACTGTACCTGTGGTTTTGCATGTCTAAGCCTCATAAAAGCATATTCTCCACTCATTTTCTAAATCATACATCATTTAATTTCCTACCGCCAAGAAGCCACTGTAAATAACTTGCTAGCTGCATGAACATTCACATGCAGCCATCAAATCCACCACTGCATAGTTTGTTGCTTTTAAGCCACATTATGCAGCTGCAAGTAGTGACAGTTTTTAAAACTTGGACCACATCGGCTTTCGTGTAGTCCTCTGTCTCTGCCACATTGCAAATCAGCATCCCACTTCTTCACCATGCTCTTAGAGGGGGTATCCTCCCATAGTGTTGCCTACATGTCGTCGTAGACCTCCTTGGGTGAACCCTTGAGACGGAGGCAGTGGTTGAATACACGAAGGCCCATGTTTTCCATTTTCTCAGATCGTGCTGACTTGCAATTTTCAATTACCCGAAACAAAATCCCACAGGAGTTATTAACTTCAAACTATCTGCACAAACACTCTAAGAGCTGAAGGTGCTAAATGTAACATTTTAGCACCAATTACAGTAAAATTCCTCACTTTAACTCTCACGACTTTGTTCATGTGGCTTCAAATGTGGTCGAATCTGTTTACAATCCTATACGGTCTCGCAGTTAGGATTTCTGGTTTTCACCCAGGTGGCCGGGGTTCAGCACTCCATACTGGAACAGTTTCATGTCTTTCAGTCAGCATTCATCATGTTGCTATGCACTCTTGTACTCTGCCCCTGTACTGTATCCAAAATCTATGTTTATCATTTGTCTTGTGTTTTCTAGCAATATGATGCAAACTGAAGTTTAAAATCTTAATCTCAAGATCTTCTGAGACATTAAAAAGAAAATTTTCAGTTCCTGCTGGCAAGATAATTTCCAAAGAAGAAAAATTCCTTCAATTTTTAAAAAATGAAGTCAAACAAAATGTTCACTGAATCTCTGCAGGTTAATTTTAAACACCTATGATTTCATGGCAGGTCTGGACAGGATTAAACCAATTTTAATATGTAATGCTTTAAAAAATGGCCAGAATTAATGTCATTTCTGTAGTCAAGGGCTTGATACATGCCTTTTTACCGGTATGGTGTTTTAAACAGTAGGACAATGTGATCATAAATAAATGTCTACACCTACCTCGCTCCAATTTCCTACAACCCAGAATACATCCCTGCTGACGGGCTCTCTGGACATCAGGTTGCTTTGGTTACTAGTGGAGCTGCTTTTTGGGCTTTCTGCTCGTTGCTTTTGACTCTTGGAGCGATTACTTTTGGACCAAGAAGAGGGCTTCTTAGCACGAGAGACGGAGCTGTTTTTCTTGGGTGTCACAGCAGGCTTCTTTGGTTTAATAATCTTCACTGTGGGCTGTAATGATGGTGCAGCAGTCAATGGCTTTCTTGCAGTTGTGGAGGGAGCTTGTGTTGTGTGGAGGCCACCTTTTGATGGCACCAAATGGTCCCTGTACATGGGAGTGGTGAGGGGCACCCTGTGTGTCCAGCGGTTGTATGGATTAATAAGAGGGGTGGTGTGGGGATTGGTAAAGGGATAGTGATGAGTGGTCTTCGCCCGTGTTTCAGTACTGGTGTGTGGGGGAGAATAGGTAGTGGGTGCTTTGGTTGTGTGCACGGTGGGTGGACTTGTTTGTAAATCGGGTGTAATGAGGGGTGTTAGTGTGGTTGATTTAAGAGGATTTTTGAGTGATGTAGATGTGGTAACATCCAGGTCAATAATCCCCTCCTCCTCTGTCGTCCTCTCTTCAACAACATAATCATATCCTGGAGTATACATCACCACATTAGGCGTACTTCCCTCCTCTTCCTCCTCCCCCTCCTCTACATTTTCTTTGTCCACGCCTGTTGCTTTTCTGTCCTTGGCTTTAGATGGGGGATCTTTCCCCCTCTTATCCTCATTTTTCCTCCCTTTAACATTGAACTCATAATCATCTGTGTCCATGATTTCAGGAACTGTGGTTGTAGGGACTGAAAGGGATGTGGTGGTAGGGATTAAAGCAGTTGTTACTTCTTTGGTGGTTGTTTTCTTCCTCATAGTGATAGCAGCTGTGGGTGTAGCTGTGGCCATGGTGCTCGCCGGGGTCCAGGTAGGTGCACCAGGATGCTTGGTGGGGTGGCTCTTAGGTGGGGTGATGCGGCGATACTTAGGAGGAGGTCCAGGCCGCCTGCGGAGACTTGAGTTGGGGCAGCTCTGCAGGGCACACAGTGATCTGGACCGAGGTTTGGTTGAGAGGTCGCAGGTCTTTTTGGGTGCTAGTGCACACGTGACTGTACGTGAGCGAACGCCTCCTCCACATGTGACTGGGCACTGCAAAGAGAGAAGAACACAAATGATAAATCAATGCAGAAAAGGTGAATAGACCAAAGTCATGGCGATAAAAGACACAGACAGTTATAAAACAGACCTCTTCCCAGCTGCCAACAGTCCAGTCCTGTCCGCAAGGCACGTCTCGGTTGCAGGGCACCACAGGTTTGGGTTTGAGGAGATGCTTGCACTCGACAGGGTGTAGCACCCTTTCCTCCCCAAACACCGTGCGAACACAAAGCACTGTTCGCTTGCGTACACCGTCTGATCCACAGGTGGCAGTACACTGCTGCCACCCACCCACCCACCACCTAAGGAAGAGGATGAAGAGTTAAACTGCTGATAGAAGTGATCTGATTGCAATCAAAATAGAAATAGTGAGCTCATGGTAAGTGAACCTGAAAGATGTAAAACTGTCATATCCAACAATTAATATTTACCAAAAGTACAAACTCTTTGTGTATATTCTCTTAATAATTTGGAAAAATATAAATTTTATAAAATGCTATTTATTATTAGAACACAAGCAACAGAGTTAGAACTATGCTAAACTAAAATATCAACATTGTCAAACATGTGGGTTTGAATCTGGCACAGTGTAACCAATGAATAAGCAAATGAGACTATGAATCAGACAAGGCCGTTAACACCAACTTTTGTTACTTGTTTTTAGTATTTTGTTTAGACGCATTTTGGTTGCTACAAAAGCATGCAGAGATTGCATAACAGTGACTCAAACAATTAGCATCATTGGCTGAATTTTGGCTGTTTATCATTACAATGAAACACAGAAGCATGGGGAGTGAACATAGTCTCACTTTTGCACTTAACTGAAAAAATTTAAATCACACAGTAAAATTGATTGTCTACTTAAAACCACAGTGCAATATGTTTTGAGTTTAATTCAGTGCTGAAAATGATTGAAACACTGTAAAAGAGCATTTGAGAGGAAGTACCTTGCAGGACAGTCTACGGTCTTGCATTTTCGGTGTCTGTCTTCAGGACGGCTGTCCGGGTCACACAGAGTTTCATCCACTACACCCACATCTGTCTCAAAACACCGCACAGGCTGGTGTTGCTCACCTGAAAACAGTCCGCCAAGCAGAAAACACATGGCCTGGTCATTAATAAATAGTTCAGTGAAATTCTCTAACTACCACACATTTTTCTCGTCATATGCAACACCAACCTAAACCACATGTGGTGCTGCAGTCTGTCCATGCCCCATGTCTCCACCTGTAAATGGGTTCGATGATCTCATTTCCTGTCCCTTTGGTCTTCTTGATGGTGTACTCGTATATTAAACCTGGATTCTTCTCCTGGAACAGCAGCTGGACAACCACGTGAACTGTTATGCATCATTTCAAGATTATCTTTACTGTCAACAAGAAATAGTAGAAATATATAAAATCACATCAATTGATATCAATCTGGTGTGAAACAATGTTAGAGAACAACTGCTTGGGGACTTCTTATCTCTCAACCAGAAGGTTACATTCTGATGGGTTTCCTTGAAGTTAGTCCCTTTTCTTTTTCTCTGATTGGTTGAAATAACTCCACTTAGAGAGTGAGGAATATATAAATTGCTGATTAATTGTAAACAAGTCAGATTAAGTCAAAATCTGAAAAGAACATTGCCTACATCCACCTCAAACACATGAAACCTGATGTCCTACCTGCAGCATGACTGGCTGTTTGGTGGGTCCTGGAGCGGTGAGGTTCTCCATGTTCCCGCTGCGTTCGTAGAAGAACGTCGTCCCGCCTGCCTCATACTCCCCGTTCCACTGGATGATGTAGTTGCCGTTGAGGAAGTACTCCTCCGTCTCCTCACTCCTCAGAGCCAGGAAGTTACCTGCCTCCTCCACTTCCTTTACCAGGATGTCCCGCGCCCCCTCAGGTATCACACCCACGTCCGTGTACCCTGGGAGAGTCGGGAGGGGAGTCAGAGTCACAGCGAGGTAATAGATGGCCCACCATGGCTGCTGCCACACTCACATCCAGACTACCAGACAGTTTCTCTCTGATCTTTAATAGAGGGTGGGCTCAGTCTGTGGGGGTGGTTGGCATGTGTGTGTGTGTAAGTGTAAGTGTACGTGTGCGTATTCGGCGTGGGGGGCACTGCCCTGTCTCTGCTTTTTATTGTGTTTGGATGGGGAGGGGGGCTGAGAATGGGGGAGGACGAAAGCAGCTATGAGTAGGTCTCTGGAGTTTAATGATGTTTGTGGGAAGGTGTGTGTGTCTGTGTGTGTTTCTGTGTTTGTGCAAAGGAAGGGGGGGTTGTGCCCTTGGTCTAAGCCTTTTGAAGTCTTACACATCTGGGCTGGTTATCTGGAAAGGATGCTGCATGAGGCAAACACACACAGACAGAAAGAAAGAGAGGGGGAGAAGGAGGGATGTTTTTATTGCATTAAAGCCTCATTCTCTATTAATGTGTCTCTGCCATGTGTTTATTGTGAGTGTGAGATATGGTTTTCCAAGCACAGCGATATCAGCCAAGGACATGTCTCTTTAGACAAATGCAAACACAGGCCTGCAAACACACACGAATACACACGTGCACATTACACCAGCCAAATACGGCAGGACAAACAGCTGCACAGTGTGGACAAGAAGGCTGCCATGACAACAAAGAAACAACACAATGGCGTAATGCTAATGAACTGTCTTGAAATCGCTTTCTGCCTGTAGACATGAAATTGAATTCTGCACTTTTTCACACTCTTTTGTTCGGTACATCAAAGCTTTGCCTCGTAATAGGTTGTCTGTTTTGGGTTAGTACAATTTTATGATTGCATGAATTCTCATGTCTACATAATTTAATTTGTTTCCAGCTGCTCAAATAGTCTTTGCGTTGAACTCACCAAAGCCTTCTCCATCATCAAACGACTTGTGGACCGTCTCACAGCTTGTGCCGTCGCCCAAACAGACTCCACAACGATCCTCCACTGCGTTTGAGTCAATACCAAAGTCGCAGCCCACCTCCTACAGACGAAACACACACATGCACGAACACATGTACCAGACACATTACAGAGTCACAAAAGAGGGTAAGTTAGCAGAGAAAAACTCTCCCCTCTGTTTTACTGTAGGTAAACTGCAGCTCGTCTCATATCCAGCTCCACTAAAACCTCCCCAGTATCTTTCAGTCTCTTACCCAGCCACAATACCTTGCACACTCCGTTGACACAGATGCTCCTGGACTTGTTGTTCATGAAGCACGGCGTTCCGTCAGTCACAGTGTCAAGCATCTTCTCCGAAAAATACTCATTCACTGGGCGGCAGTGAAGCTCACAGGGGTGCACTGAAGATGGAAAATGAGTTTTGATCATAAAATGCTGAGTGTGAGTTCAGTCAGCTGATTTCAAGCATCAGAAACTAATGATGGAACATTATTAATAATAATGATGATCATTATGTACCCAATGTAATAACAATACTACTGTCAATAATCATCATAATCAAAAATCATCATTATTATCATCATCATCATGCATTTTATTCATTAACCTAAAGGACACTTTACAAAATAAAACCAGCTGCATTACACAAAAACAGGGTTAAGGTTGTAAAAGGCAGTATAGAGACATCAATCAAGTAGACTGACTTGAATACAGCAATCATAGTCTGGATCAGAGAGAATGAGCATATATGGAAACTTGAAATTTGATTTGGTTTTAAATTTTAGGAGAATTGATGTTGAGTTTTTTTTTAAATAAAGTATTTAACAGAAAAACAAGTTCAGTCACTAGAGAAAATGAGTGATATGTTACATAAACTTGTTAGATAAGTAGATAACAAAAAAAGCACTGAACTGTACGGAAACATTGTGTCCCTCTGCTAACACACTGAAGCCGAATTACTAAGGACTTTTCAGTGCAAATGCTGCCCTCTGTTGGATAACATATGTAATTGCAGCTACAGGTCTTCAGTTATTTGAGAAGGGGAAGCGCAACAAAGGGCTGTGTGTTTTTTTTGCAGTATCTAATGGTATATTTAAGACTTTGTGTACTCACATGGGTTTGACACGGGAATCCACTGGTAAAACTCATTGTGGTAGGGCACAGTGTCGAACTCACTGCACAGCATCTCTCGAAAGGTGGGCTTGTTGTTCTGACAGGGTTTTGTATTACAGGTGCGATAGCGCTTCCTCTCTCCAGTGCAGTATTTTCCCCCGAACTCTGGTCTGATCAAAACAGAAGCACACTTTGAATCAACCATCTGCTCCGTACTGTTTCATCCATTGAGGAGGAGAGGAAGGCTTAATTACAGACAGAAGAGGAGAAATGGTTCCAATGTGCATAATGATGTGAGGCAGATCTAGAGTCAGCTCTTACTTAGGGTTGTTACATTCCCTTTCTGCCGACTGGACTCCAGTCCCACAGGTCCTGGAGCAGTGAGACCAGGTGCTCCACTGTCCCCAGCCTCCATTCACTGTCTCTGGGAGTTTACCCACAATAACACACTCTCCTGAGATACACCACTGAAGAAGAGAAGACCTTTAAGATCACCTTAGTAACACTAGTAATATGACACATTTATTACTTTGTGCCAGCACCACCCTCATACCAGTGGAGCTTACTATCTCTATCCTCAGGCTAAAGAAAATCAAAGCCTAACAAGACAAAGCAACCGGCACCACCCACCTTCTCTGGTCCACAGCGGGTGCCATCTATGGGTGAGTCCAGTTTGGAGCGACAGGAGCCGTTCACTGAACACCAAAGAATCTGGCAAACGTTCTGAAAGGATATTGTAATCCGATGAAAAAAAAACAACTATCTTCTAAAAGATTTCTGACTTTCAGTTTTCTGTTGGTGCACAATACTCACATCAACCTCATGGCAGAAAGTGGCATTTGGGCCATACTGGAGCTGGCATTGGTGGTGCGTGGTGTAGCGGACACCAAGACGAGCCAGTGGGGTGGTTAGGTCCCTCTTGGAAGGACGGTCATCCAAACAGAAACCCCAGCCACGACTAAGACAGAAACACAAAGGAGCGATAGTGAATGTTTGACCTTTTGAAGAAAAAAAAATAAGATGCATAGCTGTGACCGTTGAAGAAGATACTTGAAGGACAAAAAGAGAAAACCTAAAAAGGTCACTAGATAAGATATCAGCATTGAGGAGTCTGCTGGAGGGAAATTTTGACATGTGATTGCTAGCATGCTATGCACAAGTAGCCACATTTTTTAGAAATTGTAAACACTGAAAGCTCACCGAAAACATCAAATTTTGAAATAATACATCCAAAATTATTAACTTTAACCTCAAACTTGAGGTGAAATTGTTTCTGGAATTCTTGAATTCGTTACTGATACAGACTTTATCAGAGAATAACGAGTCACTGCAAACAAGGTGTGACTGCCCTCCAGTGTTTTTAATTCATGTCTTTCTTCTTAAGGCTCCTCTGCTTTACTGTAAATTGCTGGATTTTCTGGCTTCAAATGATTTGTGGTTGTTCAGTAAATTTCCACTTGTGTTCTTTGTTGCTCTTACAAACTTTTTTTGTCATGATTTGCACCACATCAGCACTTGTATAGTTTAGGTTTGTTCCAAAACACACCACACCCATTGTGATTTTTGGATCGTTTTCACTGCCTACGTTCAAATCTGTGCCAGGATCCATGAAAAATCACTGTGGTGCTGAATTACTCAATTTTCACCCTCATTTCACAATTTTGGCAGTTCCCACAATGTGTAGGCAACTTGAGTGTTTCCATTAAAAAAAAAAGGATTAAAGCTGAATGAGTCATTGTGTTATTTTGTGGCTGCAAAAGAGTGTGGATTCAGCCTTACTCAAGGAAGCGTGTGATGTACTCTTTGGAGCAGGAAGACCAAGTGAGAGGCGAACTGTCATACATCAACTGTCTGGACATGATGAACGGGTGCCTCCCCTCCAGCTCACAGTCATTACCCTGGCCGTCATGATGAATCCCAAAGCTGCAGTCAAACAAGACCAAAACCACCAATTATGATATTATCAGCTTTCAAAGAAATGTTGTACAAGAATATATGGTCCTTGTGCTCTGGCTACTATGATGGAGACCTTCAGCTCTTGTATGTGCAAAGAGATTATTTGAACTAGGAACAAAAAACTTGCTAATCTCACCGGAATTCAACAAGAGTCATTTAAAAACTTTTGTTTGTGTATTTCTTACATTGTTTCCTGTAAGCAGATAGAGACTGTGAAAACTGTGGGATTTGGTCTGGGCTTAGGTGTTTAGGAAAAGTAGCTTAGAGAGAGTTTCAGCAGGAAAAGAACTTTGTTGCTCTTTCTTTGTTTATTTAATTCATTAATCTATCTAAGTCATAGACCAACAGGCTCTTCTAGATGCTCACCCAAAAAGGGGTCTAAGCTAGACTACATTCATTAACTGGCACTTCTATTTTAAAAGTGAAGCTATAACAACACTCTGGAGTAGAAAAATTTGTTAAAAGAAATCAAGTTTTGTGTCACAGGGATCCAGAGCCAAGAAACAAATCTATTCTCTTATTATTCACTGAATAATCCACAAACATACAGCACCAACCACATCATATCTTAACAACATCAGTCTTCTTAGGTATCAGCATTTTAATCTCTGGTTACTTGATAAAAAACATTATTTGCATACAACCAGTTTACTGAAATGTTAATGCACAGATGCCAGGAGATTTAGCACTGTCAGTGTAAATTCCTCTATAGTGGGAATATATAATGGGAACAAGATGCTGCCTTTGTCTCATGGCTCCAGGTTGTTGTATTCCATTATTTAGGGTTTCACAACAGTTACAAACACACTCACCAATGCACACAATCTTGCAATTTTATCTTTTTGAGAATCTTCATTTGAATAATGAATTCTATTGTATCGACCAAATACCTAACCAAAATCTAACTCTAACCTAACCCTTAAAACCAAGCTGTAACCTTCAACCAGCCCTTTGAACCTTCAACCAGCCAAAATGTCCTCGCGGTCCAAAAATGTCCTCACTCTGTTGAAAACTTCCTATGGTCCTCATTATGTACAAACAAGTACACACTCACTCACTCACACACACACCTGTGGCCCATCTCATGAGCAACAGTGAAGGCGACAGGTAGTCCTGAATCCTCATTGATGTTGCAGCTGCGGTGTGGTTGACACATCCCAGACAGATGAGACAGACCGAGGGTCTCACAGGGCTGGTTCATTCCAGCACAGATGTCTTTCCTGGGGTGGGAAACACAGGCAAACTGTCACAGCTGTGGCCATATCCCCCTTGAGTCTCTCCCTGTGTTCCTGTCTCGCTCTATGTTTGTATTTTGTTTGTGTGTTGTTGTGGGTGTGGTCTCTCTCGTGTGGCTCTCGTACTGCTCATCATACACACCTGTCTGCAATCAGCGCCTCATCCCTCCCAGTCTGCTCACCTGTCTCTTATTAGTTCATCAGCTTGAAGTTTATCCTCCCCTGGCTAAACTTATCACAATTGTTGTCCAGTTAAGGGCTTCAAGGCCATCGGGTGTATTTCTCTGTCATTTATTCTCTTTGTGTTTTGTGTGGTCTGCCACACAAAACACAAAGGGAACCTTAACCTCAGGAACACCACCTACCTGTCTGTCTGTCTTCCCATCTGTTTTCCTACTATTAGCCACCTAGCTTCAAAGCTTACCCTCACTCACTCCATGCTTAAACCTGGCCACATTCCTCACCCCGCTGGATCCCATTACAAGCCACTGTATAATAAAATAACTTCTTTTTTTTATTACTAGCACATTCATTATCTTTTTTTTTCTTTCAAGAAACTAGACACAACAAACAACAAATGATCTTTTTTATCTATCTATTGATGTACAAATGCATGTGTATGTGCCTCTTGCCTGGTGATCAACACAGCCAGATCATGGTGAGCTGGATGTGTGTCACTCTGGGGATTGAGGTTTTTCTGCCAAGCACAAAAACTGGCCAGAGTGGTGTCTGCATGGTGAACAATCTTCAACCCTTTCTGCAACAAACAGCAGCATTAGAAATACAATTCTGAACATTTTTTGGCTTCACATGGATTTTTAATACTCTGTCATTTGAGGGCAGCTTCAGATTTGAGGAAAATTGTTCATTTTCATCCTTTCACAGGGAACTTAGAGACTGTTCCAGTTACAGTACAGAGCACACATAGACATTCATCATGAAGTATGAGCAGAGTTCCCGCAGGGCCACTATGTGCATGATTTTGCGCAACTAGTCTGCCCTTCATATAAAAAAAAATCTATGCTACAAAAGAGATGATATGATTTTGATTCTTTTGGAGAAGTTTAAAAAGACAAAGACTTTGATTGTTTTCATGGCTGGTCCTCCAGATTTTGATTTGAATAATGTTTGAATTTGTTTGTCACACTTGCAGTCGTATGCAGAAGTTTTATATAAATGAAGGTGAGTACATAATGTTCAATGGGGCTGAAATCTTCAGCTGAGATTCTCAGTGTGCAAGAAGCTTGAAGCACAGCCAAATTAAAGTGAGTCTTCCAGTTTATTTCACCTCATAACAACCCCGGTGAGGAATGCTCCATGAACCCGCATGAGTTTTTCCTGTTCCAACATTAATACATGAGTTGCCAAAGCAAAACTCATATAAAGTTGCTTGAGAAAACTCTTTCAGGCAAGTGTTACCTCTTCCCCTTGGAGTAAAATGAGACGAACCAAGATGACGTGGATGGCATTCCCGATGCTGGCATCATGAAAGATCCCAGCCACCTGTCAACACAGAAATCAGTGCCTGCTAAAAGTATGTCAGAACTTAAGATCTGTGCGGAAACTCTGAGAGGAAATGAAAGAATAAAATTAAAAATTAATTTGAACTCCTCACCATGTTCATGATGGTAAAGATATAGGACTCCACATTATCGCTGCCATGGTATTCTATAAGTTTGGAGTCAGCCACCACCATGGTCTCCACCCACCGCTCTCTGCTGACTGAGCGCTGTGAGCGGGACTGACCCTGATCCTCCTCCCTCTGCTGCTCCCTCTCCCATTCCTCCCTCTCCCTCTCCACCTGGACAGAGGCACTTGGAGCATCTACAGCAGGGATGATGGACATCAACACTTGCATTACACTTATCTATTCGTGACCAAAAAACACTCCCTTGTGTACAGTTACACAAACATCTGCAGCACTGTGCACATAGACACACCTTAACATACACATACCTTGAACTCCACATGGGCTGGGTGTTTCTTTGGACCTGAGGCTGCGTTTTTTTCTGTAACCCTCTGTAGAAACTCTTGGATAGACAACGTGGGGCTCTGGAGTCCCTGCAGGATCACCAGGAGATTTCTGGATGGGTTCAATAAAATAGTGTCCCTCTGGCAGGGAGAAGAAGCCTCTCTGAGGAAAACAAAAATGACACAGATGAATGTGCATGGGATAAAAATGATTGATTCTTGTTGGTTGAACCTTGACACCCCAAAATGACCAAAAGGGCAAATCTGCACTGTCCAAATTATTAGCACAAAGTGCTTTAATCAGACTCAGCTCCAGATCGTATATATGGTTTAAAAGACTACTTTTTTAATCCCAAATCCTTTCCTAATGCAGCTTTAACTGTCCTTTGTAAAGTCATGCATTCTCAGACTGTGACTAAATCAGAAAAGATAAAGCTAACTTACTTATGCCTTTGGGTTATGGTGTTTATGAGTGCAAAAAAAAAATCTCAAAAATGGTAGTGATTCAATGATTTCCACACTTCAAAGGTGTGGGGTTGGACTTTCTCTCAAAGCTTGTTGAAAAGGTCATTCCTCAGCAGTTTCCATCACTAGTCTTTAGTACTTAATATGAACCTCTCTCCTTCCCTCAGGCGCATTCTCTGTCTTCTGCTGCAGCAATAGAGAAGCCTTTTTTCGAAGCATGCCATGCATGTTCTTACTGGTGCAGACTATTTACTCGCTAAATGGCGAGGGCTGCCGGTGAACACACACATAGACAGGTACCTGGTAACACCCCCCAACACAAACACACCTTCATGAAAACATGCGTGCATGCAAACACAACAAAAGAGGCTTCTGTCAAATCTCTGACTTCTCCTTGTAAACACACACATTATGAATGTTCCACCTCGAGCTCACTGTTTACAAGTTCTACTCATTAAAATGATTGTGTGTGTAGGTGTGTGTGTGTGTGTGTGTGTGTGTCTGTGAGGGTTTTGTGTCAAGCTCAGTCCAAACAAGCCCGGACTGCTCTCTATCCCATGAAACCAGCTTACTGGAGACAGAAAAAGAGGATGACGCTTCAGTGGGAATTCTTTAAAAAGGCAAACAGATGGATTAAGTATGGCTGAGTAAAAAATGTTCGCTTCAGCAAGTAATTTTTACATAAAATGTTTATGCACATGAACAAACACAACCCAGGCTGCAGCACACAACTGCAACATAATCACTTCACATGCAAATGTATTGAGTCAGACCAGACCAACAAAAGGGATTCTTTGAATATGAGTGTTGCATCTTATTCTTGGCTCTCTTGCCGTTGTTCGAGGAGCCAAAGGCAGATGTGAAAAATTAGGCCATGCAGTGCTTACAGTCTGGCCATTTGTGGTTCCAAGGGTCTACCCTGCTGCTTGCTGTGGTTACGCACTGCTCAGCTTTCTGGGTCATCCTGACAAGTTTTACATGTGTTTCAACCACATTCATTCAGCCGTTTCCAGAGCTCTGATTGGCTATCCAGCTTCTCCACGGAGGGAGTTCAGAAAGTACAAACCCAGAGCAGTGCTCCCTTTGGAAAGACTGTATTACTCCACCTGTTACACCAAACCTTGTAAAATAAGAGTGCATGTCCACAAAATGGAGTAAAAAACTTTGTAGGACACACTTAAGCTGCTCTGGCTTGTTTCACCATGTGAAACCATCAGAGGAACAATGATAATGTTGCAAGCAATAAACAAAACTTCTCTGTATATGTCTGAGGTTTGGCTATTTTTCTCTAAACTGTGATTAAGGAAAGGGTCATCCACTGACTCAGCCTGTGGCCTTCAGCCAGGGGTCCCTGAGCTGTGGTGGACTCATCCACAAAGCACGTAGGCTGATATTTCTCCGGTCCGCAGGGAAAGTTTCCCAGAGGCCCTGTGCACTGCAGAGATGGATCAGCTGATTTCCCTGTTGCTCTGTGTCTCATCCTATTTGACAGTATTAACATGTTCCCAATTAAACTTTGTTTTTGCAATTACATCATCTCACAGCAAGACAAAACACACACAAAAACTAATGACACATGGGGGTGATAAGGGTATATATGTTTTAAGTGGCCTCTTTGGTATTCTCTGTTATCATGCCCCCATTTTGTTTTTTATATTTTTGTTTTCATAAATGTTACACTTTCAAGCGAGTCCCTGCGGAAAAAAAAGCAGGTGGTGGAGATCAAGATAGAAGGAATGCTGCAAAGAGGCCCATCCAAACATTCAGTCCATTGCTCTGCATGATCTGTATTATCTGCATACCAAATGCAGTCGTACTGTGCAACACAGCCTGCAAGACTTTGCTTGTATGTTGTAGTTATGGTGTTACTTGCGATCCTTAAATGATCATGTACAGACCCTGTGCAATGTCTATGCTTACCAAACAAAACAAAAAATACTTGACAGGATACCAGCAAGGACTTTGTTTTCTGATGGAACAAAAATGAGGGATTGTTTTGGAGCACTTTTTACTCCAAATCCTGAACTCTATGGTGGCTTGAAACAGCCTTGCCCTGGAGTTCACTTTGTACTCTTACCACCTCTTCTCCCTCTGCCACCTCCTGTCCCCCTCCTCTTCCTACTTTCCATTAATTCCCCTCCTCTGACCTAGAGGAAGCATGTTTGGGTGTGAGGTGCCAGAGCCAGGGGAGGTTACCATAACACAGGTAGGTCTGTGTTCTAAATACATCAGCCATGTGGAACTGCTTTACTGCTGTTTCCTGCTTCTGTGGGTTTTTGTAGTGCAGGCCAACTGGGTCTGGAATAAAAGTCTCTGCTGTTACACAGTCTGTGGCCTCAGCAGTGATTAGTGGAACTCAAGGAGAGGTGGGGGCAGATGGTGCTCGTAACTGCGATATGATTAATCACAATAATTTCCTCCAAAAAACAATCTTGCATTCACTCTTAGATGATAGCGTTCCTCGATAATTACTGGTTTTATTACACTAACTTGCCCTTGGTGGATTTCTTTTTACTTCACAAGATCATTCCGCCTGTGAGCTAATTTCTTCCTCAAGGGTCAAACACATTATCATTTTTCATCCCCATTGTGCGAAGAAACATGCATTTAGGTGAGGGAAATACTGACATAATAGGTCTGAACTTGCAAGCTCTTGCTTTGAGTTGTGCCTCAGGGAACAGCAGGAAACTCCACTGAGAAAGACTTTTGCTTGGACAAAAAAAAAGGACAGTAACAGAAACCTCCAGCTAATTACTCAGGGCCTCGTGGTTTCATATGTACAGTAAAAAGTAAATGTGAAAGGGGCCTTGAACTTTGCAAAGGCTTTGTAACCTGTGAAGTAAACTCACTGCAGCACAGATCTTTTTGTTTGAGCAAATGTGACTCAAGTTTCTTAAACAGAAGCAGGATTTTAAACAACACTGGAGGTCTTAATGCAGCCTTACAGACAGTGTTGTGGTTTTCAAGGCATTTAAAAGTTCAGTGTTGTTGCGTGTTATCTGCCGATGACAGATCAGGTTGTACAAACCATCTCACTTTTTTAGCAGTAAAGTTCAAGTCAGGTAGTTACAGCTATTTCCAACTGAGTTCTGCTGTGCAAACATATCGCTGGATGATTTGATTCACAACATAAGGGCATGAGAGCAGATCAAATGTGAGACTACTGCCTTAACATCATTTTGTTAAGCACAAGACACGTTTGTTGAGCGGAGGGATATTCAGTCAATCTGCAAATTTACTGTTTTCCTCCAAACTGTACCTTTAACTCAATCTTCATGTTTTTGAGGAGCGTAAATTAATTAAGAGCTGAAACAGTTAATAAGTACCGGTATATGGAAGAAATATCATTGTCAACAGTTTAATTATTGACTGGTTGATTGAATTATTTTTAAATATTTTGAATTAATACAAGCAAAAAGCCTTTCAAAAACTCTAGTTAAGACTTCAAGTAAGATCTGGCATTTTTTCATATTATACTAATAGCAATAATAATTGAATCCCTTTGTGTTTGGGAAATTTGTCAGAAAAAAAACAATTAATGTGAGACCATCACCATGGACACTGTGATGGGCCCCTTTTCATGATTATCTGATATCATATATACTAAATAAATATTCAATAAGTCAAGAAACTAAACAGCAGATTTATTCATATTTAAAATATAAACTCATTGTTCCTCTAATCTGATTGCTGTTGAGGATCACACAACATGACTGACAATGGTTTACATCAGACAACCAAGATTAGATGTTGGATCCCATTCTGAAAATGGTCGTCCTAACTTTGAATAATAAATATTTTTTACATTTTTGCCTCATTTCATTTCTCCCTGTATTTCTTCACTCCCACACTTCCTGTCTGTGTCTCGTGCTTCACAAAAAATGACTATCATAAATTTATGTGATGAAGCTGTCCATCACTGTATCTGTCTCCTAAGGGTGAATGACCTCCACTGCAGCTGGCAGGGTTTCCCTCCCAACATCTGTCTGGCTGAGTCTTGCTGTTTAGTGGTCTCTCTGTGGTTTTAGCTGCTATAAACCATCCACAGAGCACAAAGTCAGTGTAATAGATCATAGTTGTTTCCCTAGTGGGTTAGAGAGGAGACACAAACTGGGGCATTTGGGATGAGAAAAAAAAACTCATTCTTAATCCAGTAGATTAGAGATAACTAGATTCAAATGAACTGCATTGACAAGATTTGAATGGAGGAGGCAGTGCAAGACACACAAACATGAAGGGGCAGGATGCAAGACCCTACAGGAGAGGCATTCCTGCTCTCAAACTGACATATTCCATGATTTCAGAGTTGGGAAGTTTACATCATCTTCCTATCTGTTTTTTTCTCAGTCAAATGAACCTGTCGTGAATACAAAAAAATGCTCTAGAGGCTATTTTGTATATTGTCTGGTGAACCAAGGCCTTAAAAATTCAAATTTTCATGAACACACCATAAATTTCTTTGGAGATGTTCATATGGGGCTTGTTCTTTATATCCTGTACTGTTTTTCTGTCGTCCAGCTGTTTTCCTTTCTCATACTTGTAGTACTTTTGATTGGATTTGATTAGAAACACTGCAGCTGAAAAAAGATTTTCTGGACAAAAAATATAGGGCCGTATTTCCTGTCTCTCCTGCTGTCAGATTTTATGGCTCCAGTCCATAAAAATGTGCCAAAATCTATTACTGAAGCTCTCTCTCAGCATTGAACAAAGTAACAAGGCATGTCCAAAGCACAGGGGTTACTAAGAGTTTCTGCAAGAACAGACAGTGATAGGACTGAATGAATGAGTGAGGGTGAAAGTACAGAGGAAACATCTGAAACACACAAAGACAGAAAGGGTCTCTTGGTTGGCGGAGAAGCAGCAGCCGTCAGTGGGTCTGCAGTCGTTCTGCAAATAGTGTCAGGAAGCCTTTGAAGGGCAAACTAACACACAGGGCACTGTCAGATGGAAGGGTTTGCTTAACAGCCTATGACTGCCTGCACCGCATACCAGCTTCCTCAGAGTGATGCCCCCCCATCCTCTGTACTGAAAACCTTCCTGTCAAATGCAGCTTGATTGCTTTAAGTGAAAGTGATGATTGAGACAGGAAGATGCAGCAAAAAAAGCTTTTCTTTAGAGGGTTGGAACTGAACGTTTTTCCCTGTTGTGCATGTAAGACAAAGCTGTTCCTTACCAGTCCTTTGCAGGTGCTGATGGCAGCAGTCCCCCGCACCTCTGAGGCTTCCACGGTGCCGAGGAGGTGGCAGGAATTCCCCTCAGAGGGGCGATGCTCCGTCCTGTTGGCGCTGCCGTTCCTCCTCTCCAGGATGTATTCACTCGAGACCAAGTGGTTGTTTGCAGTCAAATTGAACACTAAAGCCCGACCCTTGTAGTTGACCTTGTAGTAAACCTGTCCCTCCAAACCGAGGGGTCGCAGGTCACGCCTGACCCGGCCACCCTTGAGGTGGTGGGACACAGAGTGGGAGATGAACTCTCCATCAGCGGTGGTTTTCACTGGGTGCACGATGGTCAGATCTGACTCTGACTGGGACAATTGACCTGCGGGACAGAGTTTATTAAAATGCAACACACTACAACTTGGTTCTGCAGTTTTATTTTGTTTGTTTTTTTCCCTCGGTGCATATGCATACAGTTTGCCTCTTAAACGTACAGAAACTTTACCAGTCATGCATTAACTTCAGACACGCACAGAGGAGCAGCTCCTTCTGTAAGCGCACCACACTGACCTTGCGCTGCAAAGAGGGAGAGGAGTCTTCCAGAGTCGGAGAGCTCTTCGCGGCCGGCTGCCAGAATGAAAACAAAGTGGAGCAGAAGAAAAAGAACCGGGCACTCCTGCGGACATCGCATATTTCATGCAGCCAAACTCAAAGCACCGCAGAAGAGTCGTGGGCATGGGGATTCCAGTGGCGTGAGGGGCGACCACTTCGATCCTGCTCTGCACTGTGTCATGTCATGGACAAGCTCAGAAATCTGCCCTCACGAAGGGAAACACAGAGAACTGGGAGCCAGATCATGGTTTAAAGAAGGAGAAAGCTCCGTCTCCGCGGAGGAAGGAGGGGAGGAGTGTTCTTTGGGCCAGTGTCTGCTTTCCTTACGCGGAGCAGCGAGGGGGAGCGGGATCGCCGCTGTGGAGGAAGACGCGTCGTGGATTTGAATAAACCAGCCGACCTGTGTCGAGACTTGTCAATGCATCCTGCTCCATCACGAGACAATTATCGCCTCTCCCAGAAACGCTTCAGCAAATGACGTGGATCATTTAGGATAAAACTTAAGACATGCGATGAGGAATTACTGAGTGTAATGACAGCGTTTCTGCACTGCCAACATCAGGGCTAATCTGCTGTAAAAGTGCAACAATTAAAGTTAGTTTAAACTTGTCCACTAATCAGTGTTGATTCAACTGAAGCAGCAACATATAGGCTATGTTACATCAGTATTTAAAAGAAGAGGAAGAAAGCACCCTGTGATAAGTTGTTGGGATAGACATTTATGATAGTTTTCAAATAGGTCTCCTTTATTACCACATAAAACACATAATCATGGACTTTCTCAGGCCTTGTGGCTTCAGTTAGGCCACCAGAACCGCTTTATGATAAGAATAAATGCTTGTCACTCATAAATCAACCCAAATGAAAGCACTGCTGTGTAAAGTTTGTAAAGTTGAATCACACTGCTGTTACCTCATTACAGGTACAGTTATGTAATTTTGTAAACACTTAAATCTGACCTAGAAACCCTTTTTAGTGCTCCATGGCCAAATTCAGATGCAAGGACAAGTAAGCAAAGCCCTACTCTGAAATATGTACATCGTTTGCCTGCTGTACTGTATGCATAGGCATTTTTGCAGAAGAAATGGTCTAAAAGTCAAACAACAGACACATCCTGTGCAAATACATTCTTTCTTTACTTTTATTTGAGGCAAAGGAACAAATATTTCTTCGCTGCATATTGCTGCTGCGGCTTTTGAACAATGATTTCTATGAGAACATGTTCTAATTCTGCCTTCATGCTAACAGGGTTGATATTACTATCAAGCAGGAATTAGATTCCAGTACGCAGGATTGTTATGGATTCAGTGGAAACCGGGTACCAAGAATTCCTCGACACTTACACAAACACACACACAAAAACATCTGATATTCTTCAAGCCTACTCTGGGTTCCACTGTGAAAGTAGACATGGAAAAAGCTCTAAGTTTTCTGATGTCTGAGGATTACTGTGGGAGAGTCCTTTGTTCGACATTATTTATTATTGCACATGACATTTAATGTCCCTGTAAACTCTTCTGAGGCATGTCCTCTGAGGGCCTCTCTCTGTAAATACTGGTGTTGTTCAGTTGTCTAATATTTATCCCTGGAGCAGATTTATGTGTGACTAAATAGCTACTGAGACTTGACACCTTGCCCCTGCTTTGTCCACGAGAGACACAGAGGCAGGCATGCAATGAACTTATTTAGCTGTGAAATCTATCTATCTATCTATCTATCTATCTATCTATCTATCTATCTATCTATCTATCTATCTATCTATCTATCTA
>JAPZDY010000022.1:12752131-12765738 GCA_029783645.1 Ctenochaetus hawaiiensis
ATCTATCTATCTATCTATCTATCTATCTATCTATCTATCTATCTATCTATCTATCTATCTATCTATCTTTTTTTTTTGAAGCTCTTCTGTTAAGTTACACAGAAGTCTGCTGTATAATAGTTAAGTTTACTTTTTACTTTTACTTTTAAACAAAAGAAAAAAAGTTAGATTTTTGAGTCTTTTAGAAATCTGTTTTGGCACAGATAGATAATAAAAACTTTAAAAACTTTAGAAACTTTAGCTCCCTGCTTGAAATAGCTTAGCAGGCCGGTGATATTGCACAGTTCAATTCAAATATATGACTAATGGGCCGTACTGGGGTGTTCCCCCAACATGACCCAATAAAACCAGCGTGAAACATAAGCAGTGAGCTCTTTGTGTTCAAAAAAGAACACACAAGCAGTGCCTTACTGGAACTAACACACCCTGACATTAAAGAACAAATAGCGTGTTGTTAGCTGGTGTTTTGCTACTCATGAAATGCCTACCCGGTCTTGGATTGTAGGACTGGGCAATTTCCCTGATTTAATAAAAATGAAAAAAAAAAACTTTATTGTACATACACACTCTGTTCCCCTAAATCATTTTTTGGAGAAGATAGATTGTTAAATATGAATGCATCATCATATGGCATGTATTATGTTGCAAGCAGCCAGTTTTCTTTGCATCTCTGCCAAGTGTCCTGATTGTGGTCCAGAGAGCTCTCTAGGTTCAGTCCCAGAATGAATCGCCCTCTTATCATTACCAGAGACATTACCCAAACTGACCCCCTGAAGTCCCCTGTTACAGTAATGTGCAACAGACTGTGAAATGTCTGAACCTGGAAAATAATCAGGACCTTTTGTTAGTCTTAGGAGGGAGAGAGAGGCTTTCACACACAGGCACTGTGGCCACATTCCTCATGAAGGCTTCCCTGTGTTAACATGTCTGCCAGGTTGGGGGCATTTTATGACAGCAGGATTACTGTTTCCAAAATGTGTCAGATTTCAGGTCAGTTTTTTGGCATTCAAGCAGCAGGAGTTTGTGGTCAATGCTCTCAGAGAACAAGAGAGGCAAAAAAAAAAAAAAAATCATTTTATGGCTCCAGAAAAAGATCTCATTCAATGATTAAAAGTTGATGCTCCAGAGATTTTTTTTAATTGAATTACCAAAACAAAAAT
Source organism: Ctenochaetus hawaiiensis (assembly GCA_029783645.1). Taxonomy (NCBI): domain Eukaryota; kingdom Metazoa; phylum Chordata; class Actinopteri; order Acanthuriformes; family Acanthuridae; genus Ctenochaetus; species Ctenochaetus hawaiiensis. The sequence goes on from JAPZDY010000022.1 coordinate 12,753,292, forward strand.
TGTTTCGTTTTTAATGAAAAACACATTGACACAATCTCTGTACTGTGGTCTTCATCAGTGGATTTTCAGAATTATCCAAAGAAAACTGCTCTCATGAAAAACTCCAGCAATGTTAATTATAATAACATCTATGTCTGCTATATTGAATTTTAATTTTGTAAACTTTATTTAATCAGGTAATCTCAGCCAGTCTATGATCTCATCATTTTTTGATCTCAGAAGATTCATATTGCTACGAACAAGGGCACACAAAAGGTGTCAGAAGCAATTACAAACTAAAATCCAAAATTTGATCAAAAGTTTAAATTCATCCATTCTTATCAGATCCAGCGCCTCATTGTTCTTTGTAATTCATTCCATTTAGAAGTAAATAGCGCATAGTACTAGAAGGAAGTCGTTTCAAGGTCAGTATTTAGCATACTTATGGGGTATCAAAGGTTTCCCGAGGCCATAAAGTAAACATATATTGGGTTTAACTCTCCAGCGCCTGTTGTTGTCTGCGCTTCCATTGCCGTCCATAGAGGGCGCTGCTGGGCTCCTTGAACTTTGCTCCAGTAGTAAAGGGGCGGGTTTGCTGTCTACCATCATTCTTCTGAGTTACTTCATTCGAAGAGAGGACATGGACTGAAGTTTGACAGGTAAGATGAACTCGTGTAACTCGAAAACAACGCTGCTGGTTGTTTTGAAAACACAGAAATAATGCAGTTTTGTGCTCGTGGTTTAAATAGAGAAGAGCCCTGTCATAAATTGGTTATTTATGGATTTGTTTATACGGACAGGAATGCATGTGATAGCGATCGTGTTTCTGTGCGTCTTGTCAGTGTGTGTACCGTGACCTACTGACTATTTAATCCTGATTAAATCAACTGGAATGTTTATTTAGCTCCTCTTGACAATGTGGTGGTATTTGACCTTCATGCGTCAGTGATGGATGTTTAGTCCGTTTAACTCGGTGTCAGTAGCGATACAAAAAAAAAACAACTTCATTTCTCAAATACAGGACTACTTTACATCTGAGCCACAGGGCTGCTCTGTTACATCTCAAGGTATTAAGTGAAGATGGAGGATTTCTGGGCAGGAGCCGTTTGGGCTTTGAGGATCTGGCTGTACCTCATCATCTTGTTCATCATGATCCCAGCCATGTTTGGCTTCTCACTGGGCATCTCTGAGACCTACATGACCATCCTGGTCAAAACCTTAAAGGTAATGTTGTTTTTATTGTTATGCCCCCAGCAGATGTCCATGATTTTTGCAGATATTTTCATCCACTAGTCCACTAGGTCATTAATGTCTCCCGTCTATCCTCCTCCGCAGTGGGCCACTGTGATACAGAAGGCAAACGCAGAAAAGAAAACACTCAAACCCTCTTTATCTAATGGTGAGTGGGGGAACTATGTGTTTCTGAAAAATTTTCAAGATAGATACATGAAAAATTAGATGGATAGGTCAGCATAAATTCTGTGATGAAGTCACTCCTCCAAAGGAAATTTGATTTCATATCCTCTGTTGTGGCAGATGTGGGTTAGTGACATAAATGTCGTGCTGCAATTCAGGATTTCATAAGAAGTTTTATTACAAGTCTCAGCAAGCATGTTGCAATGACTTTTTCCCCAGTGTTGAGAGACTGATTAACACGTGCAGTTCTGAATACTTTTTGCTCCCAAATACAAATATACTTCTTACATGATGATAGCACTGTGGAACTGGCAGGTATAAATGGTTTTATTTTAGGGCTATAGCCCTCTCTCTGTCTGGCACTGTGACCCTGAGAACCTTCACAATAGGTAACAAGGTGCTCTGGGAACTCTGCCTATCTCACAGGACGCAATTACTCAACTCCTTATCAGTCATCAAGCTGCACAGGGTTGTATCCATTGCTGTGATATAAAGACTTTGACACACTAAGACACAGGCCATGTCAGCAAACTGTAGCCTTGGCAAAGTCCAAAGTATGTCAGTGTTACATTTTTTAATATAGATGATAAATAGGAGAATTAAAGGTCCTTGATAAACAGAGATAACGTAGATATTGCTATGGAAATTTGACTGGCCTGATATTGAATTCAGGGTTTGTCACTCTTGAATTGGACTTTGCTCAATTATCAGATAATGGGTAGTCTGAGCTGAGGTCAACTCTTCACTGCTCTGAGACCAGTAGGTTTGATGGTCTTAGATCCCAGGCTACACAGCTGCTCTGAGAACAGCTCAGCTCACCTGTTACTGTTATGAATTTCAGGTCAAAAGGTGAAATGTTAGAGGTGGGTTGTTGACACATTTTGTTGCCTAAGGTGAATTCGCTTGGAAATTCCGTGATGTGATGACAAACTTCATGCAGCATCTCATATGAGCTCTTCCTGTATCAGAGCCAGTCTTTTAACGTGAAAGTTGCTCATTCTGCCAAATGTGAAATGCTGTACATTCTTACTTGAGTTCAGAGTTGCTGTGACTGGCCTTGTGCTTTGATTTATCAAAATAATGTATTTCATTTTTATATAATTTTGCTGAGAACAGAAGGAAATGTCCCCTCAAGAAACACAGTCCTCAATGAACTTTGATTTTTGTTCTGCAACAGTATCAAGATATGACAAGACTGACTTATCTTCCAGATAATGATTCTTATCCACTGATGAAGTCAGACTTTTTGTGTGTGTGTGTGTGTGTGTGTGTGTGTGTGTTAGGTCTCATCGAGAGGGAGGATGGCTCTATGGAGAAAGAGTTAGAGGAGCTTAGACGCAGTCGCCCCAAACCGCCAGTGGGCGGTGATTTTACACTTAGTGACTGTTTCTATTTCACTCGGCGAGGAATTGAGAGCATCGTAGAAGATGAGGTACATTTTACTCAAGTAGAAAGAACACAATTTGTCATACATATTTAATAAAAGTGGATTTGTGATCTCTGCTTTTCCTCTTCAGTTTTTCAAGTGCAAGCCTGATTTATAATTTCTTTCACTTGTGAATCCAGGTGACCCAGCGGTTCTCTTCAGAGGAGCTGGTGTCCTGGAACTTACTGACTCGCACCAATAACTATTTCCAGTACATCAGCCTGAAGCTGACGTTGGTCTACGGCCTCGGCATCTTTGTGAGATACTGCATCCTCACCCCGCTCAGGTACATGAATACTGAACAGAGGCTGCTCACTGCCAAACTGAGCTGTGGTGATACAAATGCAGCCATTCACTTGTCAGACCTTAATGTCAAGCCTCAGTGGGCGGAGGTTTAAAAGTATGTGTTCTGCTTAGCTAACAGTGAGGCTGGTTAATAAATGCAAGGAATTAGAGAGGAAGTGAAATGTAAAATTCTTACCTATTTTTTTCTTAGAGTTTGACTTTTGTCTTCTTTGCATATGAGTTTGCAATTTCCTGAAAGGTTGCACAATAAAAAGAAAAATAGTTCAATGTCAGTTCTCATTTCAGTCAGACCTCACAATTTTGATCCATTTAATTTTTGTGTGAATATTCAGTATTATAACGCATGAGATTTTATTTTTTTCTGTCTTCACTTTCTCCAGGATGACACTGGCCTTCATTGGCATAACCTGGTTGGTCACAGGAACTTCTGCAGTGGGATTACTTCCAAACTGGAGGTAAATACAAAACAATAACAGCTCCAATAATAGTCATAATCCACATCTATTTTTAAGTTCATGGAAATGGTCCCCTCCCCCTTTGTTCTTGTTTGCTTATTTATATGTGTGTGTGGGTGTGTGTGTGTGTGTGTGTGTGTGTGTCTGTGTTAGGATTAAATCCTGGCTCAGTGAATGGGTCCATGTGATCTGCTACAGGATCTGTGCTCGAGGACTCTCTGCCACCATTCGCTATCACAACCGGTAATTGGCCTCCTAACTGTGTAACTATCTCATAAGTCATTCAGGAATTCTCTCTGATACTGATTTCATGTCTCCACCTTGCAACAACAGGGAAAACAAACCCAAAAAAGGAGGAATCTGTGTCGCCAATCACACCTCTCCAATCGACATTGTGATTCTCTGCAATGACGGGTGTTATGCTATGGTACAGAGGCAGCTTCTTTTATTTTGACATTTTTTAACATGCTTGATCATGAGGCGCTGCTATAATTGCCAAAATGTGTTCCTCAGGTGGGTCAGGTACATGGAGGTTTGATGGGACTCCTCCAGAGAGCCATGGTGAGGTCCTGTCCTCATGTCTGGTTTGAGAGAGCAGAGATGAAAGATCGCCACCTAGTGACCAAAAGGTCAGCTTTCCTCACTCCTCAGCTCAAGCACATCTTGTCAGGCTTGTCTTTGCTTGTTTTTCTTGCCAGTATTTTCTTTCTGTGGCTGCTTTGGCTCTAACAGAGGTTGGCATTTTCCTGGCAGTGTCGTCTTATAGAGTTTCTGTGTCTCTACTTATCCAAACAAGCACAGATGTGTTTTGGAAATTTGCGACTGAACAGTGTCTTTGGATTCCAGTATCTTGTATAATATCACATCCTGACCCTTGACACTTGATCCAGATTTTTGATGTATTGTCCAAAATGTGAAAAACCTCTTCAAAGGTCCAATATGTAGATGTTATTATTATATGGCCAGGAAATGGTTTTCATTACCTCTTTGTGTTGCTTCCAGGTTGAAGGATCATGTGAATGACAAGAAAAAGCTTCCCATATTGATATTTCCAGAGGGTGAGTGTGACCGTGTAGAGAGATAAAATTTCGTTATCCATGCCAGTTTTCTGTTTGTCTTTGTATCATCAAAGATAAGACCCGGTGTGTGTTGTTTTAGCTCAGTGCCTGATGGCAGTCTGACCTCTGAGCTGTGACAAATGAGCAGCTATTTTATGTGGGTTTGGACAGAGCTCACACAGCTCTGTCGCCTTTAATCTCCTGATGTCTGGTTTCCACAGGAACCTGTGTCAATAACACATCTGTCATGATGTTTAAAAAGGGAAGTTTTGAAATTGGAGCAACCATATACCCGGTAGCAATGAAGGTACATCAGTCCTGCCCGCCAGTCAAGTTCCAGACCTCATTTCTTCTGGCTGACATGTTTCAAAGATCAGTTCCTCTGTGTGATTGTATATATTTTTGATTTTTTTAGTATGACCCGAAGTTTGGAGATGCTTTCTGGAACAGTTCAAAGTACAGCATGGTCAGTTACCTGCTGAGGATGATGACCAGCTGGGCCCTCGTCTGTAATGTCTGGTACCTGCCGCCCATGCACCAACAGGTGTGTATGACATGTGCTGGAGCATGTGAGGACAAGCATTGTTAGAGCCACGTGTACAGCAAACAGGTGCCACCTCCACCTGCTGATGTATGTACACACAGACATGTCACAGCATCACAGCAGACTCAGACTGTTTTTCATTAAAAACTTGCAGGAGGGGGAAGATGCTGTCCAGTTTGCAAACAGAGTTAAGTCGGCCATCGCTCACCAGGGAGGGCTGCTGGATCTGCAGTGGTAAGATTCAGCCTCTTTGTCTTTTTGAAATCCCTTATTATTTTACTGCTCAAATTGTTTTTTCATCTCTTTTCAACTTGAAACAGAACAAGACTTGTTCTGTAAATACAGCTTTTATAGGAATCTCCTCTCGTTAGTTTAATTCCGACTCAATCCAATCTGTGGCTAAGAAACCAGCCCACATAACTGTACCATTGTATTGCAGGTGATGGGTGAATTTTTCTCATAAACTTAATAAAGACTTCACCCAAAAATTAAAATATATGTGTTTCTTCTAACCTGTTGTGCAATTTATCTATCTAGATTGTTTTGGTGTAAGTCTCATATATAATGGAGGTAGATGGCACCTAGTCCTTGTTGCTAAATCCACCAAAAATTACTTATACCACCGGGCAGAAGGAAGCATGCATCTACTCATGGAGGAGAGACTTGCTAACTAAGCTAGCTAACTTTACAGATGAGCCAAGGAGGAAGCCTTTAAAATTCACATCCAATGCTGTCATGAGCCTGATATAAGTAGATGCATGCTTTATTTATGCGCTATTGTTTGAATTGTGGATGTTGTCTGAAAGAAAGACAAGAGTGTCTGCATAAACAATGTCTTTGGATTATGTTAAGTAACAGGGTCACAGTTGCCAGAAAGATGTATTAATTTTTTCCATTTCCAGTGTATTTTTCCAATTTAATTCCATTATATTCAAAAGACATCCAAAATGTCTCTGGCCAATGTCACCCAAACTTAACAATTTACATCAAAACAAGCTAGATTGATAAAAAGCACTATGAGTAAGATTAGAAATATGCATTTTGATTTTGGGGTGAACTTTACCTTTAAGTTTGGAATCTTACTACTGGGCTTTTGTCAATGAAAACATTTTGAAATCTGCAGAGGAACTTGCCATCCTTTAATTGAATCTCAAACGTGAAAAACACCAAGAAATAATCCCTTTTAAGCTCGACTCAGTTACTCATTGACACTGAACAATTGCAGTTGAATGATTATCTCCCCTCTCGGTGTGTCCTCTCTCCACCTGTGTGTCTCTGCAGGGATGGAGGGCTGAAGAGAGCAAAGGTGAAGGCGTCACTCAAAGAGCAGCAGCAGAAGCAGTACAGCAGCATGGTGGTGGGAGACGACAGCAGCAGCAACAGTGACTGACATCCCCAACCTTTATGCTGCACAAAGCGCTGCTCTATTTTGGAGAAAACAGCCTGGAAACAGGCCTCTCTCCTCAAGTGTGTTCTCATTAGTTGGAGCTAACAGGGAAAAATGCTACGTAAACTTTAACACACTGTGAAACCTTACGTCCAGCTACGAGGAGGAGAGTCTCACTGACTTAAAGGAAACACGAGTGCAATATTGAACTTTCTGAGAAGCTGAGCTCTCTGTTTTTACTGCTGATGATGTAGCTGCAGCTGTGATTGAATGTTAATGCTGAGAAATATGATTTGAATGATTTGTGATTGCAGACAAACCACTGGATTTGTGAGTGTCTCTACTCTCACAGTCAGTTGAATCATTTAGGCCCTGTTCATTTATTTTTTTTAAATAAATTTTTGTTTACAATTTCAGTACCTACTGTGATTATTTTAAGGGGCAAAAGCACCTGGAGGTAGTTGTACTATTTCATAACATAACATGATATGTTACATAATACATATTACAGATTTAAAGTGAGAAACACTGAGATAATTACAATTTAAGCATCTAAATATTAGTGTTATGAATTTTGATCTTGTTTTAACACAATTAAATCTGATATCACTTCTTAAAGGTCTGGCGGGGAGGATTTGGAGTTTTTTTTTTCACCAGAAAATAACACTGTGATATTTTTTTACCTTAGAATGAGCGTCTTGTTTCAGAGGTAGCAGGTTCTCATCCATGTAGTTTGACATGTTGCACCTCTGTCTTTGTACAGTAGCCTATAATAGACAAACCAATCACTGAGTCTAAAGAAGGCCTGTTCCTTTGTAGGTTCTCCTCGTCATTGTAAAGGGACAGTGATCAGACATTAGGATATTCACGCAATTGCAATTTGCCACTAAATTCTTCACACTGAACCCTCAGACATATTTTAGACAACTAGTTTTATCATCTTCCATCATGAATTCTCACTGACACATATGATAACCTTTGCTTTTCAAAAAGATGTCTTACATGGGTAACTTAAGACCCATCCCTTTTTTCACATCACAGACGCAGTTATTTGGCACTTAAATAAAAACCGATCTAAAAAAAAGATCACAATGAATGTAAAAGTTCATTAAATGTCCACATGTAATGTGACTGCCTTAAAGGATAACACACAGCAGAGACTTTTTGGATCTCTCTCCACTGACTGGTTTTGCTGAAGTGGGATCCTCACTGCTGTTCTCTTCCTGTAGTTTCCTCTCTGTGGCCCCTGAAAGCAAATTAAAGAGAGATTAAGTTAAAGTTTATAGACTGATGGTCTGTGAGTGTTGATGTCATTTTGATATTTCTTTTGCTTCAAACAGCTCTCACCATCATTCTCCTGATCACTCGGAGCTGTGTTGTCCTGCATGTTCTGTGTGCAAACAAACACATTAATCACATGAACGGGAGCCACATCATCACATTGTGTCTTACGGCCTCTAAAAACCAATCAGTCATGACTGATAATTACAGCACTTACCTGCAACAAATTGCCTTTGTTTTTCTTTATCTGTTCCTGATATCTGCAAAGTTCATCAGCAATGAAAAGAAATTAACATGTGACTGCCAACAAGCTCAGCTGAGCTTGATTTATTCTTTAAAATATGACTTCCTCTCCTCTTCCTTTTCCTTTCAGTGAAGCGGCCTGGAGAAACTAATGGTCCAGTGAAATATTTATGAGCCCGATCAGTGCCGCACGTCTGTCTCCCTCTGCACAGTTCAAATGACAAACAGGTTGCTGTGGATTCAGAGAGGCAGCGTTTAAATTAAGCTGCTTTTATCTCTCAGCAATAAAAGCCAATAAAGCTGCTCAGTGGAAAATCGTTTGTTTCTGTTGTGTGCAGCCCCGGCTCTAAATCACTTATCACACTACATATGTCTTGTGCTTTTTGGAGGCTATGGTTTTTACATTTAGCAGGCTAATTAATTCTGTTTTCATATAAGTTGCCTTTGTTCATTTAGCTGCTGAAAAACTTGGGGATAAGGGTGTTTTCATGATAACATCAGCCTGCACTGGTGTCAGCTGGGCTGACCACAAAATATAAACATTGCACACAAAATGCAGATTTTTTTTTTATTTGCACTGCAAGCTTTTGAGTTTTATCTTAATACACACTCATTCAAATCCAAATGTTTGAAATAGGTCATATATAAAAATCAGCGTTTACGATTTATTATGTTCTTGTTGGAGGGATTTGTTTTTGTGGAATTCAACTCCTTTAATGGGAACAGTTTCATGTCTTTCTTTCAGTTAACATACATTATGCTTTCTCTCTTGTACTTTTAACACACAGTTTAAACAAGACATTAACTATGCACATAAAGTACACAGCACTTACTTGACCTGTATATGGAAACTATAGTGCATTTGATGCAAAAATATTACATAAAGAACCTTCAACATTGGCTTTAGTGTTTCTTTCAAAAAAAAATTTTATGACATTTCTGAAAATGTTGTATTTCCTGCACTGACATCTCTACAATGTGCTCAAATGTAAAGAGCAGAGAAAGTTCTTTGCTCTGTCTACTTTAAAGTCTCTGCAATATTGATGCAAAACACTGTTGGTCTTCTCGAGCTAAACTTTAAAGGAATAAAACCTGTTACATTTCAGTACATGTGCAGCAATCCAACCCACCGTTGCAGATAGGAGTCACAGTTCCTGTAAAGAGGTTTGGTCTTCCTCTTTAGTCCATCTGGTGTCCATATTGTGCTTGTATCTACTCCTACATCCACTCTGCCTGCAGCTCCAGATGCGATGGGCATCTCCGCCAGTAGGACTACAGATTTGGGAAATTAAAATTAAATGAACTCACAGTCATTTGGATGCAGCTCTGCTGAACATGGAGCTTTCCTTGCAGTGTTTCACGCTTTCCTCGTCCCGCTGTTGTTGACTGGCTGTTTGCTGTGTGTGCAGGAAAATGTGGCCGTGCAGTTTATGGAGGTGTTTGTTGTTGTATCCGTGGCAACAGTGTCCAAAAGAATGGAACAGCAGTGAGGCCTCTGAATGTGAACCACTGACATTGTCTTCACTTTATTGTCAAATGTTTATATTCCTTTACCTTAAGTTTTGTTTAAAAAAAAAAACTTTACCACCTGAGGAAACACCCCCCCTGTCTTTGGGTTTCATCCCTGTCTCTTGGTATACACAGAAGTAAATACAATGACAGTTGAAAGACAATCAATATTATAACAAGCTTTAGTTTGGGTGAAAGAGAAAATATTTGGTGAGCTGGTATTGAACCCTTTATTTTTCTCGTATTTGGGGTAATGATTCCTCCTCTTAGTTCTTAGTTCTTCGTAATTAGAGCTCAATATACTTTTATTTTGAAAAATTAAAATAAATTTTCTGCATGATTTTTAGACAGCAATGATGTGAAGATTTGAGTCTTATACCATTTGTCAAAATGAAAAATTTGCATTCAAAAAAGAAGCTTTTGAAGAGCAAAACACTTTATTCTGAACAGCAGACAACCAAATGAGCCAATTTTAGTAGGATGTAGAAGAAATGCAGCATTTATAACTGTTATGTTTTTTAATGTCAACCAGCCAGAGTGAAAGCATTTTTTAACATGTTAAGATGATCTGAATACACATTTGGAGAACTGTCCCTTTTAAGATTCTTCCTTCTCATCTCCATGTGTGATGGTGTAGCAGAGTGACTTGTAGTCGATGTTTCCAGTCGGGTCAATGGGAGCGAGAGCGAAGGCCTGATCAGCCTGGAGATTTATGAAGTGACAGTTTATCTGGTGAGGATTATTATCTTACAGAATTTTAAAAGAGTTAGTCACTAGGATAAAAAACACAAACCTCCTCTGCTGTAAATTTATCAGCCTGGTTCATCAACAATCGTCTAAATCTGGATAAAAAAGACAAATATATTTGCAAAAAAGGGTATAATAAAGATTATTCAGTGTTTGGCTAATAAAAAATTATGAAAGTTAAATAACAACATTTGTCTTACTCGTCCTTATTAACAAAGCCAGTTCCATTGGGGTCAAAAAGTTTGAAAGCAGCAAGGATGGTGTCTTCAGGATCAGTACCTGGAGGAGGAAATAAAAAAAGCATCGATGGACATCTTCTGAAGTTTACTGAAGAAGTTCAGATTTGTGTAACAAATATAGATGCTCTTACCATTGAGTTTCTCTCCAAAAAGAGTCAGAAACACAGTGAAGTTGATTGGACCCTTCCCCTCATTCAACATCTCATCCAACTCCTCATCTTTGACATTAAGCTTCCCTGGTAAACACATACATATATGCACATACACATACAAGAATCATCAATACAGCCTATGGTTACAATGTTTTTTTTACATGTAAGTTGATAGTTTTAAAGGATGAAGAATTAAATATAAAGAAAATACCCAGCTGTGCGTATGTCTCCTTCAGGTCCTGTTTCTTAATAACACCATCTCTGTCTTGATCAATGCAGCCAAAAGCCTAAAAGATTAGCAAAAAATTAGAATTATGTAAAAATAAAATATAATATGAAAAAAACATTTATATTTTGTTTACTTCTTTTTTTCCTTTTCTTATTTGTATTATTCTATATATTTAGAATTTGTTACAGTGAAGTACTGACAGATTATTGCAAGTTCACAATATTTTTTATTTAATCAAATTTAGAATGTATATTTAATTGCATTTAATGCTTGTCTCTCCTCTCATCACAAATATCAATAGGTGTTTTGGTCATATTAAGCATTATTAGTTAATAACAAACATGATTTTTACTCGATGCAATTTGTTCTTTAGAATTTTTATTTTGCATTGTGAAAGTTCTCCATTTTTCATTATTGTTAAAAATTAAAGTAATGAAATGTGATTGAAATGAAAAAACTGTGGGCTATGCAAAAAAAGATGGTTTCAGAAAATAAAACTATTATTTACTCAAAAAACTTGTTTAATTTGAACCTCCCTTGCATTAAATAAAATTTGAAATTGACAATTTGTTATCATCCATGTATTTTTTTATAAGACTGCTGCACATATCGAGATAGAGATTAATTAAACTGAAGGTGGCAAATTGAACATTTCTCTTTTCATGCATGCACTTTTAAATCAAACTCACAGGTTCACATACAAATTCCGCCCAGGAAAAGTTTAAAATGGAGCTGTGGTCAACACACAGTTCTGTACCTCCTTGAACTCCTGTATCTGGGACTGCTCGAACATGGAGAAGACATTGGAGCAAGCCTTCTGTCCTCCCCGCTGTCTCTTGTTGGAGGCCTTCTTACTTGCCTGACAGGATGAGCACAATATCATTCAGCTCACAAGCTAAATTTTTTCTTTGTTGTTCTCTGTACTGCTTAAAATCATGTCTATGTCGTGAACAAAAGATACAAAAATACATAAGAAGAAGAATAAAAAATAATGTCGGGACTCCTAAAGTATCTGTTTCCTCATGAATAATCACTGACTAAAAGTATATCAATGCTTACCATGTCTGAGTGATGGTATGTGGACTCCCAGCCGAGGTGTGAGGCTGGGGTGGGTTTTATGTAGCCCATCTTATCTTCTACCCTCCTATAATAGCCTGTGGTGGACAGCACAGCCCCTTACATGGCCATGGCTGCTGCTGTGTGTGTGACTTGGGGGACCTGATAAGACCTGAAGCAGTCAGGATTCCTCTGAACTGGAAAATAGAGATATGAGGTGCAAAGAGAGGAGAGTGGAGACAGAGGAAAGTGACCTCTGACGTCTGACAGTCGACCAAATAAAGTCACTCTTCAGAGGTCAAATTGAGCTTTAAGGTAACTTTGATGTATGCTTTATGCATATTACCAGCAAAAACAATTGCCCTATGAGCTCTGACTTCCTATAAAATAAAAAATTCCCTGTTATTCCAACAAATGAGA
>JAPZDY010000022.1:12776592-12792130 GCA_029783645.1 Ctenochaetus hawaiiensis
TAAAGTAAGGAAAAGTCCTCTATTTAAACCTAAATAGTTGCAAATTAAACTCTGAGCTCTCCTCCCACTGGCAAACTGCTCCACATCTGGGCAGAGTGGCAAGGCTTCAGGTGTTTATTCCTCCAGAAGCTTCAGTCTGTCTTGACTTCCTTGTTGGTACAATCATTATCAGCAACCGTCTGCCAGCATCTGACCCTCAGCTCCACCCACCTGACCCACACAATACACACATCCCTGCAGTAAGCTCGAGAAATTCTATGAATCAAATGTTAATTCAATATTTGAATGTCAACGAGCTTTGAACTGTTTGATCCAGGTGTGTCCTGGTGGTCAAATAGTTTTAAGGAGTATATACATTTTTTTTAAAAATATGCTTCTTACAAAGCTAATGACCATGAAAAGCACATCAGTCATCATACAGAGAACAATGTGTAACACTGTCACTTTTTTTAGTTCTTTTAAAAAATCTGTTTTTACCTCTGCTTTTGCTGAACAAAGTGAACTAACTTGCTGTGGGTTCACATGGACCTTAAGACCAGATATTTTATCATGATATGACATCAACATTGATGTATGTTTTCTTTGTTTATGCAGACTACCTGTGCCATGTGTATGTAAGACACGACAACCTGGGTGCTGTGGTCATCGCAGATAATGAATACCCACAGAGAGTCTGCTTCTCATTGCTAGACAAGGTGGAGACAGTAACAAGCAAATGAATATATTAATATACTTTGCTGTCAACTTAAGTAATGAAATCCCTGTCTGTTTTTTAGGTATTAGAAGAGTTCTCCAGGCAAGTGGACAGTATAGACTGGCCCTCTGGTAACCCAGAGACCATTAACTACAAAGCCCTGGACGCTCACCTCTTGAAATACCAGGTCAGTTTCTAACCAGTTTTATCGGGAATTATGTCAAAGCAAACTTGGTTGTTTACCAAATAGTACTGAAAATAAGGTAGAGGACTGACGATAAGTATGTGTTAATAAAATCCTGCCAAATAATCATTATGCAATTAGAGTGTACTTGACTTGTTTGTTTTTCTCACAGAACCCCAGGGAAGCAGATGCAATGACCAAAGTGCAGGCAGAGCTGGATGAGACAAAGATCATTTTGGTAAGGGAAAAAAAAACCTCCCTAAACTGAGACCAAAATATTTGAATCAAGTGGATGAATAATATATTCATTCATTTTTTTACACACATATGAAAAGCACACACAGTAAATTTAGAGAGATGTAAAACAGTTTATTCTTAGTTTCAAGGTCCCAGAATTTTAAATATAATCTACAGACCAATGTCTGCTGTCAGTGCATCAGTTTTATTGACCTCATTGTGGCCCTCTGAAACAGGAAATAGCCTTTTCACAAGACCTTAAAAAGTAAAAACCTTTGTTTTATGAACAATTATTTTGTTTCTGTAGCACAACACCATGGAAAGTCTGTTGGAGAGAGGAGAGAAACTGGATGATCTTGTGGCCAAGTCAGAGCACCTGGGGAACCAGTCCAAAGCCTTTTACAAGACTGTGAGTGCAGATGACCTTATTTGCAGAGAACTAAAAGTCTCATGGACTTTCACTGTTTCAGACGTCTGATTGTGTTTATGTTAAACCTGCAGGCACGGAAACAGAACTCATGCTGTGAAATCATGTGATGCCGCTGCCTCGTCCTCGTGGACACGCCTCTCTCTCTGCCTTTCTGCTTTTCCTACAACTCCCATCATGCACCTGCAACCAGCTCTAGACACAATGGACAGAACAGACGCTCTCTTAATCCGGGATGAGGCGCCAGGATAAGAGCAAGAAGGGGTGGAAGGCAGTGGCCCGTTGAAGTGTGACCTCTCTGGACTGTGGCTGATGGGGGGCTGAAGGAGTGATGGGGTTTGGTCAGGGGAAGAAGTAACTACATTTAAATTTTTTTTAACCTTTCAAAGAGTAAACATCTGTGTGGTGTTTCAGTACCAGCTGGGGACATAACAGTGTGATGTTGTGTAATGGTAATGTATTGTTGAAACGTCTTCAAACCATTTAATGTTATTCAGAATCAATCAGATCTTCATCGACTGATTTCAGAGAGTATTATCCACAGTTGTGCTTCTGCCTTAAGGCAACTTTTGAGACCTCACAGTCCTATCTTGTAAATTTAAAGAATGCATCAACATTTTGGTTCTATTCTTCTTTGATTTTGTTGCAGAAGTAACCCTTATTACCCACTAGGTGTCTCTATTTATTTACTTTGATGGTTCAGTGAGCCTCATCACAAAGGTCAATCCAAAAACTAATGTGAGCCAAAACAGCAAATGGCTGCTTGGTTTAAGATATCAGAATCCCACATTTGAAACATGTTTGTTAGAATGGATTAAGTCAGGCCACTTCGTTACTCTTCTCTGTCTACTGTAGTGTTAATGAAATCTTAAACATTCCCGCTTTGAGTGAGTGTGTTATTGAGTTGCGATGCATCTTTAAATCTGAGAAGTGGAAGAATAAATGTAAAATGTAGAAATATGTTTCTTCATAGATGCAGCCTTATTGCTGTGTGACTAACAAATAACCTCCCCCCTTGTCCTGTATAAACGCAATGTTGTCTCATGAGGAGCATTCTCTTTATACTTTTTGTGCTGTAACTATGCTTTTCACTCCGATAGCAAACACATTTAAACTTGAGCAGGTTTTTAGAAATCAGAAGCCCACTCAGACCTCTGCAGTCCAGGGCTCGTCTGTACCTCTCAAACCTGGAATCACTGACATTTTACTATCATTTATTGAAACTGAGGTGATTCTGGGAATCCTCGGGTGCTGTTGCAGTCTGGCCTCAAAATGCTCCTGAAATGGTTGTGGTGTTTGAAAAGAGAACCAACTCGCTGTGTGATTTTATAAATGTAGTGATCTCACATCCCAGTCTTATTTCAGGACACTCCACAGTGGACTTTTTTCTTTTTACTGTCAGCACTGTTTGCTTTGTATTTAGGTCTGACTGGTTAGAAATGTCTTTCTTCAGGATAAAGAAATGCCTTTGGTGGTGTGTTTTAGATGTTTCTCTGCTCGCTTTCTGCCGTATGCGTGTATGATTTGCTGATATACAACATCTGCAGGCTGCATTGATGTTGAGTGCCTGTGTGAGAAGTGCTGTGTGTGTGTGATCTGAATTGCTTTTTCTGCTTTTACGGTGTAAACTTTTGTGCAATATCTCTGCAGACTGTTGGTGTATGTCTCTTTAACATAGAGAGAATAAATGGAACTATTCTCATAAAGGACAAATTGACCTTTGTATATGCTATTCTTATGACTCATTTCCACATGAAGAGTGTCAGTGGGGTTTTTTCTGACATATTTGTTTAATTTCTTCTTTTCAAAATGTTCCAATTAATGTGCTGAATTTGAAAATCTGTCAGCTGTAGCTATTCGCAGGTCACGTCTTACTGACCAGTGTGTGTTAAACGGCCTGCATTTAACATTTTTGATCCAAATGTGGTTTGCACATTTAAAACTGCAGATAATAAACAGTTCTTTTCTGTCTGTAATAATATTTTGTTCTTGGATTTCTTTTTTATGTAAACACTGATTGTTTACAGAACATGTAATCTTGCACGGATAAACAAAAAAAGGTCTTCTCTTGTGTCGGTGGTTCTTTCAGGCATTCAGTGGAAAACTTCTTTTTTTACAAGGTGGCAGTGAGGTGTTGGAGGAAACCTTGTAAAACAATGCAAGAGAAGGCTTTTCTTTCCGACAGTCCCTGCACAGTCAGCAATCCTCTCCTTTCTGCCCCTCTAGTCAGCTGAGAAGCCGATGCGTCCTTTAAGTGTTGTAGGAAATGTCACTTTTAGACTGGAGACCATTCAAGATCAGATATGGTACTCGTTTAAAACAACTTGTAAAGTATCAAAACCAAGACTTACAAGGAGATGCTTTTATATATATATATATATATATATATATATAAACATATGAAAAGCAGTGAAAGCGAGGAGTTTGCTATTTTTATAAACTGATATCATCACTGGAAGCGTATTGTTAAAAACAAAACACGAGCCTAGAGGTTAGCCAACTTAGAGCAACTTTTAACTTCCCTGCATGCTTTCAAAATACTCTATTCAACTTTATCCGAGATTTTTGTCCGTTTGAATTGTAAAGTACGAGTTCAAAAGAAGCCTTTGAACGCAGCACGAGAGGTGCGTCCCGGCGCACAGCTGAGGTGAGAAGAGAACAGCGCGAGCTGATGAAGTCTGACCACACAGCTTCAAAATATGTGGACGGAGGTGAAAAACCAGAACTGGACTATTAGCACCTGGAACAGCTCGAAGGTAAGAAACAAGAGAAGAAAACAGAAGCTTTTCTTTGCTTTTTTCGAAGCGCAGTAGATCACCGAAAACAAATCTTTTGATCTGAGAATTAGACACTGTCGGGATATAGTCATTAACGTTACGAGAGCCGAGAAGGACTTTGATATAGTTCAGCATTACGTGATACTTTGCATAACTGATTCACTTGTTTACAAGCCCTCAGTAGGTGTTGTTTCATTAAGGTTATAAACTGGACCAGTAGCCGATTTATCACGTTGCTACAGGAAATGTGGAAAAATGTGGGTCAGCCAACTTATTTTTTCTTATCTTACATGTTTTCCTTATCTTAGCGCCTGTCGTTGCCTGAAGCGCTCTGATTTTCCACATTGTTGGACTTCCTGCAGAAAGTTTCCCCACTTGTGCTGTAAACAGCATGACTTGTTGCTGATCTAGCGTTCACTTTTACTTCCCTTTTCTTTCTCTTCCACAACATTTGTGATCGTCTTGGTGGGCGGATTTCAACCTGCACAAGGCAAGTATATGAGAGCTGCAGTGGTAGTGTGTCCTGTCCTGTTTTGTCAGTGCCCTCTGCTCTACATTTTTTGTTCAAACATGACTGTTTTCCCACATTTTCAGATGGTTGACCCAGATCTCCTTACACAGCAGTTTTTGCACACCGTTCAGCAGAAAAATGGTGAGCTTAATCTCCTCTGTCTTCTTCATATATAGTCATATATACAGGTTCAAACACTTAATCGGAGTCACAGTGCATCTGTTGTAAACTGTATCCTGTGTTTTATAATTAAAGTTCTGATAAAAGCTCAACCACATGGATGTCCACCACAGTGCTTAATACAATCCATAGGTGGATGAAATCGTATTCCCTGACAAAAATGGCTTTAACTTTGAATGCTGATATTGCGTAATAGTGCCTGATAAACAGTGGAATCCACTTCAGGTAAATTCCAGCCTCAGGTGGCTGGCAATTAAAGGCACTTTCATTTCTGTCCAACACATCACACATAACAAAGTTTCCAGAGACACTGAGCAATGCCCGCCCAACATTAAGGTGCAGTCACCACAACCATGCAAATTATTCAGTGTGGCAAGATAAAAAAAAAAAAAGGTCATGGAGACAATGAGAGACTGCAGAAAGCGCTATACTTACAGATCAATGCTCACAGGCCAGAAGACTAACTGTAGGGAGAGAAGCTGGGAGTTACTGATGAAAAAGGAGATCAGGAGTCTGCAGAGGCTCATAATGACCATAATGACAGCTGGTGAAGAAGCGGCTGTATACTTTATGTTCAAAATGACCACAGATTTGAACCATGACTCTGACACAGAGTCAACAAACAATACTTATCATGACCTTAAGCTGCTTGGGTGTAAAGATGCTGCATCCACATTCACATTACTCACACTTCGTCATTCAGGTGCTGTTTAGTTCATAAATACCACCTTCATGCACATCCCAATCCCATATAGTCCCATTTATGAATCTGTTATGTAAGTAAATGTATCACACACACACACACACACACACACACACACACACATACGTCATCATTTACATTTTACATTGTTAATCAAGTATTTCTGTTTTTTTTTCCCCTTTAAGCTTCAGCTGCAGCTGCCACTGGTCCTTCTCATGCAGAGGACTCTTTAACTGGGACCAGTGGGATCATCCCTGGTAAGTCCCACTTTACCGACCCTGAAAAACCAGTTTCAGTGGGAAACAACTGATTTGTTGGTTGTGCCGCTGTTAGCTAACAAAGCCCCTACAACAGAGACCGAAACCCAAAATGAGGGGGTATAAGGTTAAACCATGAAACTAACTCAAAATGATCCTTATATGTGTTACTATGCAAAAAATTAGTTTCTTTTTATTTTGATTATACTTATTCTGGTCATTTTCAATGGCTGCATCGAAATAATTTTTTTTTTTTTAAAGTACTCTAATCAGAAACTGGTAGTTTTTGTCACATACACATTTAGAAATGCAACTCCCTCATAACACACACACTTCTGTCTCTGTGTACATTTCTATATGAAGTGTTTGGGTGACTTCCCAGTTCAGTTTCCTGCTTATCACTTGAAGCTTTTAGTTGAACTTTTGGCCTGTAATGTTTCCCTGTTCTCTGTTTGCTTGGAGGGGGTATAGACCACCATGTGCCCCTATCAGTATGTACAGGGAGTGTTTCGCTGTGAAAGCCTGCAGATGTTTGACTGAACCAGAGGCAGCACTTCTGCATGTTGTACCTGACAATGGGGCCTCTATGCAACCCTACAATTACCCATTTGAAAATGTTTCAAGTTTGAAGGACTTTATTACTTAAAATGAACATTTTACACAGTCTCAGTAAACAGTGCACTTCTTTGCGGTTGAACTACTCTGACTCACAGGAAGTAGACTGTTGGCTTAAGTCTGCAGTTGGCCAACTGTTTCAGTCAGTATTCTTTCTCTCCCGTGTTATCGTTTTCCCTGTCGCTACATTAGAACAACAACAGCCCCTGAGGTAGCAACACCCACTGAAAATGACAAATTTTAGACAAATATTTAAATCATGCAATAAGGCAGCCATGGTCAGTTCTTTCGCAGGGATGAAGTCATTTCAATGGTCAGTTGATTAGGATTGGTTTAAATAAAATGCAAACATGACAGAGCACTTTTCTCCACCTGTACTTGAACTATAATGGGTTCAAGAGTTCAAGCAGACCTTTCTCCAGCACTGGCACAGAGCTGAAACAAAGTGTGGAAATAAGTCTGGGCATGTGAAACTAATGTTCAACTGTCTACTGTTCTGTTATGGCACACATCTATGTGCTGGTCAGTTCACCAGATCCAGACTTGGCTTTTAAGAAAGGGCAGTGAAATTCCACAGGTCTCAGCCATGGACAGAGATTTTATGAATGCTGGATGGTCTGATGATCTCTGAAAGATGACATTTACAAATATACAGGCTCTACAGGAAGGTAGACATACCCAAAGCATCAAAGATACTCAAGCAGTGCTCTCTTACCGAGCGGCTTTATGTGTTTTGTTTTGTTTTTTTTTTTTACTGCATATGCTTGATAAATATAGACGGATGGGGAAAATATGGTGTTTTAACATGATATAATCCACAGTTTTTGTTTGTTTCTTTTAGATTAAAGTGAACATAAATCCTGCAACACTTCCTGCAGAAGATTCAACATGTAGTGAATTATGCTCCACTGCGTGCATGTTTTCACATGTTTGAGAAAATGTATAGCTATGTTCAACATGTGCAGATAAACACATGTATGTTTGCTTTTAGGTGCGATTGCAGCCACAGTGTTCATCGCCTTTTTGCTCGGTCTCTACGCTCTCCTCTGGAAGTGCATGGTGTCACCGCCACAACGGTAAAGAACAGACACAAGCCCTAACTTGATTGTGCCGGAGCTTTGATTTGATTTTGTTGACACAGCGATCCTGCATGCCTCACTTTGTGTCACGACTGAACTTTTAATCAACTGATTGACTGTTTTCTAACACTTGTCACGTAAATGCACTGATTTTGTGCTTCTGCTTCCAGAAAACCCAGCAAGGTGAGGGTGAGAGTACAACAGAGGGCTCCTGTGTGAAGACTGGCTTCTGTTGCAAAGGTCATTTTGGATCTTAACGGTGCAGACTAAAACCCGAGAGCAAACTTTGCTCCCAAGTCAGAGAGAAAAAGACACCAGATCCAAACGATCAAACGACTCAACTGAGTGGATGCATCACTTGTTTCCCTTGGCTTTACTGTCTGCTGGTGGCTGCTGTTGACTCAAAGGTCCATGTTGATGTGAAACACTTTTTTTTGGTAGGTCACCTTGTGCTGCTTTCTTTTTTTTTCTTTTTTTCCTTTTCCCTATGAACTCTGCACTACTGAGAAGCGAGGCGGCTCCAGCCACAGCCTTGCTCCGTCGACCAATAAGCTGTGTGGGTGTGTCTGAGAGAGACAGAGAGAGAGAGACTGTTGTATATTTAGCATATGTATATTTTGCATGATTTTTGCATGTTTTGTACCTGCACCAGATGGACAGTTACTTTTACTTACAGCTACTTAATGTTTCTTTTTAACATTTTTGAAAATAGGTAAAGGCACCAGTAGGTTCCATTTACATTCATTTTAATCTGTCCCTCTTTCTTAGATTTACTTGGGAAAACTCCTAAAGCTGCCATGATGTTCAGGACAATCAGTCAATCACCTCACTCAAGTCTTTTTAATAGCATTAAGTGTATTTTTTGTATTTGTTTAATTCGCTTTCCTCAGGGCGTTGTAACTACTGTATGACTTTTGTGTGTGTGATGAACTGTGACTTGTGTTTTTTTTTTATATTAAGTTGACTGTGAATATAAATAAATGGTAAGATCAGTGAGTCACAGTTCAGTTGAACTTCAAATAAGACTCAATCATCAGTCTCATCCTGTTCTTCTGTACGGGGGCCTATTTCTAACTCATCATGAGCAGGGAATGAAGAAATGCAGACTGTGGGCGGGTTTACGCAGAAACTGAGCAGGTAACAGATTATAAATGCCATTGTGAGTCCAAATGGGGAAAATTTTTTTCTGGTTTGTGTGTGATGGGCATCAATAAAATCAGGTCAGTTTCATTAAAGTGCATGAACTCCTGAATCCCAGAAACTAAACGATTAAAAAGAAGAGAAAACGTGAAAAAAAACTCAACACATCCTGCATAAGTGGACACAGTCCAGCAGCCACTGAGTCACCCTGTTTAATTGTAGCAATTATTTACATGCTGTCAGAGTGCAGCCACATCAGAGATCTGGCACTTTGTTGTTTTCAGAACCAGTTTTGCAACCTAGAAAAAAATAGAATTACCACCTTGCAGATGTGTTACTCCACCAAGCAGAGTAGTCGCAGTCTACATTCATGTTTGTCCAGACTTGCATATAATATGTGCAGTGAAGGATTTGGAGGAATTTCAGGATCACCGTCATCTTTATTGGTTTATAAGTTCACCTATTCAAGAAATTAGTCTCTGGTTTTATATCAAACTCAGTGTGCTTACACAGAAATTGACTTATCCCTTTGAATGAGTCCCTCCAAAGGAAAAACACACCAGAAAAACTCACTTAATGTTAAATTACAACTAACATACATTTTGATTAATTTGAGCCAGATTCTTATGACAGTAAAAACAAATCTTCTTACCTGTTAGCAACCTAATGGGGGCACGGCACAGAACTGAGTTCAAGGTTTGCAAATAAATATTGATCACATTTTCTTTTAACTATTTCTTAAGATTTTTTTCTTAATCATGTTATTTATTTAAATGAGCTCTTGCTACATGATAATTCAAAACAGGCTTCAAGACATGATTTGATAATGCCTGACACAAAAGATTAAGATGCCCATGTTCAGCTGTTTTACCAGCAGTACCTCTTGCATGTCATAGATTGCATCTATAGTCACTTTAAGGTTTAGTGAAGGTCAAGTTAAGATTAAGTTCCTCATGTGTTACTTTCACTTGGAACGGCACCAGATTGTTTTGTTCATTGGGGTTTTTCTCAGTTCCTGCAGAGAAAAACCCTGTGTGGTTTCAAATACTTTGTACATTTCCTGCTATGTGTTTTCAGCTCCACACTCAATAAGATAAACACTGCAACCTACAGTTTGTCCAATCATATCACAAATAAATACTGCATGTTTAAACATGGTATTAACACAAGGCCTTTATATATTTACATCAGAAAGCTGCAAATTTATATTATGTCTCATGAACAAAGCAGCTATTTACAGTGCTTAAACTCTGTGTGTGACATAAACATTTGTTGGTGTTTATAATCTTAATGTTTCATTGGAAATATAACCAAATACAACACTGCATGATTCCTGCAGGCTCTCAGATGCTTCATTGATTCCACTGAACCTGATTTCCTGTTTCTCAGTCAAATCATCCTCCACTGTGTGAAAATAAGTCTTGTTTGTGACGTTTGTCCATTGTTGAGGATCTGGTCTGTGGCAGAGCACAGACTGTGGACAGTAGTCTGTATGGAGTGGCACACAGGACTGAGAGCCAGGAGAGGGCGGTGCATTCAGGGGCTCTGTGGTTGTTTCATTTAGAGGAAGTTTGGAATTCAGGATTTCAATGTCACAGCTGCTGCACTCCTCCACCTCCTGAGCCTGCAGCCTCTCGCTGATCTGTGCAAACATGCAAAGGGGATCATGATAATGTGAACTAGATTCATATGAATTGAATAACAAAAGCAGCTGCATATCTATGAGCTTAATGTGTGAAAAAAGTGTTGTGCTTGTTTCTGTCAATGCAAGGTAAATTGTTCACAGAGTGGATCTGCTTTGCTTTGTAGTTCACCACAAACAAGAAAATGTGGGGGCGACTGTCTGTGTTTGCTTTGGAGTAGACTCAAAGACAAATGTTTGCAGTATTTTCTGTTGAACTATAGATTTTTGGAAATTTGTAGGGGGTCATCATGGTCATTGCCCTGAGGGATGTTTTCTTTGAAATACTCTGTGTTTCACAAATCTATAGAATGGAGATTGAATACAAAATTTTATTTTGATCTGTAATATTAGACAAATATATATAAATTGGACCCCAACTGACAAATACTACATTTTCCTTTCATGCCTACTTTAAATCTTTTATGTACCTACAAATTTTAAGGTTATTTTATTTATTTTAACAGCTGATCAAATAGCTGCTTCTAAAATCAATCAAAACCCCAACCAGATGAATCAGTAAATGTATGCCAGAGATTCTTCAACTCTCAGAGAAGTCTGGTGTCTCCCCGCAACCCAAACTTATAAAAATACATTATGAATAAGCAAAACATCTACATTTATAAACTACTGGTAAAGACCTCAATGAAATAAATTAAAACAATTTAAAAAATTGCTGTCTGTCATGTTAAGTTTCTCAATTAATTTTAAAATATTTACATACATTTTGTTTGTAACTAAACTGATAACAGACCAGTGTAGTTCTTTTTTTATTTCATTATTTAAAAAAGTACATATCAATAATATGTCATCTTATTATATGAAATCACTTAAGGCATATGTGGACAGCGAATGTTTAAGCTGTTGAGTTCATCCAATTCAGATTTAATGTTTCCAGTAATATGAACTAAATGTGTCATGTTGTTGGCACATAGCGGTTGTTTCCTGTCAGTGTGTGTCGTACCTCATACAGGAAGCTGTCCAGCTCAGGAATTTTGATGTTCATACCAGCAGGATAAGCAAATATCTCCCTCAGGCCAGTCTTCAGCCTGGAGGAGAAACAGAAACAGAAAAAGACAGAGGAGCTGCTGGTTGTCTCCTGTAGGAATGAATGTTCAGGTCTAGATTTGAAGATGACATTGCTCACGTTTTTCTTTGAGGCCACAGGAGGACAATGCAGCACAGCAGCAACAAGATGGGAGTCAGTATCTTGGCCACATGAGCAGAGTCTGGCAGTGGAAACAGAAGATGAGCATTTTACACCATCAGCTAGGAATATCCGAGAAAGAGAGAGAGAGAGACAGTGCTGTTGAATTGTTGTGTCTCTGTGATTGAGCTGGATTTAACGGAGCTCACAGCTGATTCTGGTCCTGATGGTGATCCAGGCAGGTTCTCCGGGCCCCTCTTTGGTAAGAGCGCTCACAGAGAAAGCATACTGTTGGTTCTGCTGCAGACCCTTTATGGTCACAGACTTCTTCTGTGGGTCTGCCACTGACACGTTGAACAGATCTAAATGTATGACAGATTATAAATGCCTCTTAGTGTAAGAGCGACTCAAACTAGTGTTTTGTTTCTAACCACACTGTTTTGTTTTTTTAAGACAAGACTGATGAAGAACGACAGAAGCTCTCCTCTGCACTCACTCGCACCATGATGACGTGACAGCACACCACTTCCTATTTCCTGCACGGTAACCAGGTAACCAATGATGAACGCCAGATGAGCGGGATCATTCTCATCGAAACGCCACTCTAGCGTCACAGATGAGGAAGTACTCTGAACCAGTTTGACCACACTGGGGGACTGTACAGATTCTGAGGAAAACAAGGGGGTTTTGAGGAAGGAAGCTCGAAAGAGTCAATTAAAACTGCAGCAACAGAATTTAAGCTACATTACAACTTTCTCAATTAATGTGAACTGACAGACATTTTTCCACTGATTTAGAGTTTGTGGTTATTTTCTCATCAAATTAAACCTGCTGCTCTGCTCACAGATGTAAGTCACTAAACATGGTTTGCAGAGTCTTCTTGTCTCTGCTCCCTCCTGCTTAATCTTTTCTGTCTATCTGACTAACAGGAAAGATGGTGTCTTGTGCATAGATGACTTCTGGAGGATGTCATCATTACAGCCTCTGATGAAGACATCCTGTTTCTAAACTTAAGCTGCCACGCCTTATTGAAAAATGTCTTTTTTAACCGTGAGCTCATGACCTCATCTCTCCTGCAGTTTGTCTCGCTATTCTGTTTGAAGAACCAGTTCTGAGATCTATTTTAAACTCCTTCACTAAATGCATGTGAAACCAAAAAACTTCTAATTAACCTCATGAGGAAATACTGTCATCGGATGTGTATAAATACACAAACACACGTCTCCAGAAACAACACTCACTGAGCTCTTCTGAGTAGCCAGTCTGTATCTCCAGCAGTCTGTGTCCACTTTCTGTGCATGCATAGATGTTAAATGTGTATCTGCATCCTGCTTTGAAAGCTCCTGCAGAACAAAGTGTTTGACAGTTAGAGCAGAGACAGGAAAAACTTACAACTCGTACATGCATCTGTCACTGCAGGAAAACAACCCAACGAAAACATACTCGCAGGCAGAGATAATGTGTTGATTCCCTTTGGCACCTTCATCCATTGCAGAGTACAAGGTGCTGTAATTCCCAGAGTGCACCACTCCACAGTATAGCCACAGGTGGCAGCGTCCTGCTGATCCCAGGACAAATTAAAACCAGCACCTGTGCTGCTGCTTACCTGCTCCTGTACTGGGAGGTTTTCTGCACAGACACAAATTTTGGACTGAAACGAACAGCAGTGATGATGGTAAAAAAAAAAAACAACAGCAAAAAGATAAACAAAAAGATAAACAAAAAGATGCTTGCTGAGCGAAAACTTTCACCGTTACCAAACTGTTCTTATCTCACTGCTACATGGTATTTCTTTGTCTCACAATTAGTCTCAAAATTACTCTCTTGTCACTGTAAAATGATCGTGAAACACACCAGAAATCCAAACTCTGGATCAGTATTAACATCCCATACATTTTACAAAAGTCTGTGCATAAATTTTTAAGATATCCATCTGGTAGTACAACAAACACTCAGGCTTAATAACAGC
This sequence comes from Ctenochaetus hawaiiensis, assembly GCA_029783645.1. Classification (NCBI taxonomy): domain Eukaryota; kingdom Metazoa; phylum Chordata; class Actinopteri; order Acanthuriformes; family Acanthuridae; genus Ctenochaetus; species Ctenochaetus hawaiiensis. The sequence goes on from JAPZDY010000022.1 coordinate 12,790,194, forward strand.
AAAAAACTGTCGATGAAAAAAGGTTTCAGGAAAGTAAAGGCCATTGACCATATTATAGTAGTTGTACTTAAGAGAATCTCAGCTCTCACCTCCATCGTCCCTCTGTGGGATGGTGATATGAGCAGGGATGGTGGATCCGCTGTGGAGAACAGCCTGGACAGTGAAATCATACTGTCCTGAATTGACAGAGACAACTGTCTGAGTTTGTCCACTGTTCTCCTGCTTGGTCCACTTTTGACCTTCCTGAGACCACTCAACTATGTAGCCTTGAATGTCCACTGTGGCTGCTGAGCCAGGAACATGCTGAGAACAAAAGTGGTCATGAAAGATGGGAAAAGTCCATGCTGCAGTGACGGATATTTCATTAATTGAACCAGAAAGGGAGTTTTTGTGCTAAGAGGGTTGATTGATAAGTTCATGGCCTGAGGTAGAAGGAGTTCACTTTAGAAAACCTAAAACATTTTTCTTTTCAACACAGTCTCCTCTCCTCCTCAAAACTATTGCTCCTTCATCTTAGGGAGGTGTTAGTCATGTGAGTCGTGCCAAATCAGGTAATAGGGCGGGTGTTGTGCACGTTTGAATCCACATTCCTGGACTGCAGCCATCACCACTGTGGACTTATGGGCTGGAGCCTTGCCCTGACTTGCACTTTTCAATTACTCCAAACAAAAATAACACAAAAGATATTAACTTTGAGCTTTCTGTATTATCGCTCAAAGGGTTCACATGCACAGGCATGCAAAAGAAGGGTTGCACAACTCATATCTTTGTATTTTGGGCCAAAAACCTATCAACCACTCCTTAAATCAATCATTTGGAGAAAAAAAAGGGAGCTCAGAGTCTTACTGGATTCCAAAAGAGCGTCACTTCACGGCTGTTCCAGTCAGTTAGCTGCTTTATTGTCCGCCATACATCCAAGGTCACCAACGGATCTGAGGTCACCAGTGGATCACATGATGTTTATGGCACAGTTTAAGCTGCAGGAGAACATTCAGTGCTAACTACGGTACAGTTGAACTTGGACTTATCTTATTGGCTCAACTGCTTCTGGCCTGACTAAAATAAAATATCATTGCAGAGGAGGGAAGAAATTGAACTTTTTGGTGGATGTGTCAGCCAATTTTTCACAGCCACGATATCCTGAGACTCAGATTTTTAAGGATTAATTTCAGATTAATTCTTTGCCTGAAATAGGTTGAATTTTTAAAAAATCTTAACTTATTCTGACTTTGGTCCTGACCACAGCCTGTAAACACTGTACCATCCTGGTAAAACTTACAGGTTTTGAAGGAAATAGGCTTAGTCCATTCACCCCAGATCCTTCCGTTGACAGAGCAGCGTACCCTGGCAGTGTGGCGAGTGTTGGGAAGTAGATGTTCCAGGCTGGCATTGCAGAGTCCATTCACACTATTGCACCTCAGCTGGACGGAAAACACATGCAATAAAATGTTAAACGTTTGTTTCTGCAGTTTGAATCATTTAGCTCGACCCATCGAAGTTACCTGGGTGGTGCTGCCTGGCTCTGCAGTAACCTGACAGAGGAGGTTCAGTTGAGTCAAGTTTGCATGCACAATCCAGGACACAGTGGTGTTTGTCACCCCTGGGCTCACTCTGTCCCACTCCACAACAGGACACACTAACAGCAAAACACACAGGAAACTCACACATGTGATAAATACAACACTATCAGAGGGATCCGAGAGCAAACGGAATTTATTTGTGCATGTTGCTTGAGTCTTCAAGCTTCCAAAAACACAAATTATAATGTATTGCATCATATATATTCCACATTTTGCTTGGATGTTTGCGTGACCTCTGACCTCTGTCTGAGATGTTGAAGCTGTAGCTCACTGTCTCCTCTCCCAGCTTGTCCTTCAACACCACACTAATGTTGTATTCCTCCAACTGTGGAATGGCTGGGAAAGTACATGATGACT